>FYBL01000015.1:0-12955 GCA_900186055.1 Torulaspora microellipsoides | reverse complement strand
ATGAGGTTTCCGTTTTATGTAAGCTTCGCAAAAAAGAGTTGGAAAGCTTGAGTAGCGTCTTCATCCGCATCAAACGTGACGGTAAAGGGTTCATGATTATTGGTTCTATTGTCAGTAACCCAAAGCTGTGGTGTGGACATTATGAATGGGTGACCAACGAGGTTGCAAAGCAGAAGGTTGAGGGAATCGACTGCTCACTAGAGGACGCAAACAGAGCTATTTCTGTATTTGAGAACTTTTGGTTTTTTCTGGTGGATCAGAGGATCAACGTTTTGCAGCTGGTTTTTCAGAATAAACGAAACGAAACAAGTGCATATGGGAATGGTGGCTGGTCGCAATCGTCGTTCCACAATGCGGCACAGGATTCGTCAATGGACACTCTGCAGCGCGTGGTGTTGAGTCAATCTAATCGCACTATGATTGAATTATTGGCACAGAAGTACTGGGATGATACGTTGATGGAGTTCGGATGTTACAACTGCGAACAGTTTGAAATGCTGTTGGCATTGCTGTTCTGCATCTTTACCAAGGGAGACGGAGCAGAAATTGATAGAAACGGAGTAAAGTATTAATACAGTGAAGTGTTCAATAGTTTGGGGTTAGAATTGGATGAGTTATAGGAGGATCTGTTATCGAAATGGGTGGGTTTCTGGTGCATGCACTTCTACGCGCGGACGTGAGTTTGGCGGCCCTGAAATTTGTATGGGACGTGAGTTTGGCGGCCCTAGAAACGTGAGTTTGACGGCCCCGCCTCTAAAACGCGCAGAAAGAGAGTTGATTCTTTCAAACTTTGTACACGTATAGAGGAACATTGGAACTATATAGGCGCTGAATTTTGGGTTTATCGCGCATCTGTAGCCCATCATATAGCCAAGGTTAGACAATTATGTATAGCCTCTCAAACCAGTAGTGTGGCGCCGCGAGGTTGTAAAAAGAACCTAAAAGGTGTTGGAGAGCTCTGGGTAGTTGACAAATGAGATCTGGGGCTACCGCGTTGCGTTATGCAGATAGTATGCCATGTTTAAGATAGGCTCTTACTTGTGTGTTTTTGTCGTCGTGTACGATTGTTTTTGCGATGTCCGGCATGGTTTTCCGGACCTGTGGCGCGCTGTCCCGGAAAATATAAAGGGAGGGGCAGCGGGAAAGGAAAAACTTTTTCAGGATCTCAGATCTGCAGTCCACGTAGGCACAAAATGAGCATGCATATCAACTGCCGGTACACAGTGCATAATGGATGGTTAGTGGGCAAAATCGAAAGAAAGGTAGTGAAACCTTCGACGGCGAAATCTGAGAAAACTGTCGCCCGGTCTTAAGAGTATGATACTGGATCAGGAGCTATGGGCATGGGATAAGACCTTTTCCTCAGAGAGCCTGATCATACCCTTAGCAGATCCAGACCTATTCGGTTTCTTGCTATCGGAGGAATTCGAGTTCGCTGAGCTGCACGACTCAACGACAGTTGTATTATCAAATGAGCGAACAAGGCGCAATCCTGGAAGCGTGAAGCGAAAATTCAAAATGTCTTGCCACAGAGTTAGCATTCGCGCCAGGAAGTACAAGTTTTTGAGGCTCGCTACATACGAACCGCCCATAGATATGCTCGACGGAAACTTGGACCTGCGGTTAGACAAAGACAACAGCGTGCTTGCGAGAGTCATCAAGGTGCGTGAGTTCATATTCACGGAGGAGGACTACGAGCTCCTGTCCCGGTATCGAGAGAAAACGACTGCATATGTGGCTTTTGGACAAAACTACCTGAATTTTGCCTACATCAAGGCGGAAAATAGGGCGTCAAACCATCTGAATATTGACATGAAAGACGGGATCACCTCGATGGTCAAGAAGTTTGCGCCTAGCACCATAGAGCACTACGGGGCCACGCTGGCTCCCATGCTGTTTCTCCTTTTCAACGCCTACCGTCTATCTAGCTTCGACAAACACCCCTTTCTCGCCAACCACGATATCAGCCTGCTAAAGCAAGATATAGAAGGGAGAGATAACATCGAGCAGAAGACGAAAGTTCTGGGGCGTTGCTTCCACAACTGCCTACGAGACAACGATCACCGTGAATATATGGCGCGTTGGGTGAGGATGTGTGCCTTCAACTTCCCAGCATGGGAGGGTTTTGACGCTCCGTGCCCAGAGAACACCGTTACAAAGGCGCGGCGTCTGATGGACACTGTTAGATGTCTTCTGATTTTCACCTGCTTTGCTACAACGGAGAATATCTCGGAGACAGCATATTGGTTTACTTCACGAGCACATATCCCGGTTGTGAATTTTTGGGGCTGGTTCAGACGGCTCTACCACAAGGTAGCCAAGGAAGAAGGGATTGAGGCGTCGTCACGGGTGACAGTCAATCCCACCGAGCGCACGGTGTGCGTGGAGGGCAAATCCATGTCGTTCGAATATGTGACTCAAATGAAGATGGACTTGAATAGTGCCTTGGAGGCGCAGGTGGCTCTGCTTCAAGAGTGGTTGGAATTTGGAAGTGTGAGCGACGTGTACACTACTGTGATGGGCAACAAAAGCATCAGCGTGATTGACGATCTATCCGGGCGGGGCTCCGTGTTCAACATCATAGATATTAGCGCCGTTGGTGGATACTGCATACGCTTTCGGGAACAAGAGAATGCGGAAAACGAGCAAGTGTGCTCGGCAATATTGAAGATCATCAATACCATAACGAAGTTACTGATGGTGTCAATATGGATCAGTCCCGGGCTTGCCCTGCGATTCACAGAGTTGAGCATACTAAGCTTTAGTGGCTCCCACAGAAACTTGTATTTCGATTCCGATGACCGGGTGTTTATCATACGGTCGCGATACAACAAAAACACAAAGTACGACACTAGGCTTTTGTTCCTGAACCCGACCGTCTCGGCCCAGCTATTCTGGTTCATTTACGTTCTGAGACCATTCACAATCACCCTTCTCGGCGATGGTATCTCGAGAACTAACACGGCAGCGGTCATGGGTGCACTCACACCTCAAGAGCCGCTGGGCGAAACACATAGTGTCGAGGAGGAGGCTGACGAAATCAACTTCAATGCGGAGTTGTATCACCACCAGATGGAGGTGAAGAACCGTCTCAAGGATGCGACGCCGCTAGAGATCTGGAACGCCATTTTCAAAAGCATGGTGTTTCTGGACCTGAAAAAGATGGCGATGGTCAACCGCTCGACGTTTTCCAACATGCTTCTGAAATACCCGAGCGCGACGCCAACGCGGGAAAGCCATAGAATATTGTCCTTGAGGCAGGGACTATCTGCGCTGTGGAAACATTTTATAGCCCCGCGGCTGTACGATGAAATGCTGCATCTCGGGCAGGAAGTTGCTCGCGGCTTCGGACACTCCGTGGCCATAGATCTCGCAGCCTATGGATTCGACAGCGCGCGATCCGTCGGACCCGGAGAGGTACCTTTTGCCTCTGCAAAAAAGCTTTGTCAGATATTTCAGCGGCTGACTCAGTCCGCGCGGGAGTGCAAACGGTCTGTGGAGAAAGAAGGCACGATTGTTGCAAAGGGAGAAGGAAGCGTTGGAGACTATTTTGATCTCTGTCAGGCCGGAGCACAAGTGATAGCTGGGTTCAGTTTTAGGTCCGTGGAGCAGGAAAGGTTCACTAGCATGGTGTTAACGGCGATCGGTCAGTCCTCGCGCTACAGGCTTCAACCGCTTTTGGTAAGACTCTAACATACCTGTTACCGATGATGGTGCTGAAGAAGTCCCGGCCGGGAAAATACGTCCATTTTATTGCTGTTCCGTATGTGTCACTCAAGATAGCGACCATCCAGCGACTGCAAGAGGCAGGCCTAGAGGCGGATGATTTAGCGCTTTGTTCTTCGACAGAGGTGAAAAGGAAGCTAAAGAGCACAGACGTCCTGGTTGGCACTTTTGACATGTTCGGGACGCATACAACGTTCTCATTTATCAACGGGTGGGAGGAGGAGGTCGGCGCAGTGAAGCAGAAGGGCTACTTCGTAGTAGACGAGGCACACGTACTATGGTTGGAACGCGACTTCAGGCCACAGCTCATGGAGCTTCACTCGCTTAAGTGGAAGCAGTTTCTTAGGATAGTGCTGCTGAGCGCCACATTTCCGGAGTGGCTGTTCCAGGAGGTGTACCAGCAGCTGAACCTGTCAGACTTCATGGTACAGAACGCGCGCTGGATGAATGCCGTGCACAGTGTTCCGAACAAAGAGGTGCTCAAGGAGATCACGTTTGTCAATGCAAGGGAGTTCGGCTCCACCATCGAGAGCAGAATGAACAGTTATTTGCTTGGAACTGAGACAGGCAAGGCAATCTTCTTCTTCAGCGACAAGGCACGAATGCGATGGTGCTACGAGCGCTGGAAAGGTGCTCCGGATGTTGCAGCAGTAGACGGCGAAATGAGCGACCGGGCCAAGCTCGTTGTATTTCGGCAGTTTGAGTCCTGTAGTAGCCCGGTGCGTGTGATAATGGGAACGAAACTCATCTCCAATGGACTGGACTGCAGTGCCGTCAACTATGTTTGTTTGGCCGATTGTGACGTCCATGTGATTGACTTTCTCCAGATGGTAGGACGGATCCGGGGAGAAGGGTATCTGGAAGTGGTAAGGATACCTAGTAGAAACCAAAGACAGGAAGAGCCTGTAACACACCACGATCTGCGGCCAATAAAGTGGGGAAAATGTCTCACTGAGACGGTAGGATCTTTCTACTCTCTGGCCAACCAAGGGCATCATTTATGCTGCAATTCGTGGGATGAGGAGGACTGCCAAAGTAAGCAACACCGTCTCCGAAACATCGTGCACACGGTCTGGATGGATGTAATGCAGGAAGAAAACGAAGATGAAGGTGCGGGAGACAGCGGACGAGCAGTATCTTCCGTGATGTTTGATTTTATTACGATGAGCATCAAAAACGAAACAACGGGACTCTACGTAAAAGAACTGCGTACACTGCTGCATAAATTCACTTCAGCAGATCTGCCAAAGATGAAGGATTTGATGTACGGGGTGCCGCCTTCACTCATCTTGACCCGAGCAGAGATGGATCTGCCAGAGCACATTTGCCACAAGTGTTTCATGTCTCTTGAGTACTGCCAGTGCCACGACTTTGGAGAGTATATGGGCACTCTGATCTTGGAGGCATTGGTGCTCTGTCGCTTGTCGCCGAGACGTGATAACCTGAAACTCCTAGTTAAGTTTGCACAGCTCGGACGGGGCCACCGAATTCTCCATCATGTGCTACATGAGAAGCAACTTTGGGCCAGCAAGTATGAACACGCGGTGGATGTTGTGCAGCGAGGGGGGATAGAGGGCATTGATGTCAGTGCAGACGCGGGCTCTGAGGTGCTGCTGCGATGGGGCCATTTCTGGCCGGATGTGTTAAGGGTGAAAGTCAATGTGGTGAGTCTGGTGTTTGCGCACACAGTCTCACGCGGATTTGATGTCAACTGGGAGTGGGGGAGCCGCGCGCCTTATACAGGATACGCACGCTCGCTGGATAAAGAGGTGTTTCTACGGTCACACAGGCGCATGCTGGAAATAGTGACCCAGACGTTATGGAACGCCAAGCACGGGCGCTCAGATTGTGCCAGCGTTGAGGAGTTTAAACTGCTCGTGATATTGTTGTACTGTATCTATGAGAAGGGCGATGTTCATGAGATGGTGCAGAGCCAACTGCCAGGATACAAGGCGCACGAGGTGTTCCCGCAGTGGGTGGGGAGTCTCATGTGTAGGAAACAGTGTGGATACGAGGGCCCCATACCGACGTACAGGTTTGTAGAAACATGGTTTACAGCTGCTGCTGAACGAAGATTACTCAAGAAATGGATGTGGTTCTGAGAGAACGGGGCTGGAATAACGTTATTGGGGCCGGTATCGGGAGCTATTGGTGTACTGTCGTGGGATGTTCGTTTGGGCGTGAGGTGTTCAATTTGAAAGCTGGCAAGAAAAGAACGGTTCAGCGTGGATTAGAGTCTCTCTAGAAGCGGTTGATATGTATTTTGTAGCGATGGCGCAAGATTTGAGCTTCGTCAAGTTTGATAAAATTTGTATTAAAACGAAATAGTTTTTGGTGGGTCCAAACCATTTTATGTTGAGCTCCAAATTTTGGAATTTCAGAATCAGAAAATATGTCTAAAACTAATAAAATATATAAAAAATGATAGAAAAGTATTTAAGTAATAGAGTAGTGAAGTGTTCAATAGTTTGGGGTCAGAATTGGTGGAGTTATGGCTGGATCTGTTCTCGAAATGCGTGGGTTTCTGGTGTAAAGATGTAAAAGGGGCTGTCCGCTTTTTGTCCGGTATCATGTGATATAGGAGGGAATAGCAGTATTCAGTTAGAGAAGGAATGTTGGATGAATCATAATAATCGTAGAGGATATATTTAATGGTTATTTAGTGATGTTGAAGGTGAGCTGTGAAAAGGGGCTTCGATTGAAAGTCAGTGAAGTGATGCGATATTAGATAGAAGATATATTGGGGGTAAAAAGAGTAAATAAATGAAAGATGGGAAGGGATTAATGAAATGAATAAAAAGTAAATAAATAAGAGTCCAAGATGATACGGAAATATAAGGTGGGTATGATCAGTATTGGGAACGGTAAATAGAAGGATAAACGAAGAAGGGTGAGTGAATAAAAGGTATATAATAAATAGAGAAGAGTGAATGATAAAAGTAAATAATGGAATGGTGAATGTTAGAAGAAGAAAGTGTTCAATGAAGGAAAGATTGTATGGTAGTAGTAATATGAAGGTAAAGGGTAAATAAAGAAGGATCGATTAATAAATGATAATATGTGAGAAAGGAGTAGTAAATGGAAAGAGTAAGTGAAGGAGTGATAAGTAAAGTAAATAATCAAATGATTGGTAGTAGAAAAGAGTAAATAAATGATGAAAATGAGATGAGAGTAGTATAAATAAAGGAGTAAATAGTAAAGAAGAAAGAATGATAGTTAATTTAGGTTGAAGGAGGTAGGGAAGTAGTGTAAAAGATAATATGTCGAAGTAAGATGAAGGTGAAGAGTAAATGAAAGAAATGTAGATAGATGAAGGTAAATAATGGAATGGTAATAAAAAGTGTGGTAGATAAGAAGAGTAAATTGGAGGGTTTAGTAGGTAAATGAGGTGAATAAAATAGATGAGAATGGAAAGTAAAGAAGATATCAGTTAAGGAAAGAGTAGGGAAGGAAAGGGATGGTAGGAGTGAAGGAAAGTAAATAAGTGGATATGTCGGAGTAGAAGAGTAAATAATAGTAATGAAGTGAAGTAGATGAAGAGTGAATAGAAGTAAATATATAGTATTGATATGATAAATTGTAAATATTGGAATAAGATGAGAAAGTCTGAATGTAGAAAAGGGAGTGTAAATATGAGAAAAGAAGATTAAAGATTGTAAGAAGAAGTTATAGTTGAGTTGGGTAAGGGAGGAGGGATGTGTTGTAGTAAAATTAAGATGAAGAGATATAAGATAATAATAAAGGAATGGTAAATTGAGGGGAGTAATTGATGTTGTGATTGTATTGAGTGGAGAATAGAAATGAATGGTAAAGGGAAAGTAGTAATATAAAAAGATGGGTGTGAAGAGAGAAGATTAAAGAGGGTAAAAGTATTTGGTTAAAAGAAGAATAAGGATGGTGGTGGGTGGTGGTGATAGGAGTGTAAATAGATGATATGTGAATGTTGAAAAGGTGGATAAATAAAAGAAATGTAAGTGGATATAAAAAGTGAATAAGGGAGAGGTGAATGAAGTAAGAATAGATGTTACGAAAATAAAGGAAGGAAGGGAAAAGAGGTGAGAATAATGAAGTAAGAAAGAGGATATGAGTGAAAGATAGAGAAAGTTATAAAAATAAAAGAGAATAAAGAAATGTAAGTGATGGATATATAAGATTAAAATGGTAAAAGTGGTGGTAAAGAGTGAAAGGTAAATGAGTGATATATAAATATATGTAGAGGAAGGATAGTAAATAAAGAGTAGAAGAAAAAGGAATGTAAAGGATGTAAGTAGATGAATGGAATGGTAGAGAGAGAAAGAAGAAGAAGTAGTAATTGAAAGGTAAATAATGGGATCGTGAATATGTAAGAGGGTGTGTTTTTGGAATGTAAATAGATGATGAGGTGTTATAAATGAAGTGAATAATGGATATGTAGATATATGAATGGTGGATATAAAGAAAAAATGAAAAATGAAAGAGATAAAATGAGGGAAGGAATATGTAAATTGAGGAGTAAGGGAAATGAAAAGTTTAAGAAGTGATATTTAATGAGTAGATGAGTAAAAGGAGGTGAAGTTGTTATTTAGTATAGTAATGTTTGAAGAGGTAGGGTGAGAGGAAGAGAGTGGGTAGAGGTGTAGTTGTTTTGGATGGGGGAGGATGAATTGATGATGTGGGTTAGTGGATATTAGAAAGAAATGATAAAGTGGTGATTTGTGGTGAATTTATGTGAATATGTATGGTAATTGTTGAAGAGGTAAGGAAGGTAGGGTAAGTGTTTAGGGAAGATGGGAGAGGTGAATGATGGTGGGGAATAGATGAAGAATGTGGTTGTTTTAGAAGAGTAAAGATGAATTTGTGAGATAAGATGAGTGAATAGTGGAATGGAGTGGTAAAATTGGGGTTTAGTATGAATTTATGTTAATATGTATGGTAATTGTTGGTGAGGTAGGTAAAGTAGGTAAGTAATAAAAATGAGAATGGAAAGGATGTGATAATTTGGAGAATATGAATTTGTGAAGTAGGGTAAAGAAGTAGTTGGAAAGAGGGTTGAAGTTGAGGAAAAGTGATTGAATTTGTAGAATGAATGGGTAAAATGGTAATGTAAAATGGTAGAATGTGGTTGTTTGAGTGGGAGGAGATAGATAGAAGGATTGGATAGTGGAATGAAAGAAGATGAAGTTGTGTTATTTGATGTGGAAATTTTGATGAGGTGCGGTAAGAGGAAGAGTGAAATGGAGGTAAGAAAGTGGGTAGTGGTGTGTTTGTTTTGATTGGGTGAAGAGAAAGATGTAGGGGGAGGTAATAGTAGTATATAAAGTTGAAGGTGGTGAGAAGTGGTTGATAATGTGTGAAGTAATGGGTTGTTATGGGGTGGTTATGTGGTGGTAAATATGGGTGAGATAAGAAAGATAAAGTAGATAGATAAAAATGAGTAGGAGAATTATTGTTTTAGGAGATTATAGATTAGATTGAGATGTTAAAGTTGGAAAAAGTGAGTGAAATTGTGGAAATAAGTGGGGTAAATAGTGATGAGGTAATGAAGGTAAGTTAAGGAG
The DNA here is from genome assembly GCA_900186055.1 of Torulaspora microellipsoides. Lineage (NCBI taxonomy): Eukaryota > Fungi > Ascomycota > Saccharomycetes > Saccharomycetales > Saccharomycetaceae > Torulaspora > Torulaspora microellipsoides. Next base: position 3,692 of record FYBL01000015.1, on the reverse strand, counting down.
AGTAATTGGAGTTGATTATGAGGTTTGAGTAGATAAAGTGGGAAGATGTTTTGAATTGAGTGAGAAGTATATCGAGAGGTTAAAGTAGGTGAAAGAAATGGGTAGTTTGTGGTGAGGAGATGAAGGTAGGGGAAGTGGAGGAGTAGAATATTGGGGTAAGAAAGTGGGTAGAGGTGTGGTTGTTTTGGAGGAGTGAGGATGAATTGATGATTTAGTGTGAATAGGTAGTTGATTGGAGTGTTAAAGTTGGAGAAAGGAGGTTGAATTTGTAGAATGAATGGGTAGTTTTAGGTGAGGTTAAGAAGGTAGGGTAATTAAAAGGTATGGATTTGGTAAATATGGGATAGGTAAAAGAGGAAGGATGTGATTATTTGAGTGTGTGAAGTGGAATTGTGATATAGAATAAATAATTGGATGGAATGTGAAGTTGGTAAAAAGTGAGTAAATTGAGGGAATGGTGAGGGTGTTTTTTGATGGAGTAAGAAGGTAAGGTGAGTGAGGGAGTGGAGAGGTGAAGTGAATAGAGTGATATGGGAGTAGGTTTGAGTAAATAAAGTTGGAAAAGTAATATTGTAAGTGTGTTTTGGTGAGAGTTGAAAGAGATTGAGGAGATGAGAGTGGTGAATTTGGATGATGAAGTGATTGGTGAAAGGGTGAAATGGGGTGGTTGAGTTGTGGAGAGTTTGAAGAGTGGAAATAAAGATAGAAGTAAGGAGAAAGTGAAAATTGAAGTTGTGAGAAAAGGAAGGTAGGTAAGTGAAGAGGTAGCGGAAAGTGAAAGAGGAAGAGTTGTTTGGAGTGGGATAAAGTGAAGTTGGGGTGTAATGGAAGTTAGAAAGTAGATTGAAAGTTGAGGTTGGAGAAAAGTGGATAAATTGTGTGAATTGATGGAGTGAATTTTGATGAGGTAAGGAAGGAGAAATGGTTGTAAATAGTGGTGAGATAAAAAAGGTGAGATGGGTTTATTGAAGTGGGAAAAGAGATGTAAGTAGAGTAATAGGAAGTATAATATGATGAATTTGGTGAAAAGAGGTTGATTTTGTGTGAATTGGTGGATAGGATTTGGGTGAGGAAGGAAGGTAGGTTAAGAAGAGATGTAGGAAGTGGAAGTAAAAAGAGAATGGAAGGTTATTTTGAGTAGATGAAGTGGGAAATGAAGTGGTAAAGTTGGTGGAAAGTGATTAAGTTGTGTGATTTGATGAGTAGTTTTTGGTGAGGTTAAGAAGGTAGGGTAAGTTTTGGAGGAGTGAGATTGTTGTAAATAGAGGTGAGGTAAAAAAAGGAAGAATGAGATTATTTTAAGAGTTTGAAAGGGGAATTGGGATGTAGGTGGAGTGAAGAGTATATAGAGATGTTAAAGTGATTGAAAAGTAGTTGAATTTTTGAAAAAGAATGGGTGAATATTAGGTGATGTTAAGAAGGTAGGGTAAGAAGAGATGTAGGAAGTGGAAGTAAAAAGAGGATGGGAAGGATGTTTTGAGTGGATTGATTGAAAAAAGAGATTAAGTTGAAGTAAAGAGTGGGATAAAGTGTTAAAAGTATGTAAAAGGAGGGGAATATGTGGGTAGATTATTGGTGAGATAAAAGAGGTAGAGAAAGGGGTTTTGAGTGGATGAGGGTAGAAATTAGATTGATGTGGAGTAAAGGGTGGGTTGAGTTGTTAAAATAAAGTAAAAAGAGGTGAATATGTGAAAAGAAATGGGGATGTAAAGAAGGTAGGGTGAGTAAAGATGGTTGAAAAGTGGTAGGAAAGTGGAAGATATGGAGGATATTTTGAGTAGATTAGTTGTGAAATAATGTTGATATAGAGTGAGTAATAGAATAGAATGTTAAAGTTAGTGAAATGGTTAATTTTGTGTGAATTGATGGGATGAATGTGGATGAGGTAAAGAAGGTAGGGTAAGTGGAGGAGTGAGATGGTTGTAAATAGAGGTAAGGTAAAAAGAGTAAAGGATGTTGTTTTGAGTGGGTGAAGAGTGGAATGAGATGTAGGAGGAGTGAGTAATAGAATAGGATGTTAAAGTTGGTGAAAAGAGGTTGATTTTGTGTGAATTGATGGGGTAAAGAAGGTAGGGTAAGTGATGAGTGAAATGGGATGGTAAAAAGAGATGAGATAAAAAGGTGAAAAGGGGTTATTTGAATGGGTGAAAGTAGAATTGGGATGTAGGTGGAATGAGTAATGGAATGGAAAGTTGAAATTGAGAAAAGAGGTTGATTTTGTGTTTTTAATGGGTGAATATTGAGTGAGGTTAAGAAGGTAGGGTAAGTGGGGGTTATGGTGTGGTTATTAAGGATTTAGTAAAAGAGGCAGATAAAAGGTTTTTGAGTAGGTTAAGTTGGAAATGGGATGAAGGTGGAGTAATTAGTAGAATAGGATGTTAAAGTTGGTGGAAAGTTTTTAATTTGTGTGAATTGATGGGTGGTTTTAGGTGAGGTTAAGAAGGTAGGGTAAGAGGGTGTTATGGAATGGTAGATATGGATGTATTAAAAGAGGTAGAGAAGGGTGTTTTGAGTGGTTAAGTTAAAAAAGAGATTAAGGTGGAGTAAGTAATAGAATAGAATGTTAAAGTTGTGAAGAGTGGTTGGAGATGTGAAAATAAATGGGGTGAATAAGTTATGGAAAAAAGAAGGTAAATAGTAGTAATGGATAAAGTGGGAAATAAGAAAGAGAGAGAGTGAATAAAGTGATAAAAATGTAGGAAAAAAGTTTGAATTGTGTGAATTGATGGGTAGTTTGTGGAGAGGTTAAGAAGGTAGGGTAAGTGATGAAAGTAGAAGAGAGGTAGGAAATTGGTATTTAATAAAGAAATGGAGGGTTGTTTTGAGTGAAAGAAGTGGAAATGGGATTTAGGTAGAGGAATTAATAGAGTGATGTGTTGAGGTTGATGAAAAGTGGTTGAAAAAGTGTGAATTGATAGGGTAAATATGGATGTGGTAAAAGAGGTAGAAGAAGAGTTATTGAGTGGGTGAAGTTAGAAATGAGATGTGTGTGGATTAAGTAATGAAATAGGATATTAAAGTTGGTGAAAAGTGGTTGATTTTGTGTGAATTGGTGGGTAGTTTGTGGTGAGGTTAAGAAGGTAGGGTAAGAGGGGGGTTATGGAATGGTAAATATGGATGTAGTAAAAGAGAAAGGATGTGATTATTTGAGTGGGTGAAGTTGGAAATGGGATGTGGGTGGATTTAGTAATATAATAGGATGTTAAAATTGGAGAAAAGAGGTTGTTTTGTGTGAATTTATGGGGTGAATATTAGGTGATGTTAAGAAGGTAGGGTAAATAAGTTATGGGGATGTAAGGAAAGTGAAAGTAAATGAAGAAATGGAGTTGTTTTGAGTTTTTGAAGTGGGAAATAAGTTAAGGTGAAGTAAATAATAGAATAGGATGTTAAAGTTGGTAAAAAAAGTTTATTTTGTGTGAATTGGTGGAGTGAATATAGGGTGAGGGAAAAGGTAGGAAAGTGGTAGTTAAAGGAAGATATGGAGTTGTTTTAAGTAGATTAAGTGGGAAATGAGATTGAGGTGGAGTGAATAATAAAAAGGGATGTTAAAGATGGTGAAAAGAGATTGATTTTGTGTGAATTGGTGGGTAGTTTTTGTTTGAGGTAAGGAAGGTAGGGTAAGTGGGGGTTATGGTGTGGTGTTGTGGTGTTGTGGTGTTGTGGTGTTGTGGTGTTGTGGTGTTGTGGTGTTG
>FYBL01000002.1:19571-49916 GCA_900186055.1 Torulaspora microellipsoides | reverse complement strand
TCGCCAACAAGCTCCGAGACCAGTTCGATAGCTGCCTCTGTGACAAGCTCTACGATAAGTTTGCCAACAAGCTCTGAGGCCACTTCGATTGTCGCCTCTGATACGAGCTCTACGATAAGTTCGCCAACAAGCTCCGAGACCAGTTCAATAGCTGCCTCTGTGACAAGCTCTACGATAAGTTCGCCAACAAGCTCTGAGGCCACTTCGATCGTCGCCTCTGATACGAGCCCTACGATAAGTTCGCCCCAAAGTGTTACGCAAACATCTACCCGAAGCAGAATGACAAGTTACACTGGCAGTACTGACTCTTCTACCGGAAGTTTGACTTCTAGTTCAAGTGAGTTGATGGTTGTTACCTCTGTGTCTGCAGACTTGACGATTAGTGGTAACACCATTGCTACTGATGCTCTGTCGATTGATCCGGGTGCCTCCCTCGATTTGCTCGACGGTACCTACCACGAGTTCGATGCTGATCTAAACGTCGATGGTTCCTTACTGATTAACCAAGATCTTTCCAGTTATCCCGGTACAACTGTTATTGTAACTAACACAGCGGGAGAACTTAACAACGAAGGTGCGATTACCGTGGATGACAGCGGCGCGGAAACGGCTACCAATATAACCATTACTCCAGGTAATATCATAAACTCGGGAACAATAGATCTTACAGTATCAAACTCCAAAGGAGGTATCATCACGTTGGCACCATCAGGAGAGTTTTTTAACAATGGATCGTTAATATTTAGTGGCGCTGATGTTTATGGCGGTACTGAGTCGACCCAGGGTCTCCAAAAGCGTTCTTATTCATCAGAAGAGACGACATCCTCAATAACGAATAATGGCCAAATAATTTTAAATGACGAAAGTACATACATTGTGCGGGGCTCACTTTCCGGTAATGGAAATATCCTTGTTAACTCTGGAACTCTGTGGATAACATCGCCTGGCACATTCGCTGGTCAGGTACTTGTTAGTTCAGCTTCATCAAACAGTGCTCCCATCGAGATTAAAGGTTATAGTCAGGATAATTCAGTATCGACTACAACGAATATTACAAGCTACGAATATGACAGTACCAGTGGGTTGCTAAGGATTAATGCAGAAGATTCGACCTTGTTATTCCATATAGGGCCATGTTATGAGCAGCAGCTATTTGTTATTAAGTCGAGCAATTTTGAGTTTGCAGGGGAAACGCTTTCAGTATCTTCTCTGGTATACCAAGCTGGAACTCCAAGTTCAATTTGTCCGCATTCTGTCTCTTCATTCATCTCCTCCTTGTCCAGTATGCCCTCTGACGAAGCCACTTATACAACAACGATCACACAAAACAATGAAACGGATGTCATATCGTACTTTACCACCTCTGCAGCTTCAGGTAAGCAAGGTGTTGCAACCACAACTTATGTGTTAAAGTCAACTACAGCATTCACCTCACGTTCCAACCCACGTTCGGCTTCCCTAACGAGTTTACTATCTCAAACGACTGCTTTTGTATCTGGGACACTTAATGTGACTGTTGACTCATCCTATCAATCATCGCAAGAAGATGGCAAAACTGTAATTTCCAATTCAGCAACCAGCTTTTCTAATTCTGCTTCTATGCCAGCTAGTGAATCAAAATCAATAACAATCCATACAACTCCTATCTCCGACCATACTAAGGGTAATAATGTTATAAGCTCCCCTCCGGTTGAGTTATCTAAAACTGCAAACTATCCGATCACATCTAAAAGTGATAGTCTAACTGGCGCTATGGACAGTTCCACCAGCAGCTACTTTGTCGGTACAGTTGAATCTGAAACTAACCAACAAAGCTCTGTAGGGGGTACTGTCCCAATGCCCGCAGCTACTACTACTACGACGACCCTGACTGGAAGTACTACAACATTACACGGAACTGAAAACAACTCAAAGCTTACTTCGAAGACTGTAAACCTTCTAGAAAATTTATCTAGCACAGGTACAAACTCTATGATTCAAGAATATGAATCTGGAACTTCTTCTATAAGCTTGCGGGGTACTTACACTACATCTAAAGCGATTGATCTGGTAAGTTCTTCCGCTTCACCTACATCCTCTTCTTCCTTGTCAACAACTCCTTACATTGCAGCTACCACAAGTAATACCCTACAGCGATCAGGGACGACGGCATCTATAAGTACAATGCCAAGCGAGTCTTCAACAAATGAAGCAGGAGCACCTATTTTGTTAGCGGCTAAAAAGCCATGGGCCGTACTTATAGTTGCTTTTATCTTTACACTATATTAGGTTATAAATTTATATATGATTTTTAAAGCAATTTCAAGTTATTTTTTAGCCCTATGAGTAATAAGATACATGCTGCCTTTTTTCTTGAAAAGAAAGAGTTGCACCTTGACTATAGCTTCCTCTGCATTGCGAAGCTTTTCAAAGTTAAATGAACATGGACACCATGTTTAAATTCTAACTTCAAATAGACGTGAATATCAAAAGAGGTCAATCATACAATTCCAGGGCTAAAAGATTTCAATAGTAAATCTCGATAAGTAGGAAATTCAGAGGTCCACCTTCAGGTTTGATAGCCGTGGTTCAAATGACTGAGATCGCAAGAAACGCATCACTCGATCCATGATATGAGCACGAACTATTGGAACAATCCTTTTTCGAAAAACTAAAAAACTTTCCATAAGTTGAGATGAACCTCTGCCCTAATTCTAAATTGTGGCCAAAAGCATATAGCCAGGATGCGCTGATATATACTGTACACATATCTTCAACTCAGCAACTTTTAGAATTGAGACAGAAAATCTCCAATTGAATAATGACTTCGTTGACCAAGATTGCTACATTTAAAGAATACGTATTCGAACCTCGATTCTGGCGAAATCTATAAGAGTTTTGCGAATTAGCAATACATCACAATGAGTAACCCAAAATATACTGACATGTAAAATAGCTCAACTTAATATATTTGAACATAACTTTGTACGAATTTTGAATTTAGAAAGTTGGAAGCAAGGTCGGTTGGAGAAAAATGTTCGCGAGTTTCATAAATGTCATGAGTGCAGCTAGTCCTCATGTGGCAAAACGACATTGACAGAGAGACATAAACGTCTATTCATTGCTGGTATGTTTTACGTATATAGAAGAGCTTAAAATAATGAAATGAAATATTCATGAGGCTTCGTTCTCTTCAAATTTTCAGAATGATGGCAAACCCCTGGCATAGCAAGTTGCGGAATGTTTTGGTTTTCTAGCCTGTAAGCATCCCACTTCATGTTCACAATATCTTTTGTCATGTATTTATATTAGCTTTTGCCTTCCAATGCATATCAATTCTATTTATTTTTGTTTACTAACAAACTCCGGTAGGCATATACTTTATTACATGCAATCGGCACCATTAACAGCATCGCCGATCATCAAACGACAGGAAAAAGAGACTGTTCAAATTATAATATCTCAAATTGGCCTATTGCTTACATCGCTAACAGAGGATAACTATCCAGCGGCAGATAAAAAAATAAATTATTTGCTTGATAAGTCTGAAAGCACAGTTTATATCAAATATTGGAAAAAGTTAATAGTACTCTGCTCGCAAGATATAAAGGGTTTGAATACTTTAACACCTAAAAACAATTTATTACACAGGTTGTTACTTAGTCTTTTCAGTAATCTTCCTTTCAAAGCTCCGGAGATACAAGAAAAATTAAACACTGAAGTTTTTAATAATATCGAATTTCTTGACCAGGTTGGATTAAGCTTGGCCGAATTTTTGATAATTTTTGAATTTGAGAAAAATACTAGCATTATAAAGGCACTCAAGCCCACCATTACTTTAGACACACTCAAAACATTAAAATCTATCAAAATGAATAACAGCAAATACCTTCAAAACTTCATTTCACAATCTTCATCAGAGAGCTTAGAAGAAAATCTTAGCGAATTTCTTTATTCTTTAGAAGGTGAAGGCTTGAATGATATGCTAGCTTTAATGTTGTCAGAAATCTTATCGCCAGGCTCACAAAGATTACAACAGGATGCTTCTTCAAGCTGGTTTACACCTGTTGTAGTTTCAGAAGCTACCAAAATAGGTAGCTGTATATCGAAATCACTGGATAAACTACCAAAGGAAATCATCAACTGGAACCGTGTATTTAATCTGATGTACACAAAATATTTCCTTAGTACACCTGTGAAACCAACTACAGCTTCATTGAGCTCTTTATTTGCTTCTTTGCAACATGGCCACTTGATTGATCAATTTTTTAGTTGTGACTGGGACATGGACTTCAAACTGGAGTTGGCTTATATCTTACATAAGTGGGCTCCACATCAGGGATCTTTTGATATCTTATCAGTGGAAGGCACAAAGAAGGTCACAGACTTGATTTCCAACTCAAAACGTTCATTACTGTATCTCATGTCTATCGCTTCACTAGATTTGGAATTATTTCTTTTAAGGGATGAACTTTCCAGTAATCCAATGTTACCTTATTACCAGGAATGTTTTTTTCAAGATTTCAATTTAGTTCCCGAATATTTGGCTTTTGCTCTTGTCACTGATTTGAAACATTTTACTCTTTTGGTAGAAAACAAAACGATTATTGACGAAATTATGGTGACGCTTCTTGTTCAAATTTTTGAGAAATCCCCTATGGTATTAGGCACAGTCCTAAGAGAATTGCCAGATGATGCGAGAATTCTGGAGGCTGGAAACGTCATACTGAACAAAGAAAACTCGCCCATCGCAGATTTTGTCAAAATTCTGGCGGAAGAAGGTAAACTGGGCTATTTCATTGATAAAATTTCATTCGAAGAAGCTGTGAAGATTTTACCAAGTGCTAGAAAGGTAGGCTGGTTAGGATTTGAAGATTTCGTGAGAAAAAATCTTAACATCAACACAGTTTCCTTCATTTTGGATAGCTTAGATATGCAAGCAAACATAAACGATGCAAATTCATCCTTAAGAGCTCCTAATACGTTTGATCTTCCAGCTTTGCATTTCTTGATTACAACACTAATCAAATTTTCGATCAAGCAAACTGAGCGCAAGAGATTTGAAGCAATTCAGTTTTCGTTGATTATTGCATTTCCTAGGTTGATTAACTTTGGATTTGGTCATGATCAAGCAATACTGAGCAACGGCGATCTGGTTCCAATTGTTATAGATGTGGAAAAGGAGATGCAAAACTATTTGCAAAAAATGTACAGTGGAGAATTAGCCATAAAAGATATTATTGACATTCTTAGGAACTTAAGAGATAGTGATAATGGGAGAGACCAAGACGTTTTTGCTTGTATGACTCATGCCATCATTGCAGAGTCTAGCTTTTTCAGGGACTATCCCCTTGATGCCCTGGCCACAACCTCTGTTCTTTTTGGTTCAATGATTTTGTTTCAATTACTTCGCGGATTTGTATTGGATGTTGCGTTTAGGATTATTCTAGAATTCGCCAAGGAGGGTCCCGAGTCTAAAATGTTCAAGTTTGCCGTTCAGGCTATCTACGCATTTAAGATTCGATTGGTTGACTATCCTCAGTATTGTAAAGATCTACTGGAGCAGGTTCCTGGACTACAGACCCAACCTCAAGTTTATGAATCAGTCGTAAATGCAGCTTATAAAGCCGGCAGAGTCTCTACTGGAACATTGGATGAGTCCAATACCGCTATAGAATCGATATCATTAAAGTATTTTGTGGTAAGCGATCCTCCAGCCCAAGTTTTGCAGGAATGCCCTCCAAAAGAAATAACTGAGAAGGTGTTGTTTGTTGTCAACAATATCACAATGGATAACTTTGAAAATAAAATTCCGGATCTGAAAGGAGTTTTGACACCAAATTATTTCTCTTGGTTTTCAAATTATCTTGTGAACCAAAGAGCGAAAACCGAGCCAAATTATCACAAACTTTATAGTAGGATTCTAATCTCAATAGGCTCCTCTTTACTTCATGAATGCATGATAGCGGTAACGAACAAACAACTGTATCACCTCTTATCGACAAAAGACATGCAATTGATTGATAAGAACCATTTGAAAAATTTGTCCCTTTGGTTAGGTTGTATCACCTTAGCTGTTGACAGACCTATCAGACATAGGGACATAGCGTTTAGAGAGATGTTACTGGAAGCATACCATGAAAAGAGATTAGATGTTGTAGTGCCGTTTGTGGCGAAAGTTCTGCAGAATGCGGCAGACTCTAAAGTCTTCAGACCTCCCAATCCGTGGACTTTGGGGATTTTGAAGATTTTGCTCGAGCTGAACAAAAAAGCTAATTGGAAGCTAAGCTTGACTTTTGAAGTTGAGGTATTATTGAAAACATTGAAAGTAGAAATGTGCAGCATTACTCCCTCGGATGTTCTTCACTTTACTGAGATCGCAGACCACTTATCAGGTGATCTGAGTAACATGAGCTTAGAACAACAGCATTCTGAGCAGCAAAGGCAAATGATCTTAATGCAGCAATATCAGCAACAAATACTTCTTTCTCAGCAAAGGCAGTCGAGGGTTCTTTCAAATGGAGTTCTTTTGCCGATAGATCAAGGTCCCCTGGCTGTTGAAAATACATTACCAACTGATAATCCTTTCAGTAATCTTGTTGGCTCGACAATATTCGTTACTCATCCAGATCTTAAGCGTGTTTTCCAAATGGCCATCGCGAAATCAGTACGTGAGATCCTGCTGCCAGCTGTTGAGAAGGCTTCCAGCGTAGCAGTAGTAACCACAATGAAAATTATTTTGAAAGATTTTGCGACGGAAGTTGATGAGATGAAACTAAAAGCGGCAGCGATCACGATGGTGAGACACTTATCGCAGAGCTTAGCACGTGCAACCTCTGTCGAACTCTTGAAGGATGGCATTCGTTCTACTACGCAATCACTTGCACCAAATCTAATGGGCATGCCTTCTTCTCCTATGGATGAATTAGGAGCTGCCATAAATGATAACATAGGTTTGGCACTTGATTTAATCGAAAAAGCAGCTATGGACAAGGCTATGCAGGATATAGCAGAACAGCTAATGCAACCCATCGCAATTCGCCGCTATCACAAAGAAAGGCGTGCAGATCAGGCATTCTTAAGCCAAAATGCAAACTCCTATTCTTTAACTTTGCCAGAACCTCTGGGATTGAAAAGTACTGGGGTTACTCCTCAGCAATACAGGATATACGAAAACTCCGGAAAATTTGTTTCAAATGTCGATGCACTGTCAGCAATGAATTTACCTTCACAACAGCATCAGCAACAGCAACAGCAACAGCAACAGCAACAGCAACAGCAACAGCAACAGCAACAGCAACAGCAACGATCTCAACAGCAACCTTCGCAAGTTCCACAACAAATATTGCCTGCGCAAAGTCAATTCCCTATTCAAAACCCGCAAGCGATGGGAATTCAAAGCGAGCTGGAGCAAAATCATCGTGTTCTTGTTCATTTGATGGATGGGCTTGTAATCCAAATCAAAGAAAACGCTGAAAAAAAGAGTTTGGAGGATTTAGGTGAGCAGAATACGATTAAGGCCATTATTTTCCAAATTTTGACTTTCATAGCCCGTAGTTCCCAAAAGGATCAGCTTGCTTTGAAGGTTTCACAAGCTGTTGTCAATAGTCTTTTCGCTACTAGTGAGAGTCCATTATGCAGAGAGGTCTTGTCATTGTTATTAGAAAAACTTTGCTCATTATCGATCGTTGCAAGAAAAGACGTGGTTTGGTGGCTCGTATACGCCCTTGACAGCAGAAAATTCAACGTGTCTGTCATTAGATCCCTACTGAACGTCAAGCTAATTGACGCGAATGAACTGGACAATGTTATTGTAACAGCTATGACAAATAATATGGAAAATTCCATTGATTTTTGCATAGAATTGATTCATGATACTGTCATATCTGATTCTCCAATTTTAATGAGGATGGACTTTATTCGCGCATTAAAGTACTTAGGCTCCCTGGATGACCCTCGGGTAAGGATCTTCTTGGAGGATTACGAAAATAAAACCATCCTTCCTGTGAAAAAAGGCATCAAGGTAACGAGAAAGGAGAGATTTTATTTGGTATTTACTGAATGGGTTAAATTACTACAGAGGGTGGAGAGTGACGACATTAGTACTGTGGTATTTATCAAGCAAATGATGGAGAAGGGCGTTTTGTCCGACAGTGATGACCTTATCGAGTTTATAAGGGCTGCGCTAGAACTTTCCGTTTTTTCTTTCAAGCAAAGCGATCCAACTGGTGAAGTGTTCACAGCTATAGATGCTTTGGGGAATTTAATTTGCAAACTTTTGGTAGTGCAGGAACTGTCTGATATGAATAGGGAGGATTACCTAAACATTGTCTTGTCCGTCATTTCTTTAGTCTTTTCTAAAGATCACGAGAAGGAGGATACAACCTTCAACGAGAGGCCGCATTTCAGGTTGTTATCAAATCTTTTGTATGAATGGGAGGTTCTGCGCGGTCATAATTTTAGTAAGGTTAAGAGCTCTGCTACGCGAAAGGAACTAGCCGCTTTTGATATTCAATTCTACCGCATCTTCTCCTCATACCTGCACTCCTTGCAACCAATAGCGTTCCCTGGTTTCTCTTTTGCTTGGGTCACCTTGATCTCGCATAGAATGTTTTTACCTACAATGCTAAGGTTAAAAAATAAAAGTGGTTGGAGAAAATTAATGTTACTGCTTATTGATTTACTCAATTTTCTGGACAAGTACACAGATAAAAATGAGGTCTCAAATGCTGTCTCTGTTGTGTACAAGGGAGCTTTGAGAGTTTTCCTGGGCATATCAAATGATATGCCGGAATTTCTGATTGAAAATCACCTTGAGCTCATGAACAATTTGCCCTCAACATATTTTCAACTCAAAAATGTAATCTTGTCGGCTTTCCCTAATAAGCTGATGTTACCTAATCCCTATGATCCAAATCTTTCAATGGATAATATTCCTCTTTGTCAAGAGGCGCCTATAGTGTTCTACGATCCAGTTTCGGATTTGAATGGCTTAAAGAAGCCTGTAGATAACTATCTCCGTATTCCTTCCAACTCCCTGTTGAGAACAATTCTCAATGGCATCTATAAAGGCGAATGTGAGCCAAAAAATGGGGTAGGCTACGACTTTTTAACCGTAGATGCCAAACTAGTGCGTGCTATTGTACTGCACGTCGGTATCGAGGTCGGTTTGGAAAATCAAAGAATGTCTTCGAGTGCTGTTTTCAATACGAAATCTGCATACTACACCTTACTTTTCAATTTGATCCATGAAGGCTCATTAGAACTGAAGTATCAAGTGACCCAAGTCATGATTGAACAATTAAGATATCCAAATATCCACACTTACTGGTTCAGCTACGCTTTGAAAAATATGTTTACTTCAGCGGAATGGGGTGAGGAGCTCACAGAAGTTCAAGAAGTCATTCTTCGTAACCTCCTTGAAAGGATTATAGTAAACAGACCCCACACATGGGGTATTTCTGTGCTATTTTCCGAGTTTATAAGAAGAAACGATATCAACCTGCTAGAATTACCATTCGTCAAAAATTTGCCGGAAATTCAGAGCATATTAATGCCACTTTACAAACACACAGCCCAAAATTTGGAACAAAATGGCTCTAATAACCATATGATCCCCAACTCTGCAACCGTCTATAAGGAACTGGGCATCTAAATAAATAAAAAACTACTAGGCTTTCAAGTTCCTTGCGAGCCGCATTACACGTAATCATAGAGAGGATACGACCAAGAGAGGTAAAGTTGATTACAGTTCCGCGATAGCATCAACTACACTAAGAATGGTGATGATGTGACACTGGGACTCGATCGTGCTGTTGCGATAATGGAATTTGATACAGGAAGATACAAAGAATAAACCAATTGGAGAGAGAACTCGAGCTACAAAGACAAGAAACCCAATGGCCTATGTCCAAATAGTAGCAAACAAAGATCTCGGCACTCCTGGAAATGTTGACCCTTCCTCGGCGCATCGCTGCCTAGATAATTACGGTGATGAGTCTGGGTTTGAAGATGATATCTGAAAGAGAAGTCTGTTGAACATCGAAGAAGGAAGCGCAAATCAAAAAGCTGCGCAGCATTTCGTGAAGCTGAATTGAAGGGCTTCCGTAGTCATGTAATCTTAATGTAAAATATAGTGTTTTCGGAAAATATATAGTCTTTCGAGATAAGCAGTAAAGCATGTTATTTAGGTTGATGATGGTCCACAACTAATCTTATCATACAACTAGGGCATAATTGTATGAGTCAACTCATGTAACATTTATACATACAGTGGTTACTGAGTTTCAAACCATAGAGTGTATGTGTAGATAACTTGCGAGACGTTCCTCAGACCTATATGGTGTATATGGGTAGTATGCAGATGTGTGTGTGCTCATTGAAAGCGAAAATCCGGAAGAGAGAAATAAGCCAATTTACCATCACATGTATTTTTAATAGAAAGAAATTCATGTTTTAACAAAGAACCATCTTTGAACCTCTTCGAGCAAAAGACTGGAAGTACTGTATTGACATGCTTTTCAAAAAGAGGAATTTGTTTCTGAAGAGTGCTGGTTCTCCTGAACCCGCAAAGAAATCTAGGAAACCACCAAATACGGCATTCAGGCAACAGAGATTAAAGGCATGGCAACCCATACTATCACCCCAAAGCGTCCTTCCTTTGCTTATTTTTGTCGCTTGCATATTTGCACCTATTGGTATAGGCTTAATTGTGAGTGCAACGAACGTTCAAGATCTCATAATTGACTATAGCTACTGCAATGAAACAGCTCAAACGGACAGCTTCGTAGAGGTACCTTCCAAATATGTAAAGTATCATTTTAAAAAGGGAGTATCTGTTAAACCCAGTTGGAAACTTGATGAAAGTGATTCGGGTATAGCCTCGTGTCAATTGAAATTCGAAATCCCTAACAAGGTGAAACAGTCTATTTACATATACTATAAACTAACAAACTTCTACCAAAATCACCGCAAATATGTGGAATCGCTTGACATCAATCAATTAAAAGGAGTTGCTGTCGATCCTGACGATTTGGATGGTAGCTGCGATCCACTCAAAAGCTCGAACAATAAAGCAGTCTACCCATGCGGTTTGATTGCTAACTCCATGTTCAACGACACTTTTACAAGCTTTCTCCAGGGTATTAATGGTACTGCCGATTATCTACTGACTAATAAGGATATTGCGTGGAAAACAGATCGTCAAAGATATAAAAAGACTTCATATAATGCCTCTCAAGTAATTCCTCCACCAAACTGGGCAGAAAGATTTCCCGATGGATATACTGACGATAACATTCCCGATGTTCATAGTTGGGAAGAGTTTCAGGTCTGGATGAGAACAGCGGCACTCCCAAAGTTTTATAAACTGGCGTTGAAGAATGAAAGTGCAGAATTGCCCAACGGGACGTATATGATGGACATCGGTTTAAATTACCCTGTGTCAATGTTTGGAGGCAGCAAATCCTTTGTGCTAACAACAAATAGCGTTATAGGTGGACGCAATATGTCATTAGGTGTTGTTTATTGCATAGTAGCTGGCATTTCAGCATTTTTTGCAATTGTTTTTCTAGTTAAGGTCATTATTCAACCCAGAACTATGGGAGATCATTCTTATCTTAACTTTGGAGATAACATGGAGATTCAAGGAGACCAGCAAGGTAACCAGAACGCTCCGCTCAGGGAAATTCTGTAGTATATAGCTTCAATTTATATTTGCAGTGAACCTTCTCAGAGGTAACTTATTTAGTTTGATAGTCGTTTATGTAAACCATTGCTTTTTAGTGTGATTCAAGCTGGGCAGCTGCCATGAATACAAGCATAGCGAAGTGTCTGAAAGTGTTTCAATTCAAAATGATCAATATTTTTCGCTTGTTTTGCATTTCCTTTTTCTTCTCCTTAAATACAAAGTGCCACATTCATTCGTGCCATGCTGTTTGTGAAGTTACTACTCATGAACCTTTCTAAGTCTCACTATTTTTTTGTCTATTGACTAAAAGACAAGAGCAACTATTTTTTGCTTAAGCGTGGTAGGATGTTTTCGTGTTTTGCCTTTTTAATCGTTCACGCATCAGCATCGATGTAGTGCTGGTTCCTGTGGGTGTTGGGGAATGGGGTTGAGCTAAGCCGTTTTCGGTAGAACCTGCAGAGTGTCCCCCAATGGCATGATTCACAGGTGCAGAGGAGTCAAGTTGCGTAGGTGTTATAGTTGGCGGTTCGCTATTATAGATCCTATGAAAAGCCATGCCGGCGCTGGTGTGCTCCTCCTGTTCGTTGAAAAATGAATGGCTTTTGCTATGCGACTTTTTATGATCTAAAGAAGCTTTTCGGATGTGACTGAAGCCACTAGAAATAGGATTAGAACCACCGTGACTCTGCCTCTTAAGTATCTTCTGTTCATTGGGCAAATCTTCTTTATGACCCAACCAGCCCGGAAATCCAGTAAACGGCTCCTGATTTTTATAAAATCTCACGAGGGACTTGTGTACCACAGTTGAGGTTGGGCTATCGCCATCTGATTCGCCTTTTATGGAAAGGTTAGACAAAGAGGAGGAAAGAGACTTTGTAGAAGAGCGAAACTTATGCCATAAACTTCCCGAGCTTTGATTTGAAGGAAGATTCATGTTTCTTCATTAGCAGGTCGATTAAGCAGTCGTTTGTTAAGTTTTCACTGCTGGGAAAATAAATGAGGCACCTATGGCTTCTTTTCTTCGTTTTAACGAATGCGCCTCGGAAACAAAAAACCCATCATTTCATTTTCCTCTTTTTGAAGTAGTATTTCCTTTCAGCTGCGTATCAATTTATGTTATAATATGGAGAATGTAACTATTTTATCCAGTCAAGTGAAACAATTATATATATATATATATATAGCCTTGTATACTTTTACATAAACTACTATAAATATACGACTTTGAGCAGAGTAGAGTGGCTTGAATACCTTCAACCAATTGTCTTTTCTGTCAGGTAGATCCCGTAGTTTTCCTTCAATGCTTTCATAATAGGATCGTTAATCTCTGGTGAGTATGGAGCAACAAGACCTGGGCCTTTAATGTCACCACTCAAGACTAGTTTTGTTGCAATAGAAACTGGATAACCGACAGTGGCAGCCATTGAACTATATCCACCAACTTTACCATAATCGATTAGGGTGGAAGTTCTAACTTCCGTAGTTTTATCAGCCCATTCAATCCCAAATTTATGTTGTAGGGCAACCATATCACGTTCACCCTCTTCAAACTGCATCAACTCTTCCAAACGACCACAAAGTGTATCTAGAGCGTTACCTTTTGGAACGATCGGAGTGTCGGAAAAGAAACCTAACCATAAAAATCCTGATAGAATTCTTTCTCTATCATCTTCGGATTTCCAACTAGTTTTTGAATCTATGGCTTTGATTAAGTCTGCTTTGGAAGTAGAGGCACTTTCCAAATATTGCTGCAAAGCTTGATTCCATGGGATTGGCTTGCTGAAAATATCGCTTTCGTCATCCTTCAGCAATCCGATATCGACAAGAACTTTGACAAATTCTGGGAATCCTTGGTATCTTAAAGTACCTCTAATGACAGTTTCTGCCTCGGGGATGTGATATAACTCTTTAAAAACAGTAGAGTCTCTGTTAGGATAACACACGAATGCAAAACCTGGGTAAATAAAGTAAGGTTTGGCTGAAGCCATCAAATCCTCGGATGTGACGTTTTCGACTTTACCATCCTTCCAGTATTTTGCAGAGTTTCTAAGTGCAAGCAAAACACCTCTTGAAGACCAAGAGAATTTGTAGCCTAAAGGATTGTCAGAGTCTTCGGGAGCTGGTAAACCACCGCAATAAGATAAAAACGATTTGATTTTACCGCCAGCTCTGTGAACCTCATCAATGGTTTTTACGGCATACAAATGGTCAATACCGGGATCCAAGCCAATCTCGTTCATGACCGTTATGCCAGCTTTTTTAATTTCTGGCTCTAACTCTCTCAAAGCAGGAGAGATGTAAGATGATGTAATGACATCTTTTTTTAGTCGGATAGCACTTTTAATAACATTCGGATGATAGGTGTATGGAATCAGCGAGATGACGATATCATGTTTTTCCAAAGCAGCATCTAATTGAGCATCATCGGTTACATCTAAGGAGATCGCAACTGAACCAGAACCTTTGGCCAAAGCTTGAGCTTTGTTCAATGTTCTACATGCGACGGTGACATTGATCCCATCCGTTGCGGATAAGCTATCGACAACTGGTTGCGCAACAAAACCTGAACCCAATAATAAAACGTTTTTAACCATATTTAAGCAATTCTTTATCCTGATATGATTGCCAATGCTTGAAATGATCAGAAAGATTCGAAAACTAAATATGAGAATAAGTTGGCAGGTCTCTTTAAATATGATTAGTTTCCTCTCTGATAAATTCCACCGGAAAATTTGAGGCGGAAAATTTCTCCGATAGCCAAGCATAATCAAAGAAACAAAATTCCATTGGAAAAAAGATATCGATTACATTAAACATGTATGTATGAATTCTGAAAATCAATGGCCCCTACCAAGAGCATGCATGTTGTTCAAGATCAAAACGTTCGTTTTAGGGCGCCGCACTTACCATCACATTTTTTGCACCGGAAATAGGTAATACATTGCTAAACGGTACAACGCTTGGTATACAGCCTATTCCGCTGATAGCTAGTTATCGAGCAGCCGCAAGTACCCATCGCTCTAAATGCGCATCGTGAGGTTTCATTAGCAGCTGCTCCTTATTGGGGGGGATGAGTTATAGTTGCCTAGATGAATTGAATTTTATAATAACGTCATATGAAACAGTAACTCCGCCATGTTTAGAGCTGTAGCAAGCATTTTTTATCATGAGCAGATTCGTTTGGGAAATTTTTCAAGGTCGACTTCAGGTTCTGAAAGTCGACAGGAGTTTGAGCCTAATCATAAAATGAATTAATAAAAGGAGGGGATGGGGAAGAATTGTTGCTTGATGTGTACTCCTCTTGAAATCGTTAAAATATCGAACCTTATCACAATTGCTGTACCGCATCCTAAATGGCTAACGGCAAAGGACACCCATATATCATAGATAGTTTATATGTTCGCATGTTTGATGTAGTAAACTATATAGTGCAGATTTTATAGAGACAGCCATTTCTTCCTCTGTTCCTCCTTTGTGAAGCTGCCAAAACTCGTACCCTTCCCATATATCATATGAAGATCTGTTCTTTGTAAAAGTTGTGTTCTTCAGGTACATTTTCTCGCTCCCAAAGATCTCTTTGAAACTTGAGCCAAATAGGCAAAAGAGATTCCTTAGGGATCTTCAAAGTCAACGCATCTTCTGTGCCGTTGGTTTCTTGACTTTCGTAGTACTTGTACTCTCCGCGTTCATTCTTGTCGAATGCTAAGCGATATCTATGCCCAAATATACCGAGGTTCTGTGACGATTTGTCCATTTCACGAGAATGGGAACTATCAAGTCGTGAAGTAGTTCTCTTATGACTTCGTGCTTCTGCTTCCTCAAGCATTTTGAGAACCCTAGAAGGTATCTGGGGAGATCGACTCAAATCATCCTCGCTCACGATTACGATGTTAGACATCTTCCTTTTTATCTCCGCCGATGATGGCAGCGTGTTGGTCCCTAAGCTCATTTTTTCCATACGTCCCTTTAGCAACACGTCGTCTTTTTCTTGTTCAACCATTACTTCCAGCATCTCTAAGAATGTTTCTGCAAAGTAGCTTCTATTCTTTCCCGAAAATAACCTGTATTCATTGATTATGGATGCTATGTTCCATTTCTGTATTTTTCTCAGAATCCCAACGATAATTGAAGTTCTATCAACCAATAAAACGTTGTGCTTCTCGATGTTCAAAAGTAGTTGGAAAGTCTTCCTTAAGCATGTACTCTTAATCAACATCAGGTCATCGCTGTCCGTCAGATGGTAGACTTCCTTAATATTCCCAGCCTCAGAACGCGTGCTAGACTTATGAACCTTTATGAAATATTCTCCGCTCTCAATGTCACTTGCACTTTCCAAATTTCCATGCTTATTCATGTTTTTACTTATCGGTTCTCCAGCTGACGAGAAATCAGCAATGCGTATTAAGCACCATTCAATAGATGATTTATTGAAAAACTCCCTAAAAAATTTAGAAGGTTCCTGACCTCCAATAAACAGAACAGTCCTTAGGTTCAAAGTTTCCAAGAAAGATAAGTTCAAAGTTTCCACTTTTGAACAACGGTAGATACCTGCTTCAGCAATACCAAAATTGGCAGGAGGGACCAGCATGTCGCTTTTGAAAATATTTTTACCGTATCTTCAAAGCAAGGAGTTGACCGGAATGTTAAAGCAACTCAAGGCCAACAATTAGTGTTAGTGCGCAAGCCAACCAGCTCTTTATGTTGCTAGATTGTACGTAGTCGCGATCGGTCCGCGAGGACCGTGATTTCCGAAGTCCAGAGGATAAATTATTCAAAGTTTCGGAGGATACTTAATTAGATATTATCTATAAATGAATGAGCAGTGAATCGCAATACTTGCAAGTATCTACCAAGAAATTGATATTTTAAATTTGATAAAAATGAAATGTCCCAATTTTAATTCTTTTCCGCAGTAATAGGTCTTAAATCTCTTAAGGAATAAGTAACACATCATGTCAGTCTCTTTTTTTACTGGTGTGTTTCTTATGCGAGCGTACGGAGCTGGATGATCCTGCAGGTGGTGAAGAAGAGCTCTTCTTTACTGTTTTTCGGCCTAGAAATACCTCCGTCTCACCTATTGTCAATTGCTTTTTCTCCAGAGCGTCAATTTGGCTTTTCTGCGTTTCAAAATCTACAACAGCAAAACTATCAGCATTGGTTATTTTCATTATGGTTCCAAATTCCATTTCTAGCACGCTTCTCAAATTTTCTTCCTTCAAGCCAGCTGTGCCTCTAATGTATATTGGATAGAAGCCATCTTTGTTAACGGTACTAAACATGAGCTTTTTCTTTGTGGCTCTGTTACTATTGTTTTCTTTGCGGCTTGGCAATTCTGACTTCATTTCATTTGTTTTCTTATTTCCGTTGTATTGGATTTCTGTTTTATTACCTTCATTATTCCATGGCGCAGAAGCCGTTTTAGATGAATCACCGTTAGCCGCTAGCTTGGACGCCCAACTCATCCTTACGGGAGGTACAGGCACTTCCACAATAGTCTCAGTGTCGACATCTTTCACTTTAATTTTGCCATTTTCCTTCCCTTCATCGATATTACTTCGTTCTGTAACGTTTTCGTCCGCCTTTTCGTCAGAGTCACCTTTGCTGGACAGCTCTCCTAAGGCAGCTTTGGCATCTTCTTTTTCTGCTGGTGCATGTGAAATTTCTGACTTCGAGTCCATTGCTTTACTTATTTTTAATTCACTGGAGTTGGTCTTAAGTTCTTGTCTTATTTGAGCATTTTCTGACTCTACATCTTTCTCCTTTTCGTTCTTTATTTCTAGGCCTTGCTCATGAGAGGTATCATTAGTTATAGAAAATTCATTCGAAGGCTTAATGTCTAGTTTTTCTTCATCCTCCTTCTCATATGACTCATTTGCTGGTATAGCAAAAGGTGTGAAGTTATCTGGAATGAAGCGAATTACATCATTGGTAACATCAAATGCATCTCTATTGTTAGCATTTGGGGCTAGAATAATCGTCTGACAAAATCTATATGCTGCAGTTCCCGTCCAGAACATCTCTCCTGTCGTTAAAATTAATATACTTCCGTGAGAAGATCCAGTTGTTTGAAAATCACAAGAGTCAATTTTCACTTTTAAATCACTGACCTTCTTATTATTTCTGGTAAAAAACTTGCTGATATTTTCTTTTCCTGTTAGTTTTATTGTGGGTAAAGCATCTCCATCAAAATCAAAGCCTACTTGGTAATTAATATGTGTCAACTCTGCAGTTATTGAGTACAAACATGACACTTTAGAAGGGTCTTTACTCATTCTTTGATAATATGTTTGCAGAAATGCCTGCACTATATCTTGAACTGTTGGACCCATCGTTATTGTAGATTGACAGAATGATGAGAAAATGAAGTAAATTGGGCTCTTGTTGGGTTATGCAAACACTAATCAACTACACTGAAGGAAAAGTGGTTGAAATCTTGACCATGCTAAAATTTATGCTGATTTGTCAAATGCGAGAGCTCGCGTAGAAGAAACGCGGTATGCAAAAAGCTTCCCAGTCCTTCCGTGTGAGCTTATTTATTTTTTAACCCTCAAGCATCTTATACTGCACCAGATTGCACAGCAGGCACTACCAGCTGTAGCAAAATCTCCAATACCTTTACGAGATGCCCTATCCTAAAAGGTGATCGATGATGATTATACTGCGGCATGGTGTTTACGCTCGACTTTCTGCGAGCACAAATACGAGAATTTGATCTTAAAAGATATTTATCTTGTGAAGACTGCTCGATGTAAATATGCTAAAGTGGATGAATAATGTAAGGGTAAAGGTATGTTTCAGCCTCCGGTAGAATGATAAAGTATTTGTCTTCAAAACCCTTAATGATGGAAGGCTTGAAGGTGTTTTCTGATTGAGAAAAATAATTTTGGCGGTATATCGCTAAAGTATTTGGTGCAGATGCTATTGGTAGCACGACTTCCACTGATCCATATCTGACCGTGCTAATTATTAACCCTTTTTCACCCAAGAGAGTTTGTCCATTTAATCAGTTACCGCTGCATTTTACATCTTTGAATGCTAGAGGAATTTTTTTGATAATATTAGTGGTTTCGATTCGGCTTAGATACTTTGATCTTTCTGGCCATTTGAATGCCAACACTCGATTTGTCTCTTGTCTCTTCTTCATCATGCCGGGCTGGCGTACTTGCCAAAATACTTCGCGCTTCTTCCCTGGGTTATATGCGTATTTATCAATATTTATCTATTCTGAAACTAGCTGTCGGGGGGCTGTAAATTTCGATACGTACTTATATGCGGAAGCATTGTAGTGATAACATGGATACTGAGAATTTCTACGTTATTTTTCGAAGTCAGTAAATACTTATCAATGTTACTCATCCATATATCAGAATACGAATGGGGCAAGAAACACAACCCATAGCGTTTGAATTAATTAAATACTCTCTTACCTATAATAATGTGATCCTCTGTGTTGTGAAATTAGCACAATTGTATCATTTCTTACACATTCATTTTTCGATATAGTCTTACCGCCCCACCAACAACAAAAGAGTGTACGAAAAACTGTAAGCCCCTTCATGCAATAGTCACCTGAGTTTTATGGCATGAAGTTTAATGGTAGACTGTTTCTAAACAATCCGCGAACCCATTATTCACCGTTAATACCATAAATGAGGTTCTTATAACTTGACAAACTTGTTCCATTGGGCAATTTGTTCAAAGAAATTTTTGCTAATTGGGAGAATCCCAATGATGTAAGCAAACTTTGGCCTCCGGTGGTAGTGAACAAAGGAAACCTTGGAATACCTAGTTCTTCTCCCAAAGACGCCAAAGTAGATTGTTGTTGCTGTGCTGGTTGTTGTTGCTGCTGTTTAAAGTCCTGAATAACTTTGCAAATCAAGTTTAAATCGTAAAAATTTGGTACAAATTTATGAACCCACCATTCAAAGTCTTCTCTATTATTTGGCATCAAATTATTCATGAGCATATTTACTAGAAAACCAAAATCGTATGCAGCATGGTATGTTACCCATGTGACAGTTTCTTCCATAAGCAGTCCGGAGTCCATCATCAACTGGGCAAATTCAAATGCATCTACACCATTGCTTCGATGGCTATCAAAATTTATCCCGGATCTTTGAAGCAACTCAAACGATTCGGATGACATCATCTCGTTGGTCTCGTCAAAATGAAAATTGAACTGCCATGTAGAAGGTCCAGTCTCAGGTTTATTACCACTAGGGTCGCTTACTGAAATGCCAATCTGTATAGGATTCAAAAAGTCAACATTGGATCTCATAGTTTGATAGTGATAATCAGTTTTGGATCTAAAATTTCCTATCGGCCTTGCAATGGTACCAACGAACTCCGTGCTAATAGAAACGTGATTAAACTTTGTCACCATTTTTCTCAAAACAGCGAACTCGCCGTGTAAATTATTCTTCCAGACTTCACGGATAAGTAAATGGTTTGGAGGAGGTAAGAATACCGGGGAAGCCGAAGTATTCGAAGCTTGCTTTGATAAAGTGTTATTTCCTGGACGGCTCAGACCAGGTGCTCCCTGGCGTAAAACATTCAGACCAGGTGGTCTATTAGCTGTTACCCCTACAGGATTTCCAATATTGAAATTTTGTTGCTGTGTTTGCTGTTGCTGCAGATGATAGTTCTGCTCCTGTTGTTGCTGTTGCTGTTGCTGTTGCTGTTGCTGTTGCTGTTGCTGTTGCTGTTGCTGTTGTTGTTGTTGTTGCTGCTGTTGTTGCTGTTGCTGCTGTTGCTGTCGTTGTTGCTGCAGCGATGATTGCGGCTGACCTAACACGGGATTCAGCTTTTGCTTCAAAAGATAAGAATTTGGCAGCTCCTGTGGGTTTGCAATTCCTTGCATATTTTGTATCATCCCTGGTTGCTGTGAAAACAATCTTGCTGGATTTGCCTGTGGGGAAAATATCTGAGGTGCGCTCATACCTATACCGGGTTGTTGATCATTCTGCTGATGGTGAGGAAAATACTGGTCCCCGATGGGGAAAACATGAGGATGCAAGTTCATCGATTGCATTTCTAGTGTGTTATACCAGCAATTTTCACCGATGATGGACTTAGAATTTTTGAACTTTGCTTTCCTTATTTATTTTATCTCTCTCAAACAACTTCTCTTTTTAAAAACTTGCATTTAGTAACGTTCGTAAAACGTGAGAAACAAGATAATTCCTCCCAAGTTAATTTATAGTGTACACACAGATTATATAAAATCATTCCATGCTCAAATGATGTGGTCTTCCCTGAAAATTGACAAGGCTTAAAGAGGTTAGACGCTCCATCATCCGAACAGCTCCTGTGGCGCAATCCCAGATCTTCTCTGGGTCCCGTCTTCGTGGGCGACACAGTCTGTATCCTTCCAAAAGCTTCATCCCCATAGTTCAACTATTTCAAAAAAAGAAGCCAGAAAAGTGTAATAAATCTTGCTTTTTTTATCCATCTTTGATTCTGTCACACAAGTTGTTCATGTAGCGGGGGTTTCTTGTCTTTCTTCTTCGACTTTCTCAGGTGGTGGTACAAACCACGGTATCTTACCTCTGTTGAAGTCGTTCAACACTTGTTTAGCAACTCCGCTCTCATCCGGTTCTCCTCCCTTAATTAACCTACCTTGCTTTCTAGCCAGCATTTGCAAAAAATCAGTTGCATCTTCCCACCCCGATATTTCATAGGTTCTTTCCAAATGCTTAGCCTGACAACGTCTGAGAACGCCAGCTATATATTGCTCTGGACTGGAAACATGCTCTACTCTAACTACTCCCCTGAACAGAATATCTTCCTCGGAATCTTTCCCAGAAGGAGGAACGATACCAGGACAGTCGATCAAAAAGATCCTTTTCATTAACGTGATATACTGCCAAACCTTCGTTTCACCTGGAATAGGTGCCACTTGACAAACCTTTTTCTTCCTCAACGTATTAATAATTGAAGACTTGCCTGTATTTGGATAGCCAATAAATCCTACCGATATCTGTTTCCTCTCTTTATGCAACTGTGAAAATTGACGCAAAAGTTGAATTAGTGAGCCTTTTCCAAAAGAATTTGTAATGGATGCATGAAACGCCAACGTAGGCCGATCTTTTGAAAGATGTTTTACCCATGCGGCCTTTTGAGTGTAATCGGTTAGTATGATTGATAAAATAAAAGTTTCAAGAATTGGTTTTAAAAAAAAGAACGAAGAATGAACAGGAATTCGAGTGATAAAATTGGATGTGAAGTTCTTTACTACGAGCATAATGTATGGATATCAGTAAAATAAGACTCAGTCGTCTTATTTTAGGTTTACAAAGCTCAACTCTTGAAGATCTTCATTGTTCATAAAATTTTCAGGTTTACCAACAAAACGAAGGTATACCCTTCAATTATCCTTTATTTTTCAAAACGAAAAAAAGTGGAAAAACAATATTGATTTTCCAAAACTGTAACAGGTACCATCGCAGAAATTTTATAGTTGATAAAAATCGAAGGGACCCTGACAAAAAGTTTTGGTTTGCAATCTCAAGTAATTCATTTTGTATCAACTTGTTCTTTTTTTTGATTGGAGATATTGTTAAAGGGAAGGGGAAAAAAAAAAATTAACATACTGCAACCCACGTAGGAACTAAATCACACTTGTTCAGCACATACATCAAGTGTTTGTGCGGTGTCTCTTTCTTCATATATTCTTCAACGGACTTACAACGAGTCCCTAATGGATCTCTTGCATCAAGAACATGTATTACGACATCAGAAGAATCAATTACCTTATACAGTTCATTCCAAATACGCTTAGATTGACCTTTACTGAAGATGGCTTCTTTGGCTAGTTGACTCCAGCCATTTTCTTCATCATCCTGACTACCCATTAAACCCAAAGTTGAGCTCAATTCTTGCTTTTCTAGAAATTTGTCGTTGTCTTGTTTCGTCATGTCAGCTAACTCTTCCAAATTTGATGCTGCAACTCGAGGCTTTTTTCTTTGAGTTTTAGGACCAAATGTATGTTCGAAACTCTCGGTCTCTAAGATTTTTGCGGTAGGAGAGTCATTACTATCTTTTTCTTCCAGAAGAGACATTGGTAGCTTGTTTCTCCTTAGTAAAACTTGATAAGTATCCTTTTGAGTATCTCCTAGAGCATCTCTAAAATGCTGTAAAGCATCTTGGGAGATAACTCTCGTATTTCCAAACCAACGACGATCCGGCTGGACTCTTGCAGTAGGAACAGTGGCATCTTGCAAAGGAGCAGCTCTCAGAATGTCACCTTTACTGTTACGAATGGATTTGCCACCTTTGTACATGTTGAGAAACTGAACCTTTTTCGAATCTCTGTAAAAGTTTTCACCTTTCACACGCAAATTACCATCTTTTGTATCATTCTGACGAATTCTCCTTTGTCTCTCCTTTTTAGCAGTACCCATCTTAACGATACACCTTTCTGACTGCTGATATAGATATCCTTTGCTTATAATCCAAATCAGAAAGCACAAATATTATTTAACTTCAAGAAGGATGGGCAGAGTTGCGATGAGATGAGATGGGATGAGATGGGATGCACGTTCGGAAAATTTTTCAAGACATCCCAAGAAAAAGCTGAGGAATATATCCGCAAAGAAACGGAGCTAATAATATTACGTACATCGTGATGTTGTTAAAGTAAATTATTTAGTACAGATCCCAAGTCCTTAGATGAATCGGATGGCTTGATCTCGTGAGATGCATTGGCCCTTGAGGTGGCGACTCTATGTTGTTTGAAGGTTCTCTGAAAGTCATCGTTGTTATCATCACCACCTTCTCGATTATTAGCCCGTTTTTTACTCCTTTTGATATTCGTGATCATCTTACTCTTCTCAACATTTTTAGTAAACTCTGCATTCAATTTATTGGCAAACGAAATATCGACTTCCAGCTTTGCTTGTCTTATATCGTTTTCTCTCGCGATTTGTTCTGTTAAGTCAGCCCACTTGAAGCCGGGCAAATACTTGACATTCAAAATGTCATCATGATAGAAGGTTCCTTTTTTTCCACCTATGATATTACCATTCAAGGTCTGGGCACACAACTTCGCATTTCGTTTACTGATAAATTCTGCCCATCCTTCTTCGTACATAGCTTTCTTATTACCTCCGCCCCTAGTTCTCTGCCTGTGTTTTTGATCATCCTCTCTTTTGAGGAATAGGCGGTCCACATTCCCAAATCTCGACAAAATTTGCCTCATTTTAGCTGGTTTCATATATGGCGGAATACTGGAGAAATATATCACCCCTGTTTTGTGCTTCAATTTATTGGCTGAACTTAGTTGCTTTTCCATCTTGTATGATCTTTTCAAAATTTGGTCGGAAACAAGATTCGTATTTTCTTTAGTTACATTGTTACGTTCTTCAAATAACTCATTATCATGGTCTCCATCTATCGATATGTCCTCTTCGATTTTCGTATCATCATATATGCCATCAGAAACCTCATCGCTAATGCTTTCCTCCACTACTTCTCGTTGAATACCTGTTTTACCTTTGGGGTTAATTAGAAGTTGACTGCCATATTCCTCGTCTTCAGAGGAAAAGTCTGCGTTTTCATGTTCTTTAGAGTTCATATTTTCTACACTTAACAATATTCGGCTGAATGAACATCATTTGAAGTTGAGATTGAATGCTCAGGGCCATCGCGATTTTTTAAAATTTTCGCCTAGGAGAAAACCCGCCCAAGATAAGATGACCCGATCGAACATGTATTTCGCACAATCCAACGTCTGAACAGCTAGATAACTACTTATATCCCTTTTCACCGAGTGTGCTATGAGTTGCACTGCCTGCCATAGAAGTTTGCATAAAATCTGCGAAATCGGAGATAGCTTGTTAACCACGCTTAGAGTAGGCAAAGGAAAGGAAGCCGCATCCATTTCCTACAATGCTACCTCGTAGTCAACTTCCAAAGTCGTGCCAATTTGGCGCCACTACTCCATCGACAATACCAATTCATTATTACTGCATATAATCTAGAGAATGACATGTGCACAACTCTGTTTGGTTTGAGGGAAATCGCAAAATTTTCCTTATTATCTGGCATTTCTTGATTATTTTTGCCATAAATATTGATTATCAAAAATCAGTTTAGTAGGTTGGGAAGATAACTTGCACACTCTAAATTTTTATTGTTTTGCCTCTATGTTTATAGAATAAAAAATGAGTTTCTGAAATTTGCTTGCGACTTAAAATACATAAAAATTGTATAGTGGCATATAAACGTAAAATCCCATTTTAAATTGATTCTAATATCAAGTCGATTCAATGAATCTGCGGGCCATCTCACTATTTTATTTAGTGGAATTGTATATAAATGTTCAAAAAGTCTAATTGTCGCAAATCAGGAATAACAGATAATCAAAGAAAGGATCTATTTCTTTTTCTTTTGTTTTTCCAACTCAACCGCATCTTGATAATCCAGCCAGTGCAAAGTTTGCCATATGAACCATGCCAAGGAGGCACCCAAAATAGGACCAACCCAGTATATCCAGAAATAGACAGGGAAACTTCTGGCTGCGAGGGCGGCACCAAGTGATCTGGCAGGATTAACTCCGGTACCTGTATAAGCGGTCAAAGCCAAATGAGCAATGAATAAAGAGATACCAATTGGCAACGATGCCATGAAGCTACCATCACGAGACTCTATGGCGGTCATAAGAACGGTGAAACATAGGATTGCGGTTCCAAACATTTCCAGAAACAATCCTCTAGATTTTGAACATCCTAAACCCAAACTGTTCGCAAACAAAACTTTACCAGGAGTCATTGCACTAGCGGCACCACCGGCAGCCATTCCTGCCAAAATTTGGGAAACCCAATGCACACAACATCTAGTTGGATTGATGGCTCTGGCCAAGACCAAACTTAAAGAAACCGCAGGGTTCAGAGCACCACCAGATACACCAGCGAAACACCAGATAGAAAACATTACAGAAAAACCAAAACCAAGAGCAATCATGATCAATTGACCAGGATGAGAACCTTCAGGATATTCTTTCAAAGCAACATCGTGATTTGCAATTTGAGCAATGACATAGGCACACCAAAGGAACATAAAAGTTCCACAAAATTCACCCATAGCGGCAACTGAATGGCCCCTTAAGGTTTCAGAACCTATGTGGAAACGAGGGTATTTTGGCTTGTACGGAAAGATTTCATATTCGGGATTCCCAAGCACAGGATTTTCAACCTCAGGATTTCCAACTTCAGAATTTCCTGATTCTCCATTACCGGACTCTGAATTCCCATATTCAGAAAGGGTTGGTTTTTGGTTTTCAATATCGGATATTAGCAATAGATGAGCAAGAATTTATTCTTCTTATTAGATAAGGTTTGTGTAAAATTAAAGGTGCATACCAAATAAAATCTGCTACTAAAGAAGAAGGAAATTGATAGTGTAATAAGGGAAATGTAACATATAAATATACATATATATATACTTGTTTGAAATATATATATATATATATATATAAATATACATATATCCTAGGGAGGATGCATTTGTATTGTACGAGCTTTTCCATTTTTCATGACAAGGAAAACAGATATTAGTCCATTTAAATTGATAATTTAGTAAAACGTCGGACCTCCTAGCGCTAAATGTCGCTGCACAGAAGCATGCTTAATCTGGAATGTCAACAGAAAGCACTCCTAGTCCGCTTCGCACTGCCCATAAAAACGAAATCAGCCGTCGTCGACATTCTGGGTGGGCTATCCCATATTTCGCCAATTGTCACAGACAACGAAAACATAGACAAACAGAGAGGCCGGCCAGTCTCTCTCCTGCCTAATTAAGCCGGACAACTATTGTGACCATTGTTCCACAAGACAATTGCGGCAAACGGCTTAAAACCTAGGGGAGAGAATCTCATATGGCCTAGAAAAAGACGCACAAGTGTCATCAGATGGTAACATAAATTTCTCCATGATGTTGCCAATTGGTTGAATCATTTTCATTTAAGGTGATTTAGGCTAATTAATCGCCTAGAAACTGCGTAATTTATTTTCAACTCTTATGCGACCGTTTATCTCTAGTACACACTGCATACTGCTGTTTTTTATCGGTTTCCATCTCCGCAGTTTATTCTGCACAGAGTTCCATCAGATTATTGAAAAATAAAGGCGTTTCGGATGGCTGCGCCTTCTTCTTGTATGCCGTGGCACTTTTAAGGGTTTAATAAAGGGTGGGCACGGGTAGAATGACCCGTCCTGAAAACGGGTATTGTTCGTATATAGTTATTAAAAGTATCTGTCTGAAAGCGGGTACATATGTTACTATTTATCGTACCAGATCGTCTCAAGCATCGTCACTGACATTATCAAGATCAGTAACTTCATCATTCGTCTGCGCCACCTCGTACAGGTCTTCCTAATTAGGACATGCTATTGATATAACTCTTGTAAATTTTTCACCAAGATCAAAGCACTTCAATCCATTCCTCAGAATGATAGTACGTGTCAGGTTATCACTTATAGATAATATCTTCCTTCAACTGCTCTCTTGCTAATTGAAAAGCACCTTTCTACGTCGGCTGTCGATGGTTTTACATGCTAATGAGATAAGGCTAAGATGCCTAATTTTGGGAAATTTTCTCGATTTTCAAACCAATAGTCAATAAAATCGAAGCAACTGTCAGTCTTCTCCATTTTAGCTCAATGTCAGAGCTTGTTTGAGGTCGTGAAATCGATTTATGGTAATTTTTCAGAAATCTATATTTTTTTTTGATGTCACTTGCTGCTTGGATTGCAATGGGAAACTGTTATTGACCCAGCTGGTTTCCGATGATTCAAGTACGAGTTGATATAGCTAGATACCTTTTCTAATATGGTTTTCTTCAAGTTCGGATCGAGAATATCGCCCAAGTAGCGGTCTTTCATTTCTGGCCTCAGCATGTGCGCAACCCAATATCCAATTTGCGAATGAGCCGCCTCGATGTACTTGTCAAAAAGAGGTTTAGCTTGTAATATTATAGACAGAATTTTCAACTTTGATTCGTCGTCCATTTCATCCAGGTGTTCTAAGTTTACGCCGGCATGACTTGGATCACTGGTAGTAAAGTCCCCCGCTGCAATATTAGCACATGCTTCAAAAAAATGTTTAAGCTGACCATAGTACTGTATTCCAAATGGCAACATATTCCATGAATCATCTTGTAGTGCCATTGTCAACTCAAAAAAGAGTCTATTTAATTTTAGAAAAAGCTTTAAAGGATTCATCTCTTTTATTTCGTAAAGGAATAGTCGGCTGTCTTCACGTTTTAGCTGGAAACTTTCATATATGCGATTCTGGAGGTAAAACTGTTGTAAATAATTCGTCAGAGAGAGAAACGCAAAGATTTGTCAATATATTGAGACAATTTTGGCAGCGCGTTTGCAGAAATGTTCTCTCAAAAACACATTATGCTTAATTTTAGTCGTCAGGTCATCAATACTGGACACCAGGTCTTGGTTTTGTACTTGGAATTTCTCTACAGTACCTTTGAAAATTATATTCAAAACATGACTCATGCATCGAATTTTTACCGTGCCTCCCAACACCATCACCAGTTAGGTCATCATCTATTTTGTTAAGCATTGCCAAATCATTAGAGGCGTCATCAAATGTGATGCTACCGACTTGGTGCTGAATTGAGTACTCTTCCAAGGTGCCCAGTAATACATTTTCAGGTACTCTCCAGCGTGACGAGAGCCGCTTACATCGTGAAAGCCAATAACGTGAGTTTTGGGAAAGGATTTGGAGAGCAGATCCCTCTCTGTCGAATGCCTATGGAGTAGCTCAAAATTTAGACAGAACGAAACCTAAATGGCCAAATAATTCCTACCGCTAGCAGATGTCCAGGTATCGAGAAGTACATTAATATTTGAAGTTCTCGAAAGCGTAAACATCATTTGCTGCTCGAATTGCTCGTAGTACTTGCGCATAAGCTTTACTGGGGGCTTTCGACTGTACGTATAGCCACGACTTCTCTCCACTGCCGTCCCAGACGTTAGTTCGCGAAATGAGTCCGATTATACTATACTAAGTGGTAGCAAATGGTCAATATTATAGTTAAGCTGCTTTGCGGGCGTCGTAAATGAATTGAGAAAGTCAAGCAGATCCTGGCATAGTCGGAAGGCTTTTGATTGGATGATATGACGGTCTTGAAATTCGACAATTCATTTTGTTTGGGATAGACTTTAGCGTAAAACTTAATTATAATCAGCTTTGTGATTTGTTTTGAAATGATTAACAATATTAGAGGAAGTTGGATGAGAATTAGAGTATAACCGCTTGTTACAATGCTTGTACTTACACTGAGCGAAAGGATCATCCCCTCCGAATTTGGCAATCCAAACCCCGAAAGGAGATGACCGCAACCATCTTTCGAATTTTTGAGAAGTCTCTTTATCCACTATAAGCTTCCTGGATTCTAGGTCTTCGTGTGGTAATACGAAGTGGTATCTCACAGGGATTGATTGTGTAATCTTTAAAATTGATGCTACGTTTTTTTTTCAAATAAATCTCAAGGTGCTCCATCTTGAATGCATTGATGCCATTCAAGCTCTCCTCTGATGAGTTCTTGTTTTGATCGCTTCCAGAGTCTTCACATTTAGTGTGATAATAAAATTGATCCGGTCTGAGACTTGGGCTGTGAATAGCCTTGTCAAATGTAAGGCTTTTTGTGCAAGGTGGACGATGTTGGCCGCAGCAGATGAGGGACTACTAAATCTTGAGCTATAATTTCGTCATATAAGGGTTCTTTTTCAATTAAAAAAGAATGCTCCTCATGAGCAGTAGCATCGTGGGGATTCTTTAAAGCATATTCGTCGTCACTCACTTAATCATTTGGGCCGATGGCCTGTTCCATATCAGAATCTGTAAAGCCGTCCGTATTATTGGCATTTGTTCCCTCATGAATCATCTCATCCTCCTCAGGTCCATTAAAGGGTAGAGCACTGATATTTCTGACTTCGATTAGGCCAACATCGTTGATGAGTTCAGAGTCATAGTTTTCTAAGGAGTTGTGGACCGAGTGTAGGAATTCCTTAGGTGAATTGTCCACTGTATCGCCTCTATTGTTGATGTTTTCTGTAGTCTTTCGCTCCCTATTCCTCAAATTGTAGGGGGCCAATTGGCTTATAGTCGTTCGGGGTTTTCATTTACTTCAGGTATGAGGAGCTCGTTATTACTATTTAATTGCGTAAGAAATGATTTTACGCGTAATCCAAAATATACGTGTACTCGTTAGGCTACCCGTAGGTCTTTCGTATAAGGTTATCTACCCGCAGGATTGGGTCCGGGTACGGGTATTTTCGTACGGGTACTCGTCAAAGATGATCAAGTTCTACGGGTATTTATACGGGTATTTAGTTGAAAACGCGAAAGAATATATCAAAAACGCGTAACAAAGCAGCAAAGTACATATACATATCATTCTTATCCCACAATTTATGGAATAAAACCCTGTTGATAACTTCTCATCAGCATAATGCAGGAACTAGAGGAGGAAAACGGTACTAAACATGTTGAACAGTCTTATGCACTTGAGGGTGATACAGCTCATGGCACTCCAGAGACGAGGAAACGTACGGAACCATTTAGTTCCTCTGTTGGAACAGATTTTGTAATAGAAAACTATAGTGAAGTTGAAACTCCAAGCTCTGAATCTGATCGACATATATCTGATGAAGAAG
>FYBL01000002.1:0-17682 GCA_900186055.1 Torulaspora microellipsoides | reverse complement strand
AGCCTGTGGAAACCGACGTCGATTATATCAACTATTGGCTAGATAACCAGTACAGATATCCAAAGTTGAGTAGGTTGGCACTCTCTTTATACCATAGCAAATTATCTACGGCAGACGTAGAGAGATGTTTTTCTATCAGCAAAAAAGCTCTAACAGGAAGATATTGCTTGACAAGTGAAAATCTCAAGCGGTCCATGATTTTAAGAAATAGATTGATATGCTTTGGGATTCGCAGAAATTTCACAAATGATAACTTTCTTGCACCAGCAATAGTCAATGAGACAACGGAGGAGGAATGAATTCGGATCAACTTGTTTAGAAGGCACACAGCAGCAGCATAAGTAGCGTGTATATACTTCAGTGGCAAAGAAAATCGCTGATTACAATAAACTAAACAAATTAACAGATCATAAAGAGGCTATTATTTTATGAATGATGTCAGTACCCGTCTATTAAAAAGTCGGGTATATGATATATCACGTGACTACCCGACTCCAAAAAGACGGGTACTCTACCCGTGACATATATTTGGGTACCCGAGGGTACCCGGACCCAATCCTGTCTACCCGCTGCATAGCCGTCATTAAATACGGTTATACTCGCATCTATACCCGTACCCGTATCAAGTACTCTGGGGTCTTACGTCCCGCACCGCTCATATTATACGTCTTTCCCGTTTGCTCATTCGTAAACCAAACGTTCTTATCTATTAATAGCACGTGATGTACATACATTACAATTGCTTTATTAAAGGTGGTAGGAACGTTAAGAACGGCAAATTTTGGGCTTGCGACTAGGCATTTCAATTATATTTACAGGGTTGCCAACTTCGAGCTTGCTGGTCGATATTAAAAGCGAATATGGTTTGACTATCGGACTTATTTATGTATTCCGCCGGGGAGACTTGGCCCTGATGATTGGCGCATGCCACAATTGGGTGTGAGAATAAATTAATGGGTTTTTAGCTCTGCGAAGGCACGTTCAAAACATATGTGCGATGGGAATGTAGTGATGCTGTCAAGCAGATGCAGGAGGTCTCATGGTTTTTGCGTTATTACACAGTTTTTCTTAGGATGCTGCATTATTGAGGAACGCAAGAAGGCGGTGCATTTCTTATGTTCGTATTACGGTTAACATTCCTGCAAGAGAGAGAGAGTTGGGAAGGGTGAAATCTTGAAGCTGTAAAGCTAGCAAGGATGGATAATGTTATCGTTTTTGCTCGGCTTACGATGCGAATTAAGAGTATAGACTATTAGCGGTACCCCTTAAGTTTAATTTTATGTATGTGTCTGTTTTGCTGGCGCCAAAAATCGTGCTTCCAGCCGAGGGAGCAAAGTCAGTTATAAATGTGTATAGTCTTTAAAGTTAAACTTTCAAGGAATGTTGATAAACGTTGGTAAAGTATATGCTAACAGCTTCTAGATTGTATGCTACACAAAGACAAGTATCTAAGCTGAAGTTGATTTCTTGCTAGAACCGTTGCTATTGCCGTTGCCTTCCAATTCAATTCCTGAAGACTCTGAATCGTCTTCTTGATTGTCATGTATTTCTGCATGTAAGAGCTTCCGGACTCTGTCCTCAATGTAACCATTGTCAGGATAATTGACGGGAGATTCACATCCAGTGAAGATGAATATGTCATAAACAAGGGCACCAGAGATGCCACCACCAATTGGTCCTAACCAGGCACCCCAAATCCACCACCAATGTGTAAGGTGGAAGGGATGCGCACCATAACCAACCATAGCTGCCCATATACGAGGACCAAGATCTCTTGCCGGATTAATTGTGAAACTAGTCTGATATCCAAGAGCCATACCAATACCCGCCACCAAAAATCCAACAATCAACGCTGTCATACCAGGTGCCGGTGGAGCATTACTATCATCCAAAAGTGCCATTAGACAACCAACCAATATAGAAGTACCAATAAATTCATCGAAGAACGCGTTTCTCCACGTTACATATGATTTAGGATTGGTGAAGAGACAAGCACCTGACGCCGCAGTTCTAATATCTGGCCCCCCTTCGTATTCTGTGATCGAACTCCAAAAATAAGCATAGGCCATAGCCCCTCCAAAGAACGCACCAACAATTTGAGCAAAGATATATACGGGTACTTTCTTCCAAGGAAATTTTCTGAAAATAGCCATTGAAACGGTGACAGCGGGATTAATATGCCCACCACTAACACCACCAGCAACGTAAACACCAAGCGCACAGCCAAAACCCCATGCAAACGATAAGGATTCGAAAGAACCACCTGCCCCTTTTGTTACGGTAGCCTGAAGATTACTACCCACACCGAAAATGACCAAAACTAGCGTTCCAAGAAATTCCGCAAACGGCTCCCTCAATTTGTATCGAATCTTCGCCCAAAAATTGGTAAATGTCATTACATCCATATCATCCTCATCCACGTCGGCGTCACCATTGCCACCAACGGCATCACCATCGGAAGCAACTGAACTTCTCGATTCCTGATCAAGTTGCTCTTTTTGATAGTTTTGCTTATTCGTTTGTGCTTTGTCATTTCCCACAGAAGATGAACTCTCACCGCCTAATGAAAAACTGACGTCATGACGGGCTTGGCTCCCGTTGTTTTGTGCAACTTCAATTTGCGACTGAGAAGGCTTATTATCATGCATCGATTTTGCTTTGGATGATTGCCCACCCGCACCGCTACTCGGAAGTTGGGCTTCGACATCACTGAGCCTCACGTTTGAGGCTGGGCGCCTTAAGAACCTTTTCCAGTCATTAATTGAAGTCATGGAGCCGGATCTTGATACATCTCTAGAAGCTGATCTCGATGAGGCACGAGATCTAGCCTCCATATTCTTTTGCATCATCCTTTCTGCCAAGCCTTGATCCAAAACGTGTGGCAACGGCTGATTCAAACTCCAGACAGGCTTATTTCTAGAACCATTCATGGAAGGATTAAGGTGACGATAGAGTGGATCGACGTAGTTTCCGTTGCCATTGCCACGACCTATGGACCCTGATAGATAATCTTCCATCCATCGTTCCTGCTCAATGCTTGAAGGATTATTCAAAGATTTTAGATTCGGGGAGGAATATGCGAAACCCACAGAAGGCTTTTGACGGTTAGGACGGAATTCGTCCTCAGACGCTTTCTTCAAAGGCGTCAGTGGAGCAAGGGTGTTTCTCGACGATCCTCCAAATTCAGCAGATCTCCGACCTCCCCCTCTTCTTGCTGACGCAGGGCCAGAATCCTCCGGTATTTCGCCAGAGCCTTTGACATTTCCTTTCCAAGTTATTCCACCAACAGGTCTTTCCTTTGGCCTGTCAACAGTAATTTCCTGCGATCTCTCAGAAGAGGATGATGACCTCCCAGATGCACTACTCATTGATTAAATAGAGTTGATATGTTCTGAAACATCAAAATGTATAGAGACGAATTTCTGGAAACTCGGGCTATAAATAATATAGATATTAGGGGTAGTAAGATTTATTGCGAAAAATAAATTCTCTTTTATCAAAAGCGGTATTAAAAAGTGTAATACGATAGTTCGTTTAACGAACATTCGAATCTCATCTACTATATATACTGTGATTGAGCGCATTCTTTGAAGAAAACAGGGGAAAGTGGTGTGGGGGCGCGAAATCTCACAAATATCGTCGGAACGTTAATCGGATAAAGGGTGCCTACAAATGGCCCTTCATCCAGTTCGGGTGAATTATTCCAATTAGGAAGAAGCGGTCATAGAGAATCGGAGATAATCAATCATGTCAATTACAACCCGGAAGGTTCGGTTATAGGAGAGCATCGTCTATATGTCCTTTCTATTCCGAAAAATTCGGCTTGTCTTTGCACGGGTAGGTCAACTAAACGGTGTGGGGGTGTGCCGCCTACTAAAGAGAACTCAGGTTAAAATAAAGTCGAACGTTATTTAACCAAGGAAAGAGAAAATCCCGCAATGACCAGTCGATGTTGTTTGTGTCCAGTTAGTGAATATATATACACAGGATTGAGCCGGTTTCGTAGCAACATCTTTGTAGTCTCTTCCGCTAGAGAAAACCAACACTCTACAAGTTGAAAAAAATACCATGTCCCACAAACAATTCAAATCCGATGGAAACATCGTGGCTCCTTACTTACTTGGACTTGCTCGCAGCAATCCAGGTCTTACAGTAATTGAGCATGACCGTGTAGTTTTTAGAACTGCATCGGCTCCCAAAGCTGGAAACCCTCCTAAAGTTACTTTGGTCTCCGGAGGTGGTAGCGGTCATGAACCCACTCATGCCGGATTTGTTGGTGAAGGTGCTTTAGATGCGATTGCTGCGGGAGCAATTTTCGCTTCTCCTTCCACTAAACAAATTTTCTCTGCTTTAAAGGCTGTTGAGTCTCCTAAAGGTACCTTGATTATTGTAAAGAACTACACTGGTGACATCATCCATTTTGGTTTGGCTGCCGAAAGGGCTAAGGCCGCCGGTATGAAGGTCGAGCTGGTGGCTGTTGGAGATGATGTTTCAGTAGGTAAAAAGAAGGGTTCTTTGGTCGGACGCCGTGGTTTGGGAGCCACTGTGCTTGTCCACAAAATTGCCGGTGCAGCTGCTTCCCATGGACTTGAATTGTCGGAGGTTGCCAAGGTTGCTCAGTCCGTTGTCGACAACAGTGTGACAATTGCTGCTTCTCTTGATCACTGTACTGTTCCAGGTCACAAGCCTGAGAATGTCCTCGGCGCAGATGAGTATGAAATTGGTATGGGTATCCACAACGAATCTGGTACCCACAAGTCTTCCCCATTGCCATCAATCCCTGAACTTGTTACCGAACTACTACCTCTACTTCTTGGTAAAGATGAGGACCATTCGTATGTCAAATTTGGCCCTGAAGATGATGTAGTTCTAATGGTGAATAACATGGGAGGTATGTCGAATCTAGAATTGGGCTATGCCGCAGAGATCATCTCCGAACAATTGATTGAAAAATACCATATTATTCCTAAAAGAACAATCACAGGTGCATTTATCACTGCTTTGAATGGACCTGGATTTGGTATTACCCTACTGAATGCATCGAAGGCCGGATCAAGTACTATCAAGTACTTTGACTATCCTACCACGGCATGCGGATGGAACCAAATGTATCACAACGCTGAAGACTGGAAGGTTCTAGCAGACGGAAAGGTTCCTACTGCTCCTCCTTTGAAAACAGTCAAGAACGAAGAGAAATCGGGTGTTAAGGCTGATTATAATACGTTTGCCAAGATTTTACTTGCTGGTATCGCAAGAATCAACGAGGTAGAGCCAAAAGTTACCTGGTATGACACTATTGCAGGGGATGGTGACTGTGGAACAACTCTTGTATCCGGTGGTAAGGCGTTGACCGAAGCGATTGACAATCATACGTTGCGTCTTGAAGATGCTTCTCATGGTATCGAGGATATTGCATATATTGTTGAAGATTCTATGGGTGGTACTTCTGGTGGCCTGTACTCGATCTACCTGTCAGCACTTGCTAAAGGAGTCAAGGATTCTGGGGACAAGGAACTTACCGCTGAAACCTTTAAGGAGGCTTCACAGAGTGCCTTAGATGCTCTGT
This sequence comes from Torulaspora microellipsoides, assembly GCA_900186055.1. Taxonomy (NCBI): domain Eukaryota; kingdom Fungi; phylum Ascomycota; class Saccharomycetes; order Saccharomycetales; family Saccharomycetaceae; genus Torulaspora; species Torulaspora microellipsoides. The sequence continues at coordinate 12,116 of FYBL01000002.1, read as the reverse complement.
ATAAATATACCAGAGCCCGTCCTGGTTACAGAACGTTGATTGATGCTCTTCAACCTTTCGTTGAGACGTTGAATGCCGGAAAGGGCCTGAGAGCTGCTGCTCAAGCTGCCCACGAGGGTGCTGAGAAGACGAGAAAGATGGATGCTCTTGTGGGACGTGCATCTTATGTGGCCAAAGAGGAGCTGAGAAAACTTGACAGCGAGGGCGGTCTACCAGATCCAGGTGCTGTTGGTCTAGCTGCTTTGCTTGACGGTTTTGTAGGAGCTGCTGGATATTAATCAATGTAGTGATTCATTTCTCGAGGCCGTGAAATTTAATATGTACGAATTTGTTTTGCCTTCTAAAAGTCGGCTTGTTGCAGCGACGTGTATATATGGCAAGAGATTGTACTGAAGCTGTCCCCTTTTGTTTACGAATTTATATAAAAATATGTTAGTGACAATAAATCATCAGAATTTGAAATGATTAAGAGGTTTTCATATAAAGTGTTCTTTCTCTGTGCTATGGTAATTGCATTTCCAGGGAAGAATATGAAGAAATAAGAAAGACTAGAAGGTGATTTGCATTTCTCTTTCAGTTTTGTACGAGCCATATTCAAGAGAAACTTAGTTCTCGGTTCGCCCTTTAAACATACCTGATATAGAATTAATCCGTTCCCGATGACTTGTATACTTTCTGCTCCTCTCGCAATGAAACTGAAAGCTGGTTTGATTGCTTGGTCGGCATCCTTCGGATCGCATGTTTAAGTTTACGTATTATTGATAGTTCATAATAGAAAGGTCTCACGGAATATTTTGTAATCTATCGGTACTTACTTTTTTCAGGATGAAATTAATTTCATCCTAAATTTCAAAAAGTCCATCTAATTCTTCTAAATGTAATAGCATTTTGCATCTAGCGTTACTGAAGTTTTGCCTGATGCCTAGAAGCTCGATTATTCGAATCATTCGTGCTGTCATCGTCTTATCTCGCTGAATTGTCAGATTGTGCATAAATTTAAAGCAATCAAACGTTAAGAATACACCTTCACGACTCCATATTTCTTCTTGAGAAGATTCCCAGGCTTTTTGAGGCTATAAATGAGATAGTAGAGATTCCGAGCAATCATATATATAAAAGTTCAATATTCGCGTATCCGTATCTCTACATTTTACTTGTTTCCGTCATCGTATTTAACACTTTGATGATTTTTGATGCTGCTTTCATACCTATTGGATTTTTTTGTATCATTATTTATTTTCATGGCTGTGCATAGTTGAGCTCTTTTAATACCTTTTGAGCGAATTTAGAATATTTAGGCGAAGGCATCGGTCTAGGCACCTGCCCGCCAGAAATTGCCATCAAATTTAGCGCTGTGGAAGATTGCATATACGATTGATTACAATTGAATCATGAACCGAGCAATTTTGAAGCTATATTTCAGTTAGATGATGTTCCCAGTCTCTGGATCATACTGACAAGCGTGTTTTATTGAAAGTTCGTTGGGAATACTGAATTCGTGATTGAGAATTGGGTAACGATTAACTGAATTTTAGATTCACACGAAGGTTATTACCACATTCAAGATCCTTTCATTCGAGTAATCTGCTATGGCATGCTAACTAAGAGTGGCAACTTTTTCGCGAAGGAATAGCATCATAACTCCAAGGAATAATAACTCGTTCTTTTATTATGACGACCGCACTAAAAAATTGCTTGGTGATCAATGACCCAATGTTCAGGATCATTCCTCACTGTTACAACCTCAAGGTAATCTTTTCAACATAGCGAGAAACTCTGACAATGGACACACAATTCATGCGGTAAGGGAAAAGGCACGTGCACTAGAGAGGGTAAAATTTGGGTCTTGATGAAAAATTGTTAAAACACAAAACTACCTTGAACGAACAAAAAAAGATTTTGTTTTGATTCAGAAAGATGCCAAAGCTTGCATTATATACTGTTTCATTGCTTTTTTCACCAACTTGATGTCTCTCACCGATACCTGCCAAAACCCCATTTTTTTGCATAACATTTTGGAGGTTTTCTTCGTAGATTCTCAAACTTTCTTGAGTTTAAAGCCTTAACCTGAATAAAATAAAAATGCAATATTTTTGACGCTGTACAGAACAGTTCCCTGAGAGAGATAGCACCACTTTGTTACCAAATCTGGGGTATTTTATATTAGTAATGGAATATCCGAGAATGCTGGTTGAACTTGGGAAATTAAACGCCATGAATAAATACCCGAAAAGTTGACCAGCCTACCAACATTTGCTAAGAGATCATTTTTGCTTTCTTTTTATGGCAAATAATCCAACCTTTGCTGGCAAAAATTGGAATAGGACATATATTTTCAGTGAGAAAAGATAATGATGCACTAAGGAAAGAAACGGCGGCGCAATTAACCAATGACACTAATAATGACCGTAACGCATCAACTGCAGCTATTCCTTCAAAGGGCCCCATTCAGGTCGCAAAAAAAGCTGTGAACCGGAGCTCTCTCAGTAGCGTTAGGAATAAAAAAAGATGGCGCATATCAAATACTGTTTAGGCTACTAATCCCGAAAAATTACATGCCGTGAATGCAGAATACAATAATGTTCCATGAGAGTAAGAGGAAAGTCAAAATCAGTTGCAAAAAAACTTCCTCATCAAGTATTGGCCTGAAAATTGAAAGAGCACAGAACCAAGATTAAATAATGTACTACAGTATTTTATACAGTGTACTTATCTAAGCCTGTTGTGCTCAGAAACTCCAAGTACCGTATAATAAGAGAGAAGAGCTAAATCCACCGAAACTTTAAATTTATCATAAAGACAGACAGATTTAAGCAGAACCGACCCTTCTATTTTCAGAATGATTTCTAGAGGGTCAGCTTCATTCTTTTTTATAAATGCGAAGGCTATATCTGCAAGCTTGAAAGCAAGCAATATACTTCAGCGGAGTCAATCGTATCTGATTTTATAACCTTTCTATCTTCTTTGCACACGGCTTGAAGAATATAAATGTGCGTTCGTCGTTTCTTTGCGTATTATGTTCTATGATGAGAATAACCTCTCTTTCCAAATCATATATTGTCGATATAAACTGGTGTGATACTATGCGGCATCTGGCTTCGAAGGCCAAACGTATAGAAGAATATACTAACCCATGCGCTGGATTAGGCAAAACCAAGTTTTCAAGGACTAGTTATGAAGGGGTACAAAACATGGAGGTTTATCAGAAGCTTGGCGTGGTCAGTTTCCTTTTAGCGTCACTTCACAGTACGGATTATTTCCTTTTCGCATAAGAAAGGGCGATGAAACGGCTCGTCGAGTTTCACACTTCAACTTTCTGTGAGGAAATGTCGAACTAGTCAGGACTGGTGTTTTCTTCTTTGTTCCTTTCGCCGTATTTTACAGCAACTCAATATGGTTCAAAGAATGTTTTTTCTAGCTCAAAGTTAGGTAATCTGGTGGCAATGCTAGCTGAGTTCGAGGACCCCTTTGTCCTCTATGTGATCTATGTGATACGAAGCTACACTGATGCATACGAGAAACATATGTTTTTTCAGGTCTCCTTTTTTGGTTCAGGTTCGCGGTTCAAAGGGGTGACGAAGCCCGATAGCGATAGCCGCTGTTTTAGTTGGATCGCTTTTTCTCGAGGGTGTGCCATGGAGGCGCTGTGAAGCCGGCGTCCATGGATAATGTCTCGCCCGAAGTGCTTTTCTCGGCGTTTCGCACGTGGAGGTTCTTTTGCTAAAGTTGGCATTAAATCACTACAAAAGTAGTATAAAAGGCCAAACGTCTAAAACAAGCTCGCCATATCGATGACTGAAATACACATTTCCTCCAAACATGCATTCTTCATCTCAAAGACTATCTAGGTTGTCATATAAATGTATACGGGCAGATAAAACGTAGCCCTGACGGGGTGACAAAGTGAAAATTGAAAGGATCTGATATATTAAAATTAATAAAAGCATTGAAGCATTGAGGCTATACTAAACAATTTCATATGCCGAGTTCGTGACTCAAGGTGAGTCTACGAACCGCCTTCCTCTTCTATATAATAGAATATAAACTCGGGAACGATATGCAAAGTCTGCTTTATATATCCCGAGAAGTGCGCTACATCGAATTATACCAGTGAGCGATATGGTGGGTGCAAATTTTCACCATATGTGAAACTAGGAACGACAGGCGCACATGTCAATCGGAGATTGCACATTGTTTTGCTACTGAAAATGTGGTACCTGAATGAAGACGTCTCGCTGAACACCAATGACTGATATCCTTTCAATATCAGCTAGGCTTGTAAAACGTTCATGCCATAATTCTTTTCTATACTTCTGTTCCAGCAAAATTACGTTCATGATTTTCCACCATGGTTGCTACGTAATCCAAATTCATAGAAAGCCGGAGATTCCATTACCCTCTATGGAAATAATCGTCGATTAGACGAGGGTTATAGAGTCGAATACGTAGTCGCCGAAGAGTGATGAAGTTCTCGAAGATCAGATAATTTGAAGATCACTGCTATCGCGCTGTTAATGATAGAAATGTTTGCAGATTGACCGCCAGGGAAGAGGAGGAAACCGATATTCAGTGTGCTAAAGTTTTGCCCTTGTAGTACTGTGGTAGCTGCCGTGGGCACTTTATTTTCCTATAGTGTTGATAATTCAAGTTGAGTCGGTTCCATACTTTCTCTACTGCACTGATATAATCCAATAAGCCTTTGTTATTTGTTATATGCTGATATATCTATTCGTTACTGTTACATCATACTATACGGATGTTTACTCATGTGGAAGTGCATGATAAAGGTACCAACGGGATGACAGTGTTATGATTGGCTGTAATATTACGGATAAGAATATTAGGGGCTGTGAAGATCATGGTCGTGGAAATGCAGCTTATTATGATGTGCAGTTGCGGACGAGACAGGACGACATCAGAAAGAGTGACAGATAACTTTTTATATAAATTGAGCAAAATATGACGGTAAATTAGAAATGGACCGACGCGGCCAATGCAAAAGGTAGATTCATTGAAAAAATTGTTATTGCTGACATTCAATTACCCAATCCGAAAGATTATTCTTATGGAAAGGATTAATATGATTGTCTGGAATATAGTATTGATTAAATGAGGTAGATGTCAGGTAGAGGTATGAAGTTACTGGTAGAGGCACAGATGCAAAAGAAGCAGTGATGGTATTCTGCGTTTGATATCGAATTAAAAATACCATATAGAAGGCATATTTAGGTAAGCGATCAGCCCTGCCCATCAGTGAGATTTAAAGTGATATTATTGACGGAGGTGAGCAGTGATTGAATATTAAATAAAAAGAGAACTTATATGCTAAATATTGAAATATCTGCTACATGCGAATCCTTGGAGGTAAAAAAAATTAATTAGCGTGAGTGTTCATAGAAGGCTTAAGACATACAGTGGGTACAAAAAAGAATTACAGTGTATTCGGAATAAAAGTGAGTTAATTTCATTCAAATTGAGCTATATATTTTAAAAACCTAAATTGAATAATTTTTCTGGATACGCTATTACCCCATTACAAGGAGTTATAGCCCATGGTATATGATCAACATATTTTCAATAATCTTTAGGCACAATTGTAATATTGCAACCGTTATCTGCAGAGGGGCTTCCTGGATTCTAATCTCTGTACTCGTAGTCATGAGGATAATCAATATATCCAATGTCATCTGAGTACACCGGAGCATCAACTAGGGCTTCCTTATTAGGGAAAATCCTCCAAAGAGTGATATACGATGCACCAGCAGCGAGAACTCCGTAGAAATACCCTAAAGCATAAAGGTGATTAATGCCACTTGGCATGACATAACTTTCGTTGACCGATGGCAACAAACCAGGAAGCAACGGTACCCAGCCGATAGTGAATGCTACAAAAGCGGGCCAGTTAACACCAAATCTTCCATATCTATATATTCCTCTGGACTTGTACATTTCCCAAACATTATATTTGCTCCTATGAATGAAGTAAAAATCGGCAATTAATATTCCTGTTATTGGTCCTAGCCAAATCGTGTAACCGGACATAAACGACAAAAATGATTGACCACTTTTCATAATCTTCCAGGGCACTAAAGCATACGAACCGATAACAGCTGTGATTATTTGGCCTCTCCTGATGTTTATGTATTTGGGCCACAACGAGTTCATATCATTCGCTGCGGCGACAGAATTTCCCGCGATATTAACACCTACTTGGGCTATTAGCCAAGCAAGAGCAGAAAAGAAAGCAGCAGCTCTTCCCCCCCTGGAGGTCCAATTGTTCACCAAAAGTATGGGTGACCACAACATGGTGCCATATAAGATCTTACTTGCTCTAGCTGTAACAACCCCAAGAAAGGTCATCAGACAAGCCATGCAAGGCATGACTAGTACTGTTATATATTGTGACGTGTTTGATTTAGCATACCTTGTGAAATCGGGACTATTAACACCCATAGTAGCCCAAGTCCCAATATTAGAGTACAGCCCCGAGAGAAAAAGCCATGACTTTTTAGAACCGGCAGCTGTGGCAGTGTCGTCAGACCAAAGCTCTTCGTACAAACCTTTATTCTTGACAGCTTGAATGCACCAGCCCATAATACCAAAGCCAACTATGGGAGTTACTATACTTTTCAGGGTAAAAAAGTGTTTGAGATGGCACATTGGTACGAAGAAGAAAGGCATGACGACCACAAAATATATAAAAAAACAGATCATCATTTCTGTGCTTGTATCCGAGCTCTCAGGAAGTTGATCTGACAAAGTCGCAAAACTAGGCCAGATTGCAACCGTCATGGAATATACACAAGTCGCCCCATTGTATGCTTGAATCGCATACCAAAAAATGGACACAATCATTCTCATTGTAATGATCAACTTACTAAAATGCCAGCCGAATGCTGCCCTCGACTGAATTGCGAATCCAATCCTGTATTTTGAACCAACTATTCCATTGGCAACAATGGGAAGGGAAGTAATAAATTGGGCCACCGTAACACAAGCGATTGCTGTTTTCCACGATAAGCCAACTTCCATTAACGATGAAGCAGATTCAAACATGGATAAGGAGAAATCGTCCGAAATCCAGTACATGGCGTAGTTATGAGTTCCCCAAGTTTGTTTCGATAAAGGGACTGGATCTAAATCATCGTTTGAATTCCTTGAATTTTCGGAATCACTGAGCTTTAGTGCCCTTTGTAGCTTAGTTCCAAATTTTGATTGATGAGTATGCCCACCAGCTTCTGCCTCAGACGAGGACTCCGCTGAAGATAACGATTTTATCAGTGCCGGCTGTTTGTTTTCGAGGTCTTTTTTGAAAACTGTAGACATCTTTAGCTAGTTGCTGCTTTAGAGCTCGGTATCTGGGGAATTTCATGAACTAGTATAACTCTTTACATATCATATCGCTCTATTTATATTTGAGTTGTATGAAATGAGATCTTCTTTCCAATTGAAGAATATAAAAAGTTTGGTGAAGAATACTTAGCTTATGATAGTGATAATCAGCATACCAAAGTTCTTATCTCTGAGTTATGGAGACTTGTAATAGCATTTCAAGGTTGAATTATTTCCTACCGAACCAAAAGAAGTTCGGATCGAGTCTAGGTAAAACATTAACCGAAAAAATAGACACAAAATTGCGTTTATAGGTTTAAACTGATTTAAGTTTATCTTATCTAATTTCATATTCGGGAAGTTATCTCGGAAGCCAATATTTTCTTCCGAGTTGCATGCCAAGGAAAAGTGTTCCGGGGATCAAACGCTAAACCGTAAGAAATGAAAAATGAAGGGGAAGTTGACGCACAATCACATTCAATTTCTCTGCCAAAATACACCCATGGCTTGCTGCTGAGCCATCAGAATGAGATGTCGTTTACATTTTTTTCGTTGCTAACGTTAATATAAAAGTAGTATCAAATGAAACTTCGGTTGAGATTTTCAGAATAAAGAACTGTTCAAAAACCGTGCAATAAAAAATGAGAACTAAAGAGAATCAACCTTGTGAAAGCTCTTATTTCAATTTTCCTAGGGATTTCGAAGGATACGGAAGGAAACCACCTAATTTCCAGTGGCCCGGCAACCCAAAAATAATTGTAAACTTTGTCGTTAACTATGAGGAGGGCGCGGAGATGTCTGTTCTAAATGGAGACGAATCTTCAGAGCAATACATATGGGAGCTTCCATATGTTGCACATAAGGGAGTTCGCTCCTATGACTGCGAATCCGATTTTGAATATGGTTCGCGAGTTGGAATATGGAGACTTCTACGGGCCTTCGATAAATTCGGGTGGAAGTTTACTACCTTTGGCGTCGGTAAGGCTTTCGAACTTTTGCCTGAAGTGGCCAAAGTCCTAGTGGAAAGTGGTCATGAAATAGCATCTCACTGCTATAGGTGGTATGACTACTCAAAGTTCACAGCTGAAGAAGAAAAAGCCTTGATTAACAAAAATATGGACTGCTTCGAAAAGCTTTTTGGGTACTATCCTAAAGGTTGGTACTATGCCAGGTTGTCTGAACATTCTTATAGATTAATATATGACGTCTACAAAGAAAGAGGTGCCGAGTTGTTGTGGTTAGGAGATTCATATTGCGACGACCTTCCTTATTACAAACCGGTCCCAAACACACATGACGCTCTTTTGATGATACCATACTCGTATGATAATAATGATGCAAGATTCCATATGCCAACTGGATGGTCCTCCAGTGAAGACTTCTATATCCATTTAAAAAATTCCTTTGATTGCTTGTATGATGAGGGAAGTGAATTGGGTATACCAAAAATGATGACAGTGGCTTTGCATACTAGGGTTATCTCAAAGCCTGGTAGAATGCCTTCCTTGCTAAAATTCATGGAATACGTACAAAAAAAAGAGAAGGATGTTTGGATTGCCACAAGGGAAGAGATAGCAAATCATTTTAGATCTATTTATCCATATAATTCTGTTTAGTAGTTTCATGGCCAGTTCTAGCCGTCAGGTATTTGGGTCTTCTGTTGGTATCACTTACCACCACTTACTCCCCTCCACCATTTTTCTGGATATTTACATTGAAATGAATTGGCCACCGAAACACTCTGTTGGTGAAGTGCTTTTTGCCCGTAGTGATTTTAAGCTGTAATTACTTTTGCTGGAGTTCTCATTCATTCGCCAGGAAGAGCAGTGAAAGCATCAAACCTCGCATATAAGTTCAAAGCTCTTATGGCTTCAAAGCCTATGAATTTCAAACACGCGGCCTTAATAGCAAGCAATATTTAGGCTCTTATGCAAATATACAAACGAGTATAACTATAGAAATAGATGGCGTGAGTAGCTGATTCGGGTTGCTGTGCAGGTTATTATATAGTTAAAGAAACAAAAAATTATGGACGTGGTCGTAAGATACGGCGTGGCAGAGTTTGAGCCTCAGTTCTTACGTAAAACACGTCTTTGTGTAAAGCATACGACAGTATTAAAACAGCACGTTACAACGCCTACCTGAATAGTAAGGGCTGCATTCTTGCTCATTCTCTAAAACTCTCTTTGAAAGGATTGCTTACCAGCTCTAAATTGATCAAGGCATCACAATCATTCTACCGTAGCGCATGTTTGCATCAGTTCCTGTATCTACTAAACTTGGGTCAGAATAATCTTTACCAGCAACACGTACAGGGACCGACCCCTTTCCCGTGGTAGATCCATGCGGTAAGAATTTTCTCGGTTGGAATTATTTAGATCCGGCTAAGCTTTAAGAAATAGTTTCTACCTCGAACGAGTACTCTTTTTACTACACTTACACACAAATAGAGTGTCGCATCAATGTCACCCACGTTAAAAGGCCAAATTTCGAATACAAATTAGAAACAAATATCTATTTGTCATACATAATCCTGATAGCGATTTTTCGGTCACGCTGGTTAGAGCAAAGATTTTTAACTTGTAAATTCAGAAAGGAGCCTCGGTGCCATCGTAGTTATAGAATTTTCCGTTATCCTCGGCCACTACCTTGTTGAATGTGTCGATCAGCTTCAAAGCACTTTCTTCTGGAGTTAAGACTTCAACTTCATTGCTGATGTCAAAAATTTCATTTTTGAATTTCTCGATTCCCAATTTTCCCATGTCGCTTGTTACCATACCTGGATGGAAAGCAACCACTGTAAAGCCTTCACCCTTCAACTCAAAACTGAGCTCTTTCACCGTGTAATTCAGAGCTGCCTTAGATTGCCCATAAGCCGATACTGATATGGGAAAGTACCCAGAGATCGATCCTGCAAGACTTGAGATGAAAAATACTTTGCGGGTATCCTTCAGTAGGAGCAAGGAATAAATTTTTTGCAAGGTTAAAATTGGTCCCAGTGCATTAGTATTATAATGATCAATCCAGACATTTTTAGGAGCGTCCAACACCTTATAGAAAGAATTTGATATCCCTGAGTTTGCGATAAAAACGTCAATCCCATCGAAGGTGGGAACTTTTTTTATCTGGTCTGGAAGTTGATCAATACTTTGCTCCTGCGCTATATCAAGCTGAACAACGTGAATGTTAGTTCTCTCCTTGGTCAAAAGCTGAAGCTCCTTGTTCTTCGATAACGAAAGTGAACCACGTATCGAAGCAATGACAAAATTAGATGAAGAGGAACTTAGGTTCTTGACTAAATTAAAGCCAATCCCTCTATTGCCGCCAGTAATGAAATAGGTCGTTTTTGATGAGCTCATGTTTTAAAAAACGTTTATGGAGTGTTTTTGGAGGTTTCAGACTTATAAAAGAAGTCTGATTCATATTGCTTGTTATATAAATTTTCACCTTATGTGATTAGTAATAATTATTCCGCGCTTTTACCCTTTCGACCTTACATGCATACTTTGTATCCTAGGCTCCTACTAACACTAAGATCAGAATACTATATACAATGATTATGATGATGAAAAGTCCGCCCTACAACCGTTTCTATTTCTCCCATCCGCGGAAGAGCGCATTAGTAATCAGAGTGTCATATTTTGTTGCCCGCAAAATTGAGTTAGACTCTGTCAGACAGAGTGCTTTCTGTTGGAGTTCGCATTAATTCACCACGAAGGGCAATCGAATCATCAAACCTCGCATATAAGTTCATCGTTTCTATGGCTACATAGCCTGAATTTCAAACATCAACTCTCTGTCGGACGGAGTGCCTTTTCGTGGGGTTGGCTTTATTTTACCATAAAGAGTACTGAAAGCATCAAACTTGGCATATAAGTTCATCACTTCTATGGCTACATAGCCTATGAATTTCAAGGCTGTTATGCAAATACATACAGACAGGTATAACTGTGAAAATAGATGGCGCGAGTTGCTGATACTTATGATACTGGCTCTTTAGCATGCCCGCTACATAATCTAAAATTATAGAAGCCTCGCGAATATATTGTTTCAGATATAAGTAATATAAGAATCGTAGATGTCCCTTCCATTTACGTCACCCTGTACGAATATTGTAGTCTGTTAGGCAGGCACCGGAGGCAGGCGCGGTTTCCGTAAATCAGATATTTCGAGGACTTCTCGGGTCGCGCGCTGATAACGACAGGCGATGATACCAAAGTATGCGGTAGGGTTCGGGAGATCTGGAACCTTCCCGTTGTGGTTGGGAAGCATGATGGAGAGGACGCGGTCTGGAGGGATGTTCGGTGTTTGTGTTTGCTATAGGGCAGTTTTCTCAGATGAAGAACTGGGATGTAGTTTTGATCTGATTAACAGCGATGGTATGTATTGTGTGTGTGATTTGTTTATTTGTTTACGTTTGAATAAGTAGATATGGGGCAGTTATTTTCGAGGTTAATGCGTAAGCGCGAGTCAAAACGCTATTGAAAGATTAAGAGTAAGTTATCGAAAAAACAGAGGACATTTGGGAGTAGAGCGTAGAACCATCAAGAATGGTTGTCGATTGAGTATGAGTAAAGAGTAGGAAAGGTCGTTGGTAATATCAAAGTAAATTGTATGTAGTGAAAAGTGAATAGATGGTAGTGAATCGATGAAATGGTAATATGGTGAGGCGATGATGTCGCGGTGTAGAGTTAGATGATAGGATATTGAAGTTGGTGGAAAGTGGTAGAATTTGTATGAATTGATGGGGTGAAATCCGGTCAGGTAATGAAGGTAGGGTAGTT
>FYBL01000006.1:481659-921605 GCA_900186055.1 Torulaspora microellipsoides | reverse complement strand
TGTTTGTGAGCAGTAACTTCTGTTTAGGAGAAAACAGATGCTCTTATCCGTCTATAAATTAAATCCTTTTCTATATTTTGTACAAAACGCTTCGTGAAGAAACAAACGCGGCTGAAAATCTACTTTAAACTTACCTTGAATTTTCATTTATATTTATCGGGATGAGTAATGAGACGATTGAATGTTACACCGGACATGAATTTTAACCAGTAACAAGATAAATTCAGGCTAATTATATTTTGCAGCCTGAGGCTTATACTTCTAAGAGGATCATGAAGAGTATGACGCATATACGACAACTCGACATGCTATGATTAGACATATGTTTGGAATATTATATTTCATATAAGTATATACATTTGAACGTTATTTTTTTCAATTTCACGTTTAGTCAATATTTTGAAAACTTAAACATGAAAAAAACAGTTTCCAACATATATAAAAATTTATAGGATAGAAGTAGCTTAAATAAAAAAATATAAAACACTACTTTCTAATTTAGAGATGTTTGCATGCAATGGATTCTTAGCACGAGACAAAGAAGGTTCCTTAGAACCAAATGGCTCTGATGAGAGAACATCACACATATCACAAATATTCCTTTTCGATCTCATCAAATGTCTCTTTGATGACTCTAACGATAAAATCGGCATCCTCTTTTGTAAATTCAAAAGCTGGCGCCATAGTTAAGTGGTTACCATATTCAATGACCTTTCCATCTTTTACTTCATGGCCAGCGCAGCCGGCAACGCACATGAAATTTGCTCCTTTCCCAAATGTTTTTTCGTATAGAACTTTAGACATGAGCATTTCTGGTGGGAAGAACTCCTTGGTTTCCTTGTTTTTAACCAATTCAACTGATAAGAAATTACCGGCCCCTCTAACATCACCAAAGACCATACAGTCTTTTAGCTGCTTTTGCAACTGCTCTTTCAAATAGCTACCAACCTCTCTAACGTTCTCGATCAAATTGTTGTCGTTGATTTTATTTTGCACCGCCAAACCAACTCTGCAGTTGAAGTGATGAGAATGGTAGGTCTGAAACCCGATGGCAACCCCGGAGCCTTCTTCGATCGCTTTGACAATCTTTGGAGACAAAAATACCCCGGAGAGTGTTACATATCCTGAACCAATAGTCTTGCCAACGGTAAGGATATCAGGACCCCCATTTGTTAGGCCAAAATTGGGATCCATGAAAGAAAAAGGATAACCAGTTCTACCCAAGCCGCACATAACTTCATCCAACATAAACAATGCGCCATACTTGTGACAGATAGCCTTAGCACCGTCTAGATAACCCTTTGGAGGTGTAGTGGTGCCTAAAAGAGAGCCGCAAACTGTCTCCAGGATCACGCCAGATATAGTGTTTGGATCATTCTTGATGAAGGTGTCTTCCAATTCATCCAAAAGATTTTTGGTATATTCTTCTTCTGTCATATCTAGCTTGATGTCTCTGTAAGGGTATAAACGCGAAATTTTAGGAGTGTTCTCTTCAGGCAATAAAATATTCTGCAACAATGGCTTTCTCGAATTGTCGCCAACTGACAAAGAAGCGATAAGGTAGCCATGATAACCTTGTTTTCTGCTAATATATTTGCACCTTCGAGGCTCATTTCTTTCAACATGATATTGCTTGACGTATTTCATTGCATTTTCGTTAGCTTCGGAGCCTGAGCATACAAACATTGCTGATTGGAAGGCGCCATCTGATTTGGAGCACATTAACGCAGCTAAATCTTCGGCAGCCTTGTTAGAGTAACTGATACAGAACGAATAAGCTGACTCCTGGGCGAAATCGCTCATCTTGGATAAGATCTCTTTATCGCCATGCTTCAAAGACCCGACAGCTGCACCAGACACGGCATCATAAATTTCTTTTCTTTCCTTTGTCACTGGATCTTCCAAAACCAGCCATTGGCCATCCTTACATGTACCAATGCAGTTGAGTTGTCTCTGGGCAATAGTTGCTTGAAAAAGGTGATGGGAAATTTCTTCGACAGTCATTTTATTGAAATTTTTTTTTTTAATTACCAGGTAAGGCGAGGTATGATATTTGGTACTTCTAAGCTGGAAAGAACACTTGAAAAATCAAAGTTAAAGAAAGAAAAATTGTTGCATATATATACCTTTCTGCTGATTAATGTACATTTCAATTTCTTTGATGAATATACCAAGATCAACTTCTGCAACCTCTTTCATAGCTCTTCCATCGCCTCACTCATTTTGTCATCATAGCCTAATCGAACGCCGAAAATATAGGATATCAGTCGCGCAAAATACATTACCTATCATCGCGAATGCATTTGCGAGAAAATCTGAGCGATCAGCCACATCGCCCTACCCAATCTGATCACCAAGTAAACTGTAAAGAGTAATAAAGCTAATAGTCACGCTGAATAAGAGCCAAATGAGAATAATGATAAGATATAGCTAAAACCTTGAATTGCTAAAATTACACAGGCCTTTTTTTTTTTTTGATTTTGTGAGCTTTTCTAAGAAAAGCTCTTTTTGATATTTTTTTACTGTTGGAACTTCTTGTCCAAAGTGATTGAGAATTTTTATTCGAAATCAAAGATAAAAAACTTAGTGAGTACAGTATACAAGAAATATGACGGAGCCGAGGGGAACATATATGCCACCAAAATATCAAAGTGCGTTGCTTCCTCAAGCACCTCAAAACTCGGCCAAAAACTCGGCAGTGTGGTCGAAATTTGGCCAGTCGTTTTCCCATCCAACTAAGGAACACAATTTCTCTCTATTTTTCTCATTATTTTTTACAGCAGGTTTCAATTCTTCAGTCGAACGAGACTCATCTGAACTCTCTATCAAGTTTTCGATTTGAATTCTATCTGTTTTACTAATTGGAACATCGACGTTCGCAATGTTCACTAGCTTATTCTTCATATTTTCAAAAACCGATATGCTCAATGGGGTGAGTTTATTCTGAGCAGCGGCTTTAAGCATATGCACCGTCTGTGTTTGAAACTCGTAATAGTAGGTGCCCAATTCCCAATGACTCTTATAAAATACCAAAAACTCGACGCACTGCTCGTAGTAAACGCCGGCACAAAGAAATTCTGGATCATATGAGGGGAAAGAATTGATATAAAATAGTGTCGAAGCACAAGTTAGAGCAACGAAACCAGCAAAGGGACTGCAAAAATACATATTCCTTTTTTTGCACTCATCATAAATTAAAGATGCTTCTTTTGCAGCTTCAAATACGATATGAGCAGAGTTTTCCCACCAATTTGGAGGAGAGTTTTTCAATTCTGGACAAGCATCAGAAGGTCCTTTTGGACCTCCATCGTCAAGGGGAATGAAAGGCATGTAATTGCGGTGTATCAAAATCTTGGAAATGAGAAGAGTCAGGTGCATGTAGCAGTAAATGCTACCTTGCCCTAGAGTAAAGAAAGCATCCAGGCTTTGGGAGCTGAGCGATTCCTTTGGGCCCAATTGAGATTCAAAATGACTCAATCTCCTATTCAATCGATACCATTCACCAGTTTCATCCCACGGTGTCTTCAAAAAATGGTGTCTTCCACCTTGAATGATCCAAGAGCTGCAATCAGCCCAGATTTCTGTTGCAGAAATGAAAAGAGCAAAAAGATTTCGCGTTGCAGCAATGTTAATATTGTTCAAATATAACACTTCTGGAACTTGATTGAAAAGAAGATTGTAATTATCTTGAGGAAGCTGAAACTTGCAGAGACGAGATTCATATTCCTTCCAAGTTCCTTTTCTTAACGAAATTGTAATGAGCTGGTAGCTCCATAGGGTTCTGATGAACAGTTCTTTCTCCAGAAATGTTTTGTGCTCAGTTTTCTGGTCACTCAACATAGTGTATGCTCTTTCTGAAAAACCACCAAAAAGATAACCTTTGTGCGTTTTTCCATTTTGCCAATTGAGTATTAGCATTAAAATGGAAACCTGTAAAATGTTAAGCAAATCAAAAGAATGCATGTCATCAATCTTTTTTAGAAGCTTAATTTCCAAAGATATCGAGATATCCTTTCGATTCTCAGCCGTACAGAAGAATGGTGCACTCAAAGCTCGTAGACCGAGAATTAGCAAGTCGTCAAGATTATCAACTGGTCCCTGATATCTGAACGAACTTAAAAAAATCAATTCGGGATATTGCTGGCTGGTATACTCTATTAAAGATCTGATTGTGCCATCTGATAGATCATCATCCTCCCTCTTGGGTATCTGTACTCGTATACTACTTTTTCTAATATTTCGAAACTCCTGCGTAGTGTACAATTCACAGCTGGACTCCCTCCCTTTGTTTTTGCAGCTCTGGCATGGTGACAAGCCATTGTGCATACACTTACTTTTCCTTTGACGACATCTTTCGCATGCAACAGTCACCCTCATTTTCCACCTCTCTTTTTTGTGAAAGTTGCGCAAGAAAATAACAAAGGAAAAAACGTTATATGCGAATTATGAATTGAAAACACTCTAAACTTAGTGGATTTCTGGCTCTTTAAATGATCGCGAATGGAGTCCTTGATTCCCGAACATCTGGTAAGAATGTATAAACAGCTATCTGCAATGGCAAGAGTCCACTAAGCCGCATACTCTCCCAACTGTAGTTCTTATCAGGGAATGCTTGAAGCTTATCGAAAAAAATAAGCTGCGTTTTCAGCTAATCGTGATAAAATAGGCTTTTCGCGAGCTTTTGCGACGTATTCGCGATCTTTTGCGCACTTATGGTCGCCTGTGGATCGTCGCGTCCTTTTCGTCGCAAAAGATCGCGTATAGAATTTATTTTTCACTTCATTCTTATCAAGGCGGAGTAAGTGGGTGCTCTTATGTTTTTATTATTTGCAAACTTCAATAATAGCGCTATACTTTCATAGATAAGATAAACATGAAATACTCAGCTAAGATCATCTAGCGACTTATTCATACAATGTGATGAATATATATCCAGTACAATTCATGCTATAAGATTCACCTTCCATTAGCACTCATTTTTAAATGACTTTTTCCACTGTCTTAACTGAAGAACAGTAGCAATTACTTTACCAGAATGTCACTTAAAAAAGAGACATTTATTATCGAGCCTAATGAAGTGAATATTGAATTGGGAGATATCGAATCTTCACAAGAGAGCGTTTCTCATCTGGCTTATAAAGAGCCAGCGAGAATTACTCGTCTTTTCTATGCTCAAAGATATATTGAAAAACAGTACCAAGAAGTCAGCCATGAAGGCGGTTTAAACAGTCATTGGAACAATCTAATCATGAAATCTCTGAAAATTGAAAAGCTTGAGCCTAAAACTAATGACTATCCAGTCTGGAATAACGATGATTTATCTATCAGAACGTCACACTGGTTTGTTTGTGCAGGTTTGTTGACCTCTGAAATCATGGGGGCTTACTTAGTTCCAAACTCTGTCGCTATGCTTGGCTATGCTCCTTCTAACGTTATGCTTGTCGTCTGTTATTTTATGACTTTAGCCGCGGGAGGCATCACATGGTGGATGTTTCTGCTATTTGATTCACCGGAATATCCGATTAAAACTTTTGCAGACATAGCCTATATATTGGGAGGAAAGTTTTGGAAACAATTGGTGATTTTCTTGCAAGTTATTGCTATGATCTTAACGGCTGCCACAAGCTTAATCGGTGCCACGGAAGCCATAATTATCTTAAGAACGGAACGAGTGTGTTGGGTTGGTTTATTGGTTTTGTTAGTGGGTCTTCAAGGAATTTTTGGTCATATCAAACAACTGAGTAACCTTGGAAAGTATTGCCTTTTCGTCTCGTTTTGCAATTATATCAACTTATTTGTTCAGTTGGGCTATATTAATGGCACAGAACCAAACTGGGATAATGCTAAAAGCATTCTAGGATTAGACCAAGCACCTATCGTGACCTTTGGTATCACTCCAGACCAAACATTAGTAAACAAGATTGTCGCTATCTCCAACATATCATATGTCTTCGCCGGTTCCGTGGTCTTTCCGGAAATCATCTCTGAACTGAGAAGGCCATGGGATTTCTGGAAAAGTATGATATGCGCACAAACCCTTATATTCTGCAGCTACATGATTTACGGGAATTTCTACTATGCCAACCAAGGTCAATTCGCTAATTCACCAGCTGTTTTCGGTATAAGCAATAATAATGCTCTTAAGGGTTTGGGTTTTGTAACATTTTTAACTGGTTTCATTCAGGGTATCTTCTTCGGTCATCTTTCCTGTAAAATCGCTTACAAGAATTATTTGCCATTAATCTTCAGGAGATTGAAATTTAATTCCAAAAAGGGTTTCCTACTTTGGTCTGCAACTTGTATTCTTATTTGGATTATCGTTTTCGTTATAGCAGCCGGTGTTCCCCAGGTGAGTGCTGTCTCTTCTTTTACCTCTGCTTTAACAATGATTCCGTTGACCTATGTCATTCCTTACCTGTTTCATATGTGGGCCTTGTTCGTGAAGAAAGATGCCGAACATATCGAAAATTTTGACGCCTCCTCGTTAGCAGTTTCCTCCCAAAAAGTTTCCCTGATGAAATTTATCACTCGTGGATTTAAAGATAATTGGGCCGTCAGCGCGTTCTACATTTGTTTGAGTTTGGCTTCCTTATCTTTCTCGGGCTTAGGTTTGTATGGCTCGGTAGAATATATGAAGGTCATTTTTGACACTACAGCGGCCACTTCTTTTTCTTGTTCTTCCCCAATATAGGGAAACTAAATGAGATGTGGAGTATCTTATCATTATCCCTTGAGTTTGTATTTTGGATATTACATGCGTTACATTTCTGTTTTCAATCTACATATATAAGATATTGGACCCATAATACTAATGTAAAAAAAAATCATGCGTATTAGCTAAATAATGATATATTTTTTTCATGCAACAAATTGCAGGCTCTTGCGCTTTGAAATTAGAGATAAGAGTTTCAATGCGTAAATGCTCCATAATAATCATTGGTGTGTTATACTTGTGCATAGCACTTGCCTTTACTGACCTTGATAATCTCAATTGCCTTTACAGATCTTTATAATTTCCACTGTCTAAGTTTCATGTTGACATTTTCTCACTCTAGCATTATACCTGAGAACCAGTTATACTTGATCATCATTGAACCGGGCCGCGGAAAGTAATCGAATTCCTCGAGTTTCCGGTGCTGCGCCTTATTTTTGAATGGTGGGTGACTAACTCCAACGTTTGGTCATTTGAAACAGTATGTCCAATTGCTAATTTCGTAGATGTTGATTCGTGAAGTGCCCTAATCATTGCAGAAGCAGTAGTTTAAGATGGGAGCCATTTACTCTTGACTTTACATGTTATTAATTACCATTATCTTCATGCTCCAAATCCTTGTGCACTTTGAAATAAATATCTGAAAAACATATAGCTGAATCATTAGCCTTTACTATCTAAGTTAATTTTTACAGACAGTTGTTAATGAGTAGAGCATCTTTCACAAAACTTGTTGTCATAAAAAGAAAAGTCCTGTAGCTTGCACGATTTTAGTAAAATAAAATAAAGGTACCTGATGATATATTCCCATGTGCATAGTCCCCTCAAACTTTGATTCGTATTCACTTCTTCCACTTTGAATAGTTGGGTAAAAACCAAATTGGTAAAAATTAATAGCATTACACGAATTTTAATTTAAAATCTCTAAGAGTTTTTTGTCTGAGGTCTTATGACTTATCAAAGCTTTTATCATTATTGGACGTATACAAAGTTTATATATAAATATATTGGGAACCAAAGTCCTTTTTGATATGGTCCTTTGCAAGGTGAGTCCAGCGAGTTTTATTTCATGCCCTAAAGGAGTCATTTCGATTGTCTGTCTATACTGTAACTGAAACTCAACTATATTGTTTGATGTGAGGTGCGAAGGATTGATAACCCAGGGTCCGAAAATGTGCCTGTAGCCAACGGTTGGCTGAGCTAGGTTCCTCCTCCGGTCTTTGCAAGCCAACGACAAAAACTGCGCATCACGCCGTGATAAAAAAAACGGTAATATATATATATACATATATATTACATTTGTCTCAGCACAGAAAAATCGAAGAGCATGCTATTAAGGAGATGAGACCATAATAAAATATAATATTTAGGCGGCTATTGTCTTATAAGTTTACTTGATTCTTTGATTAACAGGGAGATGTTGCAGGTGAAAAAGAAGACCAGTGTGTCTTGACTCCGTGTAGAAATGATGAATTGGCAAAAAATTCAAGCAGCTAGGTCGAAGGCAGCGATCGTATGTTATCTTCTTGAACTGGAATTTTCATCGAAGAAAGAATGAGGAGCAAGCGAATTTCCTCACAAAAATGCAGTTCGCTATTGGGCCGAGCAGATCAGCATAAGGTATGGATACTGATTCCCAAGCGACCTCCCATGTTATGATAGGGCCACCCTGAAAATGTAAGTAATTTTTCGGTACAAGAAGGAGCCAAGTAAAAGGAATTTTAAAACATTAACCATGATCTGGATCGCCCAAATCTTCTATAACTGCTTAGAATGCAGCGCTACTTTCGACAGAAATCTCGAAGGAGCTTACTATGCATAATTGTAGTTTATTTGCTGTAAAGAGGATTGTGAGGCGCACTTCATACCCAATTAAATTTATTTTATTAATTAAAACCTTCGATAAGCTTTTCCGTTTGAGGCATTTGCTTCCATCTAAGATACTAAGCCAAATAAACTCGTGTAGCGGTGCCATTTTTTGAAAACTACGATAAAATTCGTCGAATCTCGTAGATGTCAAGTAATGCTAGTAATATACCCAATAGGCTTTCAAATATTTCGCTAAATGGTTTTGTAGGGTATTTCTATAAAAATAAAACTGATTTAAAAGAAAATGTAGCTAGGGTGCTTAAAAGACGAACTTAATGACGGTTTAATATCAGAATAAGAAGGGACACAACTTAGAGAGCCCTCATTAGTCTATTTTTATTAACGTTTATGAAGAAAGGAGAAAGAATCGTGGATTTATTCTTTTAACAACGTCGAGTTGTAAGTTGTAGTATTGTAATCCCAGTAGAACGTCAATTCGGTTACATTACTGACACTGGAAACATTACAAGCTTCTAAAAAGTTCAAGTTTTTCATTCTATTAGCCGCATAATCATAAAAGTCCGTGGATGGGCAGGAAAATCCTGGGCCAGATGAACAGGTTTCTATTGGGATGACAGCATCATTCACAACATATCTAACGAATGACTCGTTTGAGCACTGGAACTTTTGTGTGTATACTCTAGCACCTTGGGGAACTTGCCACGACTTGTGAAAAACTAGGTCTCTAAATGGGACGTAAGATGAGTTTAATTTATTTCCATCATCAAATAAACCGATAGTGGTCAGATAATCTAGAATGTCCGTGTCATGCGTGAAACTGAGCCAAACTTTTTGTTCCAATTGCTCACTTTGCTTCAGCAGTTTAATGGTGGCATTAAACAGATTGGAACCCACGTCCATAATCATGGGGTATCCAGGGCCGTCTTGATAATAACTGGTCAGGTCGTCATAGTAGGCGTATTTGATTAACTCTTCTTGGTTGAAAATATCGCACATATAACTATAACCACGAGCGTTCAATTCGTAAGCACACCATCCAAACAACTCAAATGCGTCAGTCTGAGTCAAGTTTAACCCAGGGTTTTCATTATTGAGCCTTTCAGAAATTGCTTGCAAATAATCTGTAGAATATGCTTCAGTAATATTGGTATACGCATCTCCATCCCACGCAGGGCAAGAATAACCTGCACTGATAGTGTTAGCGCCCGCCGAAGGTTCCTCACTGACAACTTCCAAAGAAATGTTGAAGTCACCACCTAGTGCATCGATGAAATACTGAGCTGTGTTGTGAACTCTTTCGGAACTAGTAGCAAATACTGGAAAGCTGGTAGTATTCTCCAATAGTTCGCCATATTCGGCCAGAAATTTGCGGGCATGTCTTTTAGCATCCATTTCACCAGTATAAGGATTTAAAGGATCAACCGAATTCATGATAGTCGTTTCCTCTTCTAAATTATTCAAGTCCTGAATAAAAAATTTGTAATCATCGTTCAGGAATGATAATGACCCATTGTATGCTTTTGTATAATTGGAGATCTTATACCAAGTCTTTAAAAGATTGGCTCCTCCACTTTCTGAAGGATATCTTTCACCATGCCTTGCGATGACCTGAACTTGGCTCATCTCGCAACCGCTTGGTGCTATTGTTGGAATGCCGTAATTCATAGGATACGAAAAATAAGGACCCGCCCCCGCTAGGTAGGGGAATATATCTTCCTGCGTACCAATCTTATTGACATCGGCCCACTTCCCTTGTGGGATAACTAACCCTTGAGCTACCGGGGAAATAAGTAAAGCTGCTGCGAATGCCGTGAACATTGAAAATTTCGAAGCAGTGTATATCTTTTCTCAATTCCCAAGATAAGAAGAGACAATTGCATCCTAATCAGACATCATCTAAATTTTAGGAATTAATTTATATAGTCCCACTTTTCGAGTCGTTTTCGAGTCTCTTTCCTTAATCTGCAATGAGTTTTCTTTTGATGGGTTCCTTCCTATGGGCATCAAAAAATGAAGGCGATCAGCTCTTATAGCTGCCATTTTGTAGCAAAATACATTCTCTTCTGATAGTAAATAATGCGACGGTCTCGACGTTGTGCTTGATGAACTTCCTAAACGAGACTTGCCTTTATTTAAAGCCTATTCACTTTTCTTTTCTAACTCAACTGGGAAAATATTTTCATAAGTTTCATTGCCTGATATGTCAATTTCATCGGCCGCTCAATAAAGTTGAAAAATCAAGAAAAAGAAACGCCTAAACACTATTCTGTAAAAAAAAATAATAACAAAAGCTTCGATTGACGTTGACCAGTATATTCGCATCTTCTATGGTGTAGCGCAGATTTAGAATGCTCGAGGCTATAGATCTTCGTATACCAGCAATCCAAAAAGCAGATCTCCAGTCGAAATCTGACAACGGGCCGCCGTTACCTTGTTATCATTTCTTCCAATGATATTTTCGTGCTTGCCGAGTTTGGGCACTGTGACAGAGTTTCAGGCATCATATTGTTCGACATTCATCAAAATGGCATACATATCCGGTTCAGATAATCTGAGATTCACGACTGGAATGCTTATTTCGCACGAAGTATAGAAGTAATGGTTTCCGGCACATTGTGGGTAAAGTCTATTACCAATGTCAATCTTTGTAGCAAGGCTGCCGGAGAGATCGCATACCTCCATTATGCCTTACTACTCAAGCTGAAATGCCAACATATCTTGATGTAAAATCATTAAAGGTTTTCCCTAATCGAAATTCCTCTGTGCAGCTTAATAGATGTATTATTTGCGTTATCTGGAACAGGATTTTCTCTACTAATGGCGGTTGCTGCCGCCGAGAGTCGCACTATTAACAAAACTCCACATTCATCATTAATTTACTGCAGGCATGCCTGTAGCAGGGGGCTCAGAGCACTTGAGAGTAGGAAAACACGTGAGAAACTTTCTTGCACTCCATGCTGTGGTGCTCGGTACTTCCGCACTTTATATCTTCAATTGTTTGAAATACCCATGTTTGAGGCCCTGAATTTTCTATTGAGTATTCATCCACTGAAAGAAACCTTCACGTGGACGGTTCAATTTTTCCAGACTCCTTAGGATAATACAACCATCCGCTGTTGACGTTAAGTAGCAAATGGTTCGGCAACTGTCACAAATATCGAAACTTACGCCTGCGGTGATCCTTTTTAGAGGTTTTGATCGACTTCTTACTGAGTCATATGCTGAGAAATACATTGCTGAAAAAGATTTATGCTAAATTGAAGTACTATTACGGTAAAACGGCGCTGACCAGAGAGCCTCGAGGCCACTGTGAGAGGATTAGATCTTGCCGGTATATTTCTAAGCGCGCATCGCTTATTGAGGTCACGGAATAATCTGCAAAGCCGCAATTCATTTAGAACTGGCTAGTTACCGAGATGTGTGTATCAGGTGAAGCATGAGTTGACTAGGTTCAATCAGAAATGAAAACTGGTACGATTCGAGTGAACATCTCTGAAATTCTAGCAACGTTGAGTTTATAAGAGTAATCAACCTCAGTCATCATACTTTATGATGACATTTCCTTAGCAACGTCATTTAGCGGGTTAACATGTGGCATTTCATCCAACGGAGACTTGGACTTACACTAGGCGCCGCTAGATCGCGTACTTGAAGCTGAAACTGTGCAATGTTTATCACACTCGTCTATGAGGTAAGAGATCGGATAAAAGACGTGAGGCTGATAAAGGAGAACAAAATGTTCCTCAAATGAGATCTCTTCATGATAAACAAGACAAAAAACTTGATCAGCACGGAAATGCTGCGTGATCGAAGAAATTGTGATAACTGTCGGATAACATTAAGAATGTTACGCGGGCAATAATCTCTCGGGCAATTGCTTTGAGTATCTGATGTTCCCATCGATATGAATGAATAAAATTCGCGGTTCGAAACGCAACGGTTGGAGCATTGCAACCGATATTACAGCGATGGCGTCGAAAGATATTCATCCCTAATAGAAAAATATGGGAAGAGCCACACTGTTTTTTATGCAGATTATAAATCGTTTTCGAAGGGTCTCGAATCGGTCACTAGTAGGTAGGGTGCTGAAAATCTCATCATTTACTTTCAAAAAGGATTATTAGGCATGTATATTATAGGAAACTCAAAATCTCAAATTACCATCATATAAAGGTAACACATAGTATAAACTTCTTCGCCACATACCTGCATAAACATCTTCCTCGAGAAAATAAACTTTTTATATTTCACCTGTCGCCCTAAGCAAGCCTGTCTGCGACCATCATTCAGTTGATTCTAATCGTCATTTTCAATTGTAATAGTTTCTTCGAAGCTCAAACTTGGTACCATACCTTCATTTTTGAGCCAAGTTTATGGAGACATCAACCAAACCTCTTTCTGCCTCTTGGTGATTATGCCGTTGAGATAAGCTGATAGATATAATGGCCGGAGTGATGCTACCTTCGCTGGAGACTCGTCAGGCATCGCTGTACCCATCGCTCCGTCCCCAATTTTGTCAATTCAAAAATTAAAACCGTTCCAACAGAATCTGATACTCAGTCACGAAAACTCTCATCCTCTGTGTCTTAAACTATTTCTTGGCATGCGGACATCTATGTATATATGTTTGATTGTTATCTTGGTGACTTGCTAGCTTTGAAGCCAGGTCGCTCTTGGTCAGCCAACTCACGAGTTTCTTGGAAGGAATGCGCACTTAACGAAGCTATTCAAGCGCTCTCAACTGACGATATGTACTATCACCACTATAAGAATGCAGTGGAGGTTATCACATCTTAATTTTATTCAAAGAAGGCCATATTGTTTTCATATGTAAAAGCATCGACCGTTATTAGAATGGCTAGCCCTGTTTTCAACTGTATATGAATAAATTGTTACATTGCGTGCTCGTATCGTGAAATCTACGTTTGCCTTTCTTTCATATTTGCAAGAGTCATCCAAATATTTTGCGTATTGAGATGCTCTAGAGGTAGTCAGTCTCATTCGCATTCGCATTCGCATTCACTGTAAGTCCGTAGTGGACTAAAAGTTTTAAAATGAACTATCTAGCTTTGCGTACGTGCGGGGCGCGGCGGGCGCGTGGCGCTTTTTTGTTAGGAAGTTTGAGGAGATATGCTGCTTCTCTGTGAAGAACATGCGGAAATGGAGCCTTGCGGAAGACGCAAAGATCTTGAAAAATCAAAATAGGTTAAAAAACTTCTTACTGTGGCTGCGGTCTGCCTATACTGTCTCTTATTGTCACTGTTCATTGTCATGTCGTCAAATCTAGTATACTCATTTTTATTTTTACTTAATACAAAAGTATTCAACAAGCAGACCTTTTTATCCAAAGATTTTTTCCATTATGCGCCTAATTGCATAGCTAATCAAGCATAGTGTAAAGAACGAACGACATATAAAGATGTCAGAAAAGGTCATCCCGGTTAAAGTAACTAGTGCAACCCTTTCATTTTCCGAGCGCTCTGAAGATGGCAGCAGCTCGTTATTGCATCGATGGAAGAATTCTTTCAAGAGGATTGACCTTGCAGCTATTCCTGAGGATATTGAATATGAAGAAATGTCAAAAGAAGAAAAAATCCAGCTCAAATTGTCTAAACAACCTTACCACAAGGAACTGAAGCAGAGACATCTTTCCATGATAGCAATTGGAGGTACTTTGGGTACAGGTTTATTCATCGGTTTGGGATATTCTCTTGCTTCCGGTCCGGCTTCGTTATTGATAGGTTTTCTAATTGTGGGATTATCCATGTTTTGTGTTGTTCAAAGTGCCGCAGAACTTTCTTGTCAGTTTCCAGTTTCCGGCTCATATGCTACGCATGTGAGTAGGTTTATCGATGAGTCTGTGGGGTTTACCGTCTCTACAAATTATGCCTTGGCTTGGCTGATATCATTTCCCAGCGAACTTATCGGATGTGCTATGACTATTAGCTATTGGAATGATTCCATCAATGGAACTGTGTGGGTTGCGATCTTCTATGTTTTTGTAATGTTGTTGAACCTTCTGGGAGTCAAGGGTTTCGCTGAAACCGAATTTTGGTTGTCAATAATCAAAATCATTGCTATTTGCATTTTCATAATAATTGGTATAGTTTTAATATGTGGTGGAGGGCCAGAAAGCAGTGGATATATAGGTACAAGATATTGGCATAATCCGGGTTCTTTTGCACCCCCAGTCTTCAAGGGTCTATGCAACACATTTGTTTCTGCTGCTTTCTCTTTCGGAGGTAGTGAGTTAGTGTTATTAACTGCGGCAGAATCAAAAAATGTTTCCGCAATTTCTCGTGCCGCAAAGGGGACCTTTTGGAGAATTGCCATATTTTATATCACCACCGTGGTTGTTATCGGATGTCTCGTTCCATATAATGATGAAAGACTACTTGGTGGTGATGATGTTACAGCCTCCCCTTTTGTAATAGCATTGAGCAATGCTGGTTCAATGGGGTCGAAAGTCGCAAATTTCATGAATGCAATAGTCCTGGTTGCTGTTTTATCAGTTTGTAACTCATGTGTATATGCCTCTTCAAGGGTCATACAAGCATTAGGATCCTCCGGACAATTGCCAAGTATTTGTGCTTATATCGATACAAAGGGAAGACCTTTGGTGGGCATTGGAATATGTGGTATATTTGGCCTATTGGGTTTCCTAGTTGCATCGAGTGAAGAGGAAGATATTTTCACTTGGTTGTTTGCTTTGTGTTCCATCTCGTCTTTCTTCACGTGGTTCTGTATATGTTTTTCTCAAGTTCGATTTAGAATGGCTTTAAGACGTCAAGGCAAAAGCAAGGATGAGATCGCGTACAAGTCTATGTTAGGTATTTATGGTGGTATATTAGGCTGTGTGCTAAATGGACTCTTGATTGCCGGTGAGATTTTTGTTTCCGCTGCACCAATAGGCGAACCATCTAACGTTACGAACTTCTTCCAGTATTGTTTGAGTATCCCAATCATGATTGTCGTTTACTTTTTACATAGAATATACCGCCGCGATTGGTCCCATTGGTTTGTTCGCACCAGAGACATCGATTTAGATACAGGGTTATCAATTGACAACCTTGAACTATTCAAGCAGCAGCGTGATGAGGAGAAAGCGATGATTGCTTCCCGTCCCCTCCATTATAGAATATATCGATTCTGGTGTTGATAAGTTATGTAGAATTAAAATATACTTACGCGGGATAGACCTCAGTATTGCGCAACCATCTGTAATCAAAGGAATTACTGTATTACTAAATTTCCGCCTTTTTTGACTTTTGACAATTCCATTTGTGCCGTGCGAAAGTTGAAGCAACGCCAAACTCAAGAATGCGAGCGGCGAAAAGATCTAAATATTCCATACTTTTATTAAACGACATTCAGAGTATATGAGTCACACATTACATAAAAAAATTTGCATCAAAGTAGATAAATGATATAAATATCTTCTCTTGAACGTTGAAAGCAGATCTTTCCTCAACACAGGAAACCATAGTGATGACACGTCAATCAATCAAGCAGTTTTTTCTTGAAAACCCTAAGAAGGTGCTAATATTAGATGGTGGGCAAGGCACAGAGTTGGAGCGCAGAGGTATTAATGTGGCTAACCCTGTATGGTCCACTATTCCCTTCATTAGTGAATCTTTCTGGTCAGATGAAAAAACCAAAGATAGGAAAATTGTTGAGAAAGTGTTTGAAGATTTTCTTGCCGCTGGGGCCGATATTTTGATGACTATAACATATCAAACTAGCCTCTACTCTGTTTTGAAACATACACCTATATCAACTCTAAAGGATTATAATAAACTACTCAACAGAATTGTTTCTTTCTCACGAGAATGCATAGGACCTGATAAATATTTAATAGGGTGCATAGGTCCATGGGGTGCTCATATTTGTGCAGAGTTCAACGGCGATTATGGCCTCCATCCAGAAAACATTGATTACTATGAGTATTTCAAACCTCAGCTTGAAAACTTCAATCAAAATGATGACGTGGATTTGATCGGATTTGAAACTATCCCAAATATACATGAACTAAAGGAAATACTTTCTTGGGATGAAAAAGTACTGTGTAAACCGTTCTATATTGGTCTTTCCGTTCATGATAATGGAGTTCTAAGAGATGGCTCCTCTTTAAAGGAAATCGCTTCCCTTATCAGATCTATGCACGGTAAGGTGAACCCCAATCTGCTACTCTTGGGCATCAACTGTGTAAGCTTCAATAATTCACCTGAAATTTTGGAATCGCTCCATCGGGAAATCCCCGATCTTCCACTGATAGTCTATCCAAATAGTGGGGAAGTGTATGATACAGTTAAAAAAATTTGGTCACCTAATAATGACAAAAGTATGAGCTGGAAGGATGTCGTCCGGAGATGTATTAAAGCAAATGCACGCATAATTGGAGGCTGTTGCAGGACAACACCAGAAGATATTAAAGAAATTGCATCTGCAGTTCTTGAAGTGCAGGAAGCAGAAGTTACTGCCGAACCATCTTGAAAGCGATACTTAGAACGAAAGGTTTGCTGCATCTGGACTGCTACACATTCCACTACGTAAAATGTATACATAGCATAGCGGTATATTTCTATAAGAACGATTTGAATGCACTCTCCTTCTCCATCGTAAAAGTTGGCAGCCATCGGTAGGGTCATCTGCAACAAACATTAAAAATATAAAGCGATTTCCCCTAGCTCTTCAATACGCGAATGGTGAACTCTATTCGAAGGAGAAGACGTTCGCAAAAAAAAACCTTGATTTGACAATTGGAAAGGGCCATCCCCGGAATGCCTCAAGATAGCAAGCTTTGAGTTTCTTTCAATTAGGTTCAGCGCCCCTGGCCAATTCGTCTGAATATCTCATTCTCCCTTGACGGTCCTAAATCACATAACTTGTGCAAGGATCAAGCGATAAGGTCGCATTTAAGATGTCACACCGTGGAATTAACCGACAAACCGTTGAAAGCTTATGAAATCCAAGAATTTAACGACAGCCAAAAGAACAGATTGCACGAGTTACTCGGTTACTGAGCGCTACCTGGGCAAAATGGGACTTCTTGAGCTCTGCAAAAACCATCATGCTCACATACTTTTGCCGGACACACGAATACTCTGGGAGTCAGTTCCCCCCTTGCAGTTGCCTTCAATGTAGTAACGTGGTGGGTTACAAGTTAGTATAGATTATTTATTTGTATACACGGCTGCCTTGCCTGGTTGGGTGCGGTTTTTAAAATGGCAAGGCGTGTTAAAACTTACCTCCATTCGCCTCAGCCTTGCTCTTTGCGACGGCGTACGAATCTAAAGATTTTATAGTCGTAAGCCACTGCTGAATATTTGGATATTCTTCACCTGTTGCAAACTTGCGTTGAAAAGCCATTTCCATAGGGAAAGACACCAAGATGTCTGCGCCACTCAATTTACCACCTACTAAATAACCTCCATTCGCCTTAATTTCACCTTCTACGAAACTCATTTGGTTAACGAGCTCCGGCCCACAGTATCCTTCGCTAATCTTGTTGGTTACTTTATTTGCTATGTAGGAAATTGGAAAGGGAATAGGAGCCTTCTTGACCATCGACAAGACAAATTCAAATAGCAGAGGAGGTTGCAGCGAACCTTCCGAATAATACAAGTAATACTGGATCTGTTCGGCCTTTTCAGGATCAATATTGTTCAATATGCCATGTTTGTCAAAGTATTGTAGCACATAATGGAATATATATCCCGACTCAGCAATAATCTTTTTCTTTCCAGTGTCTCTATCCTCAATTTCAAGTAAAGGCGCTCTTCCTAAGGGATGAACCTTCTTCAATTCCTTTGGGGCACGAAACCCCTCGTCTCTTTTATAAGGAATAATTTCATAGTCAAGCTTGAGATGATCAAGCAACCAAAGAACTCTAAACGCTCTCGATTCATTCAACCAATGAACTCTGATAATAGGTAAGGACATCTTCGAAATTTCTGATATTGCTACTATTGCTAGTTCGGTTAATAGTTAGTGTTTGCAAGTAATTTTCCATTTAAAAGGATACGTGACAGGGTTAAGGGTTCATATTTATAAAGTAAGCGCGACTTTGATAGCAATGGAAAAGGGTGAAAGTAAGTGGCAATGTCGGCCTGCGGGCTCAGCCTTGTTGGTAACCCGAACATAGATACATGAAATACGCAGAATGCAATGCATATATTGTAAGAGAGCACAGAAAGAGCCCAGTAACACAGCCAGTAATACAGACTGGTAGCTACGTTAAATACTTCAATTAAGCTTTGACATAAATCAAATCAACCACGTTATAATCATGATTCTCAATTAAAGTACCTTACGACCTTTAGGAAGTCATTGAGATGATATCTCGTGCAGAGGCACAAGGCCAGCCGATGAAGGTACGCGAGATCATTCGAATAGGCCAAGAAGAGTAAACGGCGCTTCACTCATATATCTAGATGATTGCATGATCCAAAAAAAACCCCACTATCCGCAATCATTATCATACAAATATTTCTTTAATCCAAAAAGCCTTCCAAAAGAGTAAGTTGAAGGCAGTCGAACAGCCTCGCACTAATCGATGCGGGCATTTTACATTTTAATGGGTTACCACTATATAAAAACGTGATCTAAATGTGGTAAACTGTATTTTTGCAACTCTCAGCTTTGATACATGGGAAATCAGAATATTACACGTTAAAAAAACACTCTTTATACGGGACAAAATCATCTCAAGGCGCTGGATAAATTGGGAAAAAATGACACCCTCGAGAACTCATTCTTGGGGGCTACAGCTTATTTTTATAGATCATCTCCTTCCTTACTTTCTGAACTCGAAGTACAAAATATGATGCCAACTCCCCATTGCGCGATCAAGTTTTCAAGAGACTGTAAACTTTCCTTGGACTTTTTTAGTTGAAATGATGGAAGGTTGAACCTCAAATACCAGACCAAGCCGCGCAACTATCAAGTAAACCTTTCGGCTGCGAAAAGTATTTCAAACGCTCGAGATGCTACTAGGGATTGATAAACATGCCAGGGTGGCGAAATATCGCGTTGAACCACTTTGATGACCATAAATTACAAATTGGAAATATTATCACGGGTTTTTATTTTGACCGCCATCCATCACCGTTCAACGCAAGCTCCCAGTGAATCGAAAGGTAAAAATTTCCCTTTGAAATTTACATCTTTTCTGTTTTTGTAGTCTTTTTAAGCTATTTCCAAAACGAATTTAAACCGCATTCATAGAATTTTGAAGAGAAGGTACATAGACTATCTTTTGTTCATTAAAAATGTAACACATAAAAAATGGTGAGCAAATTTTGTCCCTATAAGCAATGCAAGATCTCTTCATAAAGGAGCTCTTTAGCTATAATTTCAACTATGCTAAACATAAAGACATCATGGATGATATCTGCGTACAAGTCAAATGAAAAGGGATGGATACGAGGTCACCTCATAAATACGAAAGCAGTTATTCTTCGTGCTTTTTACAAAGGGTCACCTTACGAAATTGTATTACATTCTCTGTCGATGAGCCTAATTCGTATCCAATGGATATGAAGTTCCACCTACAGTAGTCTGAATAAGCAGGTAGACATTTTTGTAAATCCTGGTCTCACGTACGAATCTCGTACTGCTCCATGGGGGCTTTCACTCCTAAAGTATGGGTACCATCAAAAGAATGATTACCGCGTGACACCCCTGGTTTGTAATGACATTTGTTGTATAATTTCCAATGAGTAACTATTATTGCAACACAAAGCAAATCAGATCAAATACATTCATTGTTTGCAAAATTCACCCGTTTCCGCGTCCCGAGCAAGTGCTGTAGATTTCACAAAAGTATTTTTCCTTCGTGGAAAAATAAAATGAATGCTTGGTACATAAGATTTTATTTCTGGATTGTCACAGACAAAAATGGCAAATATGTCCCAAAAAAGAACCGAAGCTAGAAATAGCATGTCACTGTCGTGGCGCATTTGCCACAAAACAATATCAAACTACCCCACCAAAGCAGCCAATGTTTCAAAAGGTAAGACTTTGACAAACCACTTCTGACTTATTTTAAGGGGCAGGTGCAAAAAGTCCAGTCAATTATTCCATGTACGGCTATTTCTCTTGCCATCTCCCACACCAAGCTTTTTTTCTTGGCCTGATACTCCGCCCGTCTCGTGGTTGTATTTCTTCCGCAGCCAGCTTTTTCCTCCCGTCTTCCCCACCCCCGCAGTGAAGACAATAGCGCCATTCTAATCTTGATCGCGCCCCGAAAAAAATTTTGGCTGGAACATTTTTCCTTTGTTCAAGCTGCACCTCAGTGGTGTCCGGTCCCCCGGCTCCCGTCGCCCCTCTATATCTATTTTTCCATGTTGTACAACCAAAGAAAAAGATTAATGTTCCGAATCCCGACTGTCACTGGCGCGGGGTAGACGTGATCGAGAAATAAGAAATAAAATATTCGATGCAATTGAGACGACAATATTTTGTTGAATATTTCAACATTTTGTGATATAAAAGCAAGCAGAAATCTTCTTGTTTGTTAAAAGTTCAATTCTCGTTTTATATTCTTTCTAATATTAAAACTATATCAGTATTCAAGAACAAAGATAAACAAAGATATACAAAACAATGTCACAAGTAAACGCGTTGTTTGCTGATTCGCAGAAATCAACAGAGAGCGCTTCTCATATTGAGATAGAAAAACCACCAACTGAGGAATTTTATGAAGATCCCGCTCAAGCAAAGTTTGATCTGGAGAACGATGAACACGGTAAAACATCGGATCTATTGAATGCAAACTTAAATCTTGAAGCTGAAATCGGAGCTTTGAATGACTTGGGTGATTCTTTTAAGAAAGACCGTTCCTTTTGGGGCAAAATGCAAGCTTTAGAGTTCGAAGTCGAGTTTGAAAATAAAAGAAATATGGTTTGGATGCTGGGAGCTTTCGCAGCTTTTGCTGGTATTTTATCGGGTATAGATCAATCTATTATTTCAGGTGCTTCCATTGGTATGAACAAAATGCTGAAACTAACGACTCATGAAGCTTCATTAGTTTCTTCTTTAATGCCTCTAGGTGCTGTTGCTGGCTCTATTTTGTTAACTCCCTTAAGTGAATATTTTGGCCGTAAGAAGGCCTTGGTTATTTCCTGTGTTTTTTACACAATCGGTGCTATTATTTGTGCAGCTTCTCTCAGTAAACATGATATGTACGCTGGTAGATTCCTGATTGGTGTTGGTGTTGGTATTGAAGGTGGTGGTATCGGTGTGTACATTTCAGAATCTGTCCCATCCTCAGTTAGAGGTAGCTTGGTTTCCTTATATCAATTTAATATTGCCTTGGGTGAATTATTTGGTTACATCGTTGGTGTGATTTTCTTTGACGTTAAAGGAGGCTGGAGATACATGGTCGGTTCATCGCTGGTGTTTTCTACCACATTGTTTATTGGTTTATTATTCTTGCCTGAGTCCCCACGTTGGTTGATGCATAAAGGCCGTGTTGGTGAATCCTGGAATGTTTGGAAAAGATTAAGAGATATTAGACAAGAGAATGATAAGGTCGAGTTTTTGGAACTTAGACAGGCCGCTGAGCAAGATCAACAGTTACATGCAAATGAATCAAAGTTCCAATCAATATTTGATTTGGTCCGTATTCCACGTAATCGTCGTGCTTTGGTGTATTCCTGTGTTATGATTGCTTTGGGTCAATTGACAGGTATTAATGCCATCATGTATTATATGTCCACCTTAATGAAAAATATTGGGTTCGGTGATAAACAAGCTGTAGCAATGTCAATGGTGGGTGGTGCAGCATTATTAATTGGTACAATTCCTGCCATTTTATGGATGGATAGATTCGGTAGACGTACATGGGCCATGACCATCCTAATCTTCATAGTAGGTTTAGTGTTAGTCGGTGCCGGTTACCAAATTAATTTGCAAACACATATGGCAGCAGCAGAAGGTGTATACTTGACTGGCCAGATCGTATACAATATGGCATTTGGATCATATGCAGCATTAACTTGGGTCTTACCTTCAGAATCATTTTCATTGGGAACCAGATCTGCGGGTATGACTGTAGCTTCTGCTCTATTGTACTTGATGGCCTTTACCGTGACTTATAACTTCGAAAAAATGAAGGCTGCAATGACATATACTGGTTTGACTTTAGGCTTTTATGGTGGTATCGCCCTTGTGATCGGTGTTCCATACCAATTGCTATGTATGCCAGAAACAAAGAATAGAACTTTAGAAGAAATTGATGATATCTTCCAGAAGCCAACCCGTCAAATCATACGTGAAAACGTGGCTTACTTGAGAAAGGGACAACTAAGCTACTAAAAAATAAACTCCCTTCAAACCTTTGTTATTTTTTGAGCAAATCTACATTTACTCTTACTGAGATTTTAATTATATGTATACGCTTTATGTAGAAAGCTACATCTAATGAACGACTTTTTATGATATTAACTATTAATTGACCTCGATCTTATACAAATGGGCGATTGTATCCATTCTTATGGTTCTTCTTAAGCTGTGAATTCTAATCCAGAGAATAGCAAGCAATATTTTTCGTATAAATTGAGCTTGTCTAGGTCATCAAGATGAATAGCACATAGTTGACGTTGCTATTCACATTCGTATTTGCGCGTATGACCAATCTTTTTCCATATATTATTTAAAGATTGTCGCAAGATCACCATGAAGCCCGATTCAGCACTATGTGATTTCAAGATGTATTTAGAGTGTGTTTATTATTTTCTAGGAGATAAGACGGGAAATTTATCAATGATTACCAACTTAAATAGGCTAGGGGCTCAGTTCACCCACCTTCAGGTATGCAATGGTTCCAACATTCTTATCTTGAGATTAAAAAGGTCCAATCAATGATTCATCATGAAGGACTTTTTTTAGTCATGGGGGTTTTCTCTCTGGGTTGCTCGAACCGCGCGTTGTCTCCTACGTGCAGTTCGCCGAAGGTTTCTTTTACGTGTAATTGGTATGAGAAATTCATATACGGTTGACGAAGAAAGTAAAAAAGCGCCGGTAGCGCTCAAAAGCCGTAGCATTTTTCAGCCAATCAAAAGAGCGGGTGTCGCTTGATAGCGAGTTTGGAATGACAAGTTAGCGTTTTTTCAAAGAAAGAGCTACCAATGATATGATGGGAAGGGAAAAAGAAAAGCCTCCACATGCTCTTGTTCGCCAAAGATGGATAAGCGTTGTCGATGAAATATGATTTGGATTAGTATATAAGACGCTATGCATTGTGATGCATGCCAGAAGAGTGGGAACTTTTTAAAAACATCACGCAAATATATTTAGGCCCTCCTTCACTGTTGTTTCAGTAATTAATCTCGAATAATTATGTCTGCACAACCTCATGAACCAGAATTTCAACAAGCCCATGACGAGATTATCTCTTCCTTGAGAGATTCTACTCTTTTCGAATCTAATCCAGAATATGAAAAAGTACTACCAATCATAGCTGTTCCTGAGAGAATTATTCAGTTCAGAGTAGCTTGGGAAAATGATAAGGGCCAGCAAGAAGTTGCACCAGGTTTCAGAGTTCAGTATAACTCTGCTAAAGGTCCTTACAAAGGGGGTCTTCGTTTCCACCCAACTGTCAACTTATCCATTCTAAAATTTTTAGGTTTCGAGCAAATTTTTAAAAATGCTTTGACTGGTTTGGATATGGGCGGTGGTAAAGGTGGTCTAGCTGTTGATCTAAAAGGTAGATCAGACAACGAAATTAGAAGAATCTGTTACGCTTTCATGAGGGAGTTAAGTAGGCACATCGGTCAAGATACTGATGTCCCAGCTGGTGACATTGGTGTTGGTGGTCGTGAAATCGGGTACCTGTTTGGTGCTTACAGATCATACAAAAATTCATGGGAAGGTGTATTGACCGGTAAAGGTTTGAACTGGGGTGGTTCTTTGATTAGACCGGAAGCCACTGGTTATGGAGTAATTTACTTCACTCAAGCTATGATTGATTACGCTACGAAAGGTAAGGAATCTTTTGCTGGAAAACGTGTTGCCATTTCTGGAAGTGGTAATGTTGCTCAGTACGCTGCATTGAAGGTTATCGAATTAGGTGGTAACGTTGTTTCTCTATCCGACTCTAAGGGTGCCATCATCTCTGAAACTGGCATCACTTCTGAACAAGTTGCCGCTATCTCAGAAGCCAAAATTAAATTCCAGAGCTTAGAACAAATTGTGGGTGAATTTTCTGCATTCGCTGAAAATAAAGTCAAATATATTGCAGGTGCTCGTCCATGGACTCACGCTGGTAAGGTTGACATTGCCCTGCCATGCGCCACTCAAAATGAGGTTTCCGGTGACGAAGCCAAGGCTCTGGTCGCTGCGGGTGTCAAGTTTGTTGCCGAAGGGTCTAACATGGGGTGCACTCCAGAAGCTATCCACGCATTTGAAACTGCTCGTCTAACTGCTTCTAGTAGTGACGCGGTATGGTACGTTGGTGGTAAGGCAAGTAATTTAGGTGGTGTTTTGGTTTCCGGTTTGGAAATGGCCCAGAACTCGCAAAGAATGACATGGACCAGAGAAGCCGTTGACCAAGAATTGAAGAGAGGTATGAACAATTGTTTCAACGATTGTATCGGTGCTGCACAAAAGTACACTAATGAATCCAACAAGAACACCTTGCCATCTTTGGTCAAAGGTGCTAATTTGGCCTCTTTCATCAAGGTGGCTGACGCTATGTTTGACCAAGGTGATGTATTTTAGTCGAAACGTATATAGTGCGATGTATATATAAGACAAGAAAAAAATATTCGGGCTTGTTCATTTAAGGGCTGTCATGACACAAATTATTAACCCCCTTCCTGTTTTCACAATTCAGTTGCAAACACACTCGATTTCAAAAGAGAAAACTAAAGTTGACTTTGAATGTCTCAAAGAAAGATTCTACAAATAGAAGTCAGACAGAGTTTTTTATCGTTATTTGAAGAGCAAGCAATCTGAAAATTAGTGCTACGCGAGATTACTTTTATTTCGAATGAGAGCTTTAGCATATTTCGGCCCAGGTAACATCAAATTTACCAACGAATTACAAGAGCCGGAAATAAGTGGAGCAGACGAGCTGATTATTGATATTTCCTGGTGCGGCATCTGCGGTACAGATTTGCATGAGTACATTGATGGGCCAATTTTCTTCCCCAAAGATGGAGAACGCAATCAGATAAGTGGATTAGCGCTCCCCCAGGCCATTGGCCATGAGATGTCCGGGATTGTATCCAAAATAGGTCCTGGAGTGAAGGAACTGCAAGTCGGAGACCATGTCGTGATAGAGCCAACAGGCAGCTGTAGAGACAGGCATCGATGGCCATCCTCACCGAATTACAACAAGCCCATGTGCGCCGCCTGTGAAAAGGGTCTTTACAATATTTGTGCTTACCTCGGTCTATGTGGAGCAGGTGTTCAAGATGGAGGATGCGCGGAGAGAATTGTTATGAACGAGTCACATTGTTTCAAGATCTCCAAGGATATTCCTTTAGATGTCGCTGCATTGATCCAACCAATTGCTGTGTCATGGCATGCTCTTAATGTCTGCAAATTCAAAAAAGGATCATCTGTTCTTATCATTGGTTCCGGACCAATTGGTTTAGGTACCATCCTGGCTTTGAATGGTTTTGGATGTTCGGAGATTGTAGTTTCAGAACCTGCCAAAATAAGAAGGGAGCTTGCTAAGAAGATGGGTGCTATAGTTTACAATCCAATTGGATGTTCTCACGACGAATCAATAAGGTACTTACGGTCTATTGCGCCTGGTGGTGAAGGGTTCGATTATACTTTTGATTGCTCTGGGACACCTGCCACTCTAAAAGCTTCAATTGAATGTTTAACATATAGAGGGTCCGCAGTAAATATTGCAATGTGGGGTAATGAACCCGTAGATTTCCTGCCAATGGATATAACAAGACAAGAAAAGACGTATACAGGATCTATGTGCTATACGAAGGATGATTTTCTCGCAGTTATCGATGCCTTCGGTAAAGGATTGATAGGTGTAGAAAAGGCCAGTCATATGATAACTAAAAAAATACCTTTAGAGGATGGCTTTGAGGACGGAATAAGAAGGTTGCTCACTGATAAAGAGCGAACAATCAAAGTTTTAATCACACCGAATAGTGAAGTTCAATCCGCGGTATCAACATCTTAAAGAAAGTGACTTGATTTTTTTGAAATTACCACAATAAATCCAGCCTCCTTGTTGGTGGGAGACAATAATTTATAAAATATAATTTATAAGTGAATATATTTCAATGATAGAAAGTAGGCTTGCGGTTGATATTTTACCAACTGTTCCTCCGGTTATATTTGCAGTCATAAACAGTATAATATCTGTAGAAAAAAATACAAGCTGCCTGCCTTGAAGGTTACTACGGAAACAAGCATCCAGTCTAATCTCGTGTGTGGGGAATTTGCATTATATTGAGAGAAAATAGGTGAATAGCTGGGGTTGCCTTGGACTCAACACTAATAGGCACTTCAAAAGTACGAATATAAGCCGAATCTTTCGTATATCACATATTCTTGAAATCGGATCTATGTTCTTTTCAATTCTCACGCTATCTCTCCAGCTATTTGCAGCGCTGTCGGCTGTTCTATGTCCGTTCCCCATTGGAAATTGTAACCTGACAATCGAAGTCCCTGCTTGGTTTTTCGCCATTTCGGAAGTTAGTAGCCGCTTCGTTGTTGTTAACCGGAATTATAATGAAAAGTACATGTGGTCCCAATCTAACAATACAATTGGGTGACATAAGTAGGTTCAAGCTTGGCCTCCCTATTGGATGATGTTTTAATTGAAATGCAGTCGCTTCATTTTAAGCATTTGAGTGGTCCAACAATCACGCAGAAAAGAAGGGGAATTAACTACGATAAATTATTTCCACTTTAGTAATCGAAAACAATATTTCGATAGCAGCCTGTTTGGATTTCAGATTTATATTTAAGTGAACACGTCGAAGAATCATTTATATCGTTTCTGATTCAAGATGGTTCTTTTGGTATTTTACGTGTATAAGTAAACTCAAGAAATAATACAATCGAAAACAGATTTGAGCTACTATGAGAGCTTTAGCATACTACAAAAAAGGCGATATTCATTTTGCCGACAATCTTCCAGAGCCTCAGATAGGTAGTGATGATGAGCTGATACTTAACGTTTCATGGTGTGGTATCTGCGGTACCGATTTACATGAATATACAGATGGGCCAATTTTTATGCCTAAAGATGGCTGTGCACATCCGCTATCCGGGATGGGTTTACCTCAACCAATGGGTCATGAAATGTCTGGTATTGTTGCCAAAGTAGGTCCTAAAGTAACAAAGGTGAAAGTTGGGGACCATGTGGTCGTGGAAGCAGGTTGCGGCTGTCTTGATGAGCACCGGTGGAAAAAATCTCCTGATTTCAAGTCAAAAACCTGTACAGCATGTACGAAAGGTCTAGTTAACTGTTGTGCTCATGCAGGTTTTTCGGGTTTAGGTGTTGTAGGTGGAGGATTTGCTGAGAAAGTTGTCGTTAGCGAGAACCACTGTATTCCAATCCCTAAAGATCTTCCATTAGATGTTGCTGCGTTGGTTGAACCGTTATCAGTGTGTTGGCACGCCGTAAGCCTTTCTGGTTTTGCCAGTGGCCAAACTGCCTGTGTGATGGGGGCGGGTCCCATTGGCTTGGCAACGATTTTGGTGCTTAAGGGCTTTGGAGCAGGTAAAATTGTTGTCTCTGAGTTAGCTGCTATA
The DNA here is from genome assembly GCA_900186055.1 of Torulaspora microellipsoides. NCBI lineage: Eukaryota > Fungi > Ascomycota > Saccharomycetes > Saccharomycetales > Saccharomycetaceae > Torulaspora > Torulaspora microellipsoides. The sequence continues at coordinate 893,323 of FYBL01000006.1, read as the reverse complement.
AGACGGGATTTAGCAAGCACGCTAGGTGTAGAAACATTTAATCCAGCAGAACACGGTAAGGACGCCATCGAAAACCTACGTAAGATTCCTAAAGGGCAGGACGGTTTTGATTTTGCATTTGACTGTTCTGGTGTTAAAGCTACTTTTGATACTGCACTACACGTAACTACTTTTAGAGGAACATCCGTGAATTTAGCCGTTTGGGGCAGCAAGCCCATAGATTACCATCCAATGGATATCACTCTTCAAGAGAAAAAGCTAACAGGTTCCATTGGTTACACAGCTAAGGATTTTGAGGATGTGGTTGCAGCAATTAAAACAGGTAACATTCCTATCGAAGACTGTAAGCATTTAATCACTGGAAGGCAAAGGCTTGAAGATGGTTGGGAAAAAGGATTTATGGAATTGATGAACCATAAGGAAACTAATATTAAAATATTACTGACCCCAAATAATTATAAAGAGTTATCTTGAATATCTTCCAAATCAACGATAAATCACATGCTTTTTAGAGCGTTATATTCTTTAAATACAACTTTTATATCATCAATCTACGCGCTCACTTTTTACTTATCTATTTCTTTCTTTTTATTAGTTTTTTAAATTTTTTTTTTTTTTCATGAAGCGATGAGAAACCATGTCGCCTTAAAATTTTGCAGGCATTTCATAGTGATTGAATGAATGGCTTTGCTCGATGCTGGTAAGGAGAAGAATAGTGATAGAGCAAATGGCAAGAAAAATTTCCAAGAATTCTAGAGCAGCAAGGCAGAGTGATGCCTATGAAATGGAGGCTAAGGTCCTAGCTGATCTTCCAAGGCCTGAGAAGACCGATTTAACAAGTATTTTAATCAGAACAACTGCAAAAAATGAGGCTCTATTGGAGGCCAAACTACACAAGAAAGATAAAAATAAGGTAGGTAAAAAGTCAGTAGCGAAGAAATCAGCATTGTCAATAACTTCTTTGGATAGAGATAGAGTAGAACGCGCTCTAAATGTCACTAGCAGGTTGGATGGTAAAATTGCGAAGTCTGTATCACGTGCAAAGTACGTTCAAAGTGCCAGAAAAGCTGGATGGGATAGTACTAATGAATTTATCAAGAAAGAGACTGAATCTTTGAACAAAAAGTATGATTATGTAACAAAGATAGATATCAAAGATGCTAAGGAGGATTCCTTGGAATCTTCAGAGAAACAGATGGATATAGAGCCAAGTGAACAAGAAGATATTGATCCAGTTCAGGAACCTGAAGTAAGCAAAACTGGCAACATCTTTAGCGTACTGACGGACGATGTTGAAGTTTAGTTTTAGAATAAAGAGAAGAATTTTCGTCGAACTTTGAAGAATGCATTGATTATGCGTGCCAAAACTTTTCAGCGGAGCTAATTAACATGACGGCCCTAAATTTTTTTTTCGGCATGGAGAGAGCCGGAAATGGCAAAAGGGACACCAACCAAAGGGTATGCAGGCTATATATAACATCAGATTGTTTAGCAATCACTATTTTATTTATCATATTCCTTAATTTGAGAAATGAAGTTATATTCAAAGTTTTTCATGAGGGGCCACCTTCTTGAGTGTTTCTATGTCCTTTCCGCATGCGCGATCATCGGGGCTTCAGCACCTGAAACAGATGAGGTGAACTTCCAAATTCCTACATTGGAAGACAATTTCGATGATATTTCTCTTGCGCAAGATTCTTTTTGGGAAAATTTTAGAATCTATGAAAGCAAGAAGGAATTGCAAAAATATTGGATAGTATCCTCTTTTGAAACCAAAGATCCATCAACTGGCGAGAGCGTAAAGAAATATAAGGCAGAATGGGATATTCAAGAGCCTTATAACCTACCAGCATTTAAGCAGGACAAGTCCTTAACAATTTTGAACTCTGGGGAATTGGCCATGATTGGCCGTGTATTGCCTACCCCAATCGAAATTGATGAAGATTCTACTCTTGTCGTACAGTATGAAGTACAGGCGCAAAGGAATTTAAAATGTGGAGGAGCGTTCCTGAAACTCTTGCCTCCGGTCGCCTCTTCTGAATTATTTGACTATAATGGAACGTATCCTATTCCAGAAGTTATATTTGGACCAGACAAGTGTCCTCCATATACTGATGAAGTTCATTTTGGTATCAAAAATATGAATCCCATCACTGGGAAACCGGAACTGAAGATATTAGAGAATTCACCATCTTCTCATATCAAGGAAGATTTTATAACACACTTGTATACACTTATTTTGAGTGCTGCATCGCAGAAATACGAAATTAGGATTGATGGTGAAGTCTCCAAAGCAGGAAGCTTACTAGATGATGGTGCTTTCTCACCTGGATTTAATGCCCCCAAATATGTTCCTGATCTAACGGAACAAAAACCTGCGGATTGGGATGATCGCGAAATGATTTCGGATCCTGAGGTACAAAAACCTGAGGATTGGGACGAATCTGAACCCTCGGAGATTCCAGATGAAACTGATACCAAACCGGAAGATTGGGATGAAAGCATGCCGGAGTTGATATCCGATCCCAACAGTCAAAGACCTGAGTGGTGGGATGAAAGAAATGATGGTGAATGGATTCCTCCAACTATCAGAAACCGCGCTTGCTACAAAATTTCAGGTTGTGGTGAATGGAAACCTCGTTTAATTGCCAATCCGAAATATAAAGGTCCCTGGAAACCTCGTATGATTAAAAATGAAAAGTATAAGGGTTCATGGAGTCCTAAGCTGGTTGAGAATCCGGATTACTATGAGGACCCTTCTCCAGCTAAGTTAGAAAATCCTATTGGGACGGTTATATTTGAGTTCTGGAGTGGATCTAAAGATTTGCTAATTGATAATATTTATATTGGGGCACACGTTGAGGAAGCTGAAATGTTGGGTAATAGAACATTTGTTAAAAAAAGGGCTATACAAGAAAAGCAAATTGAATCTGAACACATCAAGCACCATAAGAATGCAAAGCAACCCAAAGTTCCGCCATCAAACAATTACGATGACGTAACAAAATCTTCCAATATTTATGATATTCTTGTTGATAAGCTCACCATTCTCCTCAGAAAATTCGCCAGTTTGCCTGCATTTGCACAAAATATTCTTGCAGGACTCGGCTTAACCTTAGCAATTGTACTCACTGGTATAATTGTTCTGCAAGGTGTAATGTTACAGCAGAATTTAGCGGAAAAAAATGAGATACGAAACAAAGTTGACAAAAAGGAAGTGGAAACGATCATATCGGATGACAAGAATAATAATGGTGTATCTACTGGATTGAGTTCAAGGGGGGAAATCACATCACGGAAACAAGCTAAAGTTGTTGAAGAATAAAAGTGATGGGCTACAAATGTTAAGTTGGTAATATACAAGGTCTCAAAATAATATATTTCCGTAGAGCATGTATGTTAAATACAATATCGCTTCTTATGAGTGTGAGGGACCGATCTCCTGCCAATCAAACTGAATCAAGAGGTGGTGAGGATTTTTGAAAACGGTTATCTCGAAATCAAGTAACTTTAATTAGCTTTTTAATGTTAACTTTCAACATAGACACAGAATATTAATTATCAAAAGTCTACAAAACAATCAAACGATACCCATCATATCATATCATAGATCTGGAAGTTTTATTTAATCCAACTTGACACGAACAGCCTTAACTTGAGTGTAATTTTCTAGAGTTTCGGCACCCATTTCACGACCTAATCCAGAGGCGTTAAAACCGCCAAATGGAACGCTATGGTGGAAATCGTTGTAAGTGTTAATCCAGATAGTACCTGCCTTCAATCTGTCGGCGACTTTTAGAGCAGAGTTAATATTGATGGTATGGATACCAGCAGCCAAACCATAATCGGAATCATTAGCCATTTCGACAACTTCATCTAAGGTTTTAAACTTCGTGATCGTAACGACTGGACCAAAAATTTCCTCTTTAACGATTCTCATCTGTTCATTCACGTCACCAAAAACAGTAGGTTTAACAAAATAACCTTTGCTACCTAATCTTTCACCCCCTGTTATTAAAGTAGCTCCTTCTTTCTTACCAATCTCTACATAACTCAAAATTTTGTTTAATTGATTTTGAGAAGTTTGAGCACCTTGGAAAGTAGATTCATCAAAAGGATCACCGACTTTGACAGCTTCTGATTCAACTTTGAATTCTTCAATTAACTTGTCATAAATAGATTCTTCAACATAAACTCTTGAACCGGCACAGCAGACTTCACCAGAGTTGTAATAGATACCAAGGATGATGTTTTGCACTGCGCCTTTCACGTCAGCATCAGCGAAAATGATATTAGGAGATTTACCACCTAATTCCAAGGTTGCCTTTTTCAAAGAGGCTGCCGCAGTTTGGTAAATATGTCTACCAGTGGCTGTAGATCCTGTAAAGGCTATTTTTTTAACCTTTGGATGAGTTGTTATTGCTTCACCTACAATTTTACCAAATCCGGAAACAATATTAATAACACCTGGTGGGATTCCAGCTTTTGGAATAAATTGAGAAACGTACAATGCAGATAATGGGGTTGATTCAGCAGTTTTCAAAACAACTGTATTACCTGTAACTAAAGCAGGAGCAATTTTCCATGCCCACATCAACAATGGGAAATTCCATGGAATAATTTGCCCACAAACACCTAGAGGTTCTCTTTTAGTATAAGAAAAGTGCGTTGATCCAGTATCGATCAATCTACCATCAATCTTGTCTGCAAAGCCAGAGGCTGATCTCAAATAGTTGATAACCAATTGGACATCACCTCTTGAAGAGTTGATAGCTTTACCGTTATCCAAAGTTTCGATAGATGCAATAATTTCCAAATCCTGTTCGATGAAATCTGCCAATTTGTGCAGAGCATTACCCCTAATCAATGGATCCACAGTAGACCAAGAGCCATTGTTAAAAGCAGTATCTGCTGCGTTAACAGCATCTTCAACATCGTCTTCTCTACCTTCATAAACATGACAAATTTCTTCTTCAGTGGAAGGGTTAATAACCTCAAATGTCTTATTTTGCTTCGATGGAACAAACTTATTGTTGATGAATAGACCCGTTGGCTGCTCATATTCTAATCCATTTGGTAATTTGATTGGTACAGATAGCGGCAAATGAGAAAAGCAACGTAATTGGATTCTACCAATACGGGAAGTCGAGCTCCGTGCAAGAATTACAGACCTAGCAAACATATCGCCACGGAGATTTTAGTTATTATGTACTGGCGTATACAATGGTACAATAGTATAACGATTGGCAGGGAAGAGAGAAGAAGACAAAAAAACAAATTTTCAAACTCCTATTCAATCATCAACATGTTTATATAGGTAGGCTCCGGGGGAAAGCACATCGACTAGGAACGAAGTCAAAACATCGGTAATCCAACAATTTGGAAACACCGAGGTAGGTCCACTATTCCTCCTTATACGGTGGTGTTGCACATGAGTTATCTCCTCTACGGAATCCCTCCTTGATGTTGACAAATCACCATGCCCTCACGAAAATCGCCAGCCGATAATAGCTTACTGCTTGAGTGCATCTAATAAAGCTCCGTACCGCTGTGCTGGTGCTGACACCTCAACCCCTCTTTGGGATCCTGCCTGACGTCAGCTTGGTTTAACTCCAATTTTTTGTTTACTGTGATGCTTGGTTTATGCGGAGCTCTGCACAGCCGTGCACTTCACTCCACACCCCTACTATTTCCGCCCGAGCGGAATGACCTTGCTCATACCAGCAGCTCTGCCAGCCGAGGACACGCCATACGGAGGGCGCGGATTAATTCATCCTTGTTGTTCTCATCCCGTGTTTCGTGCGATGTGATGCCGACGGGATTGTGACGAATATCCAATTTAACGAGACACAAAGTTGGAATGGCTTGAATTAGCCTATAGCAGCTCTCCACCTGATTGTAGGAGACATTTAATTCTTGCAATGTTGGTAATTGGTAAGCAAGAGAGGTTGGCAGCTCCTTTAATCCATGGATGCGCGTTAAGGTTAAAGTTCTTAAAGAGTTCGGTAGAATATCCCATTTTGGTAGTTCGTCAATTACACCATTTTGGATCATCAATTCTTCTAAACTTCTTGGCATGGCGTTCCACTGTGACATTTGTGGGAATGCGTCAGTTCTTAATATGCGCAGTCGATGATATGGTAACTGATTGTTTTCTCCTTTACAGATACGTGATAATGCGCCCAAGGTATTCGTTATTGTTAAAGTCTTTAAACAGTTATTACCAATTAGTGAATCTTCTTCTTCTATTATTTCTTCAATTGGATTACCATCTAATTTCAATACTCTTAAGTTTGGCAAGCAGGAAATATTTTTTATACAACTTATTTTGTTGCCACTCAAATTTAATTCCTGTAACGTTGACCATCCACATTGGTCACTAACTTTATTATATTTGATCAATTTGGCAAAATCTATTATTCCTGTTATCTTGTTGTTGGATAGATTTAAACTTATTATCCTGGAATGACCAAGGTCACCTTCCATAGATTTTATGTTATTATATGATAAGTCGATGTCGCGCAAGTGTCTGGAAGTTGAGAAAAAACTTAGATTATAGCTTAAGGAATTATGTGACAAATTAAGGATTTCCAAATGCGGCAAGTCTTCCAGAGAACAGTATGATGTCGTAATCTTGTTATATTGACAATCCAGCTTCATTGTATTTGGTGGGACTCCTTGTAATCCTCGTAGGTTATTATAGCTTAAGTCACATTCGATAACTTTGGGTAATATTTCATTCAGTCCAATTATCCGGTTCAAGTTTTTATTTCTTAAATCAATGCTGAGGAGTTCAGACCAATTTTCTCTTCTGGGAGGTATTGTATCTGTTAGGACTGAAATTAGTTCCCTTTTACTTTGTGGAAAAGATGTCTCTACCTGGGAAACAGTCGTTATGTTACCAATTAAATTCTGCGTGGTATCGATCATTTGTAATAAACTCTTTTGCTTTTTTCCTTTCTTGATTTTATTTCCTTGCAGAAGAAATTTAGGATTTATCTGTGGTGCATCCAATGGTGTGTCATCTTCAATATCTTCTGTCTTTTCTGAATATTCATTATTATCTTTCATGGTACTGCGGAGCGGTCTCGCTTCACTACCCACTTTTGTAGTTGCCGATGTAGCAATGGATCTTTTCTTCTCAACGTTATCGGAGGCAGATGGTTGATTATCAATTGAATTGGTTGTTGAGACCATCGCCCCCGTTGGTGTCGTACAATTGGTAAAATCAGTATTATTTCCAGTTGTTGTATTATTTATCGTGCGGCTGCTTGATATATCTTGGGTTTTCGGTGCCGGCTTATACCAAACACCGTTAACATTGTCAAACACAAGGCCCATCTCTTCTGGTGTGATTAGTTTAATACCATCAATTGGTGGCTTTTCGGAAAATTTCTCAACATTTGGAGATAGCGACGATGGAGTCTCACCAAAATAAGATGACGTAGTATCTGATTCATACATCTCATCATTAGGGGGTAAAGCAGAAGCCTTATTCAACTGCTTGTCCTGGTGAAACTCATAATTGGATTTTTGATTTCTCAAAATATTGTCAAATACCCCTCGAGCTTCCAATGCAGGATCGATGTCTTCCTCCTCCTCTTCTTCTTCTTCTTTTTCCTCGTCATACACACGATAATTTGTACCGATTGACAACCCTGTTATACTACCTGAGTTTGTTCTCATGTTGCCACCATTGTCGCTGCCAGTTTTGTTCTGTGCTACAAATTTCTTATTGTGGTGGTTATGCCTCTTGAAAGTATTTGTAGGTATTCCCGAAATATCATTTAAAGATGCTGTAAGAACCAATTCGGATTCGGGATCTCTGAACAATTGTTGCGATTGCTGTGCACGAGGCTTGTTACTTTGCAAATATTGTTTGAACTGTGGTGGCTCATGATTCTCATCTGTCGACTGGGTACTGTCTCCATCTCTTCGAGAATCTTGAACCATTCTATTATCTTTAATATTGCCAATTCCATCGGCAGGCAATTTAGATTTCTGCTGAACTGTACTATAATTCATGGACCAATCCCCCAATTTCCTAATATAACTCTTGGAATTAGATTCTCCTAGGTAGGATAGAAACTTAGAATCAAGGAAATCATTATTTGGCACGTACTGTTTGACATTGAATTGATTACCATCTGGCAACTGCGCATTCGCAACCTTATTCGTCCGATTACGAACCGGTGAGCTTATGTGGAAACTTTGTAAATCTTCCACAAGATCCTTCGAAGGAGAATCATCTGTGGTCATATCAGAGGTGATAATGCGTTCCACACTGCAGCAGGCTCAAATAATGTCTATTCTTCTCGATTAACAGTGTTACCAGAACTACCTAAAGTATACGCGTTCTTCCCATCTTTGTGAATTTCATGTAAACAAACCAGAAGAATATTGTAACCCGGCCTACACAAACAGACACACCCAGAAACCTTTAATGTCTCGTGCAAATTCCGCGCTGCGAAAATAAAACGAGCAGGTGCTAGATACAATATCTTGCCAACTTCTTTACCCCCAATTCGTGTTTGTTTTCATTTCATTTTTAAAACAAAAAAAATCGATACAAGTGATACAACAAAAACGATCATACCCTACACAATAGATACCGTACATTTGATCAGTTACGGCATATTTTTCAATTATCAAATAAAAACATAGTCGAGAAAATTTCTCTTTGTCTCCTTGCGTTGTTTTTTGCTTACTTTGTTTGCTTTCCCACAGAACCTTCTTCTCTGAGCATTCCATTCAATTGAATTCTATCCTCTGTGTCCGCAGGTCGAAATTTTACTCAAAGTAATATAAGGTAGGGATGATAGATAAGGCACGTTCCAATTCAGTTGAAGATGAGGAGGTGGTATCCGGAAGGGTAGATACAGGTGCCACCGCTGAACAAGATGCAGATGCCAATTTTTTTAAGGTAATATCTGAAAATTTGAAATACGCCTTCAATAGCCCGTTACCAAATACCCAGTTCCCAACTCCTTATTCTTCTAACCAGCTACAAACATCACAAAATCAAAACCAGCAGCAACATCAACAACAGCAGCCAAGTGAAAGTGAAAACTCTTCATCTTTAATGGAGAACAGCATGTTGCCTGGTTTTCCAACAGGGATTAACACCGCAACTGGTGAGCCATTGAATGATATGAATATGCAACCATCTTCTGTTCTACAATTTGGCAATGCATTTCCTAACGAGTTTCTTTTGGCATCCCCAGAACAGTTTCGGGAGTTTCTTTTTGAATCTCCCGCCGGTTTTAACTTTCTGCATAAGACTCCTGCAAAGACTCCGTTGCGTTTTGTAAGTGGTGGCTCCATGGAGAACGAAAATGATGAAAATCGTGGTAATTTGTTTGGTAGTGCTACAATGAAAAGTAACAACAATAATATCAATAATCATGGAGGTGTAAGTAAATATACTCAAACACCGCTAAGAAATATAGATTTGAATCTGCTATTCAACTCCAATCAAATGGCAGTCTCTTCGTCCCCATCGAAAAAAGTTGCCATATCATTAACTCCTTATGGAAGGAAAGTTCTCAACGACATAGGTACTCCTTATGCTAAAAGTCTCCTTTCGTCTAATAGTGCATTGGCAGATTTTCAAAAAGCAAGAAAGGACGTTAATAGATTGCAAAGTACTCCTCCAAAAAACAAAAGGATTATTAGAACTCCACAAGGTAAATCACACAATGAATTGAGACACATGCTGTCTTTAAATTATAACAATCAAGATGAAGAAGTACCGAAACATGACTTCCGTTCTTGCGACAACCATAAGGATGTGGAAGATGCAGACATTTATGGTTCATCACCCACGACAATTCAATTGAATTCTTCTGTCACTAAGTCGAGCAGCAAACTGAACGCTAACAAGATACCCAGTTTCACGAGAGAATTGACTGACTGCAATATTGATGAACGATTGTTCAAGGTAGAAGCTGGCCGATTGCAAATATCACCCACTCCTAAATGTCATCGCAGTTCGTCAATGGATCCATTGAAGATTCCAGAATTACCAAAAATGGGATCTTTCAAAAGCGAAAGAACACTTTCAATTGCATCAAATTTGTCAACAAAATCTACCTCTTCGCTTTCAACGTCTTCGAGATCGGGTAAAGTGAAAAAGTCCTCGAAGAAACAACCTAAATTTCAAATTATCGTTGCAAATGCGCAGAAGTTCAATGTGCCGACAGTGAATCAAAAAAGTTCGAAGAAAATGGGTGGTTTAAAGCGATCGCAATCTCTGCTTTTGGGCTCATCATCTACAAAAGGTGATAGTAAGAACAATGGTAAGAACAATAGCAATGTCAGCAATAGTAAGGGTAGCAATGGCAATAAGGGGAAGAGGTCAAATTCGTTCACAGATAAACGGCAATATTATGGGTTTCAGTAGGCGTTCTTTGTTTATACATAGGATATTAGGATAGATATTTAGTATATGCGTAAATTTTAACCAATAGGTTATCATATAGTTAGTGGAGTGACATTCTGCTTTGGACATTCAAAGAACTATCTTGGTTTTGTCAGTCTGATTTCGTTGCTCTGTAGCTTGAAGATAAATGCAGATGTTAACGAATAATTAAACGGTCAAATAATGCGCTCAACAGCATCTGTCGATCGTTCGGAGATAAGGGGCAGCTCGAGGGCTAAAATCTATTGTAATGAATAGCATATCTGTAATTTGTTAAGCTCATTCATCCCCCAATTGTTCTCATATATCCCGTCTGAGGATATTGACGGCACCTATGCTACTAAAACTGCCCGCGTGAACTCAATCCATCGTGCTCAATTGCAGTGGCGGGCATTGAATTGCAACAGGTCGTGCTTGTACTCCCTTATCCTTCATGCAGGGCCAAAGCATACGTGTTATCACGTGCACCTTCGTTGCGTAGATTAAAAGTGTGTATTTGATTTATCTGATTAGACGGAACGCTACCCGGCCTCGCCTTGTGCATTTTGTAGGCGATAACCAGAAGGACTGTGAAGGTAAAGATTGGAGAGGGAGCAATCTTATCATTAAACTTGAATGCCGAAACTTTTAAGAAGCATCAAGCTTTTCTTTGCTGAGGGGAATTTGGGTATTTAGCCTACGGGATAGCGTGCCATATGAATGCATCACAACTTCCCATGAGTCTTCCATCTAGTTTAGATGAAGAGATGCTAAAATATCACGTTCCGTTGGAGGAACAAAATGAGCGACTCGAAGATATTACAAAACAAGTCGGTACTGCGACAATTGGCTCTCGATATGATCCATTTAAGTATGCTACAAATTACTTCTCTGCTGTCTTACCTATGGTGGGAGAAGAATTAAAGGAGAGGATTCGATTGGAAAATGAGTTTATATTGAAGAAATATTATTCATCAAAGAAATTGATCAGCCACGCGACTTATAGGCATGGAAGTGTCATTAGCACTTCGGATGCATCCGTTTCACATAGTGAGCGATCAAAATCGTACATGTTTATGAACAAATTTTTAGAGAATGGCGATGATATGGCGGATCCTTTTGATCTACGTCTAGAACGCCCAGGCAGTGAAAATGATCAAGAAGAAATGGAGAAACGACGTATTATACAAACACGTGTAGCTAGCTCCTACTATACCCACTATCAGAATCTTCGCACAGTGGATTCACGAGATGCAAATATTATTAAACGACATACGTTGTGGATTCCCACAATCAAAAAAGATTTCAGAACCGTTACAATGGATAACTACGTTGGAGATGGTACTCCCTATGACAATAAGGTCTCTCCTCTTTTCATTGAAGGGACAAATTACATACCCAAAGAATATGATACGTATGGCGGCTGCTCCATAATCCCATCTATATTTTCTGAGTTTAAACTGCCCGCATTTTGCTACCATTGTTCTGTTGAAATAAACGATCTAGTTTATGTATTAGGTGGCATGGTGGCCTGTCACAAATATGATGAAGAAGCCCCAAATATGAAGGACTTTGACGTAGACGGAGTCAAGAATTTACCTCCTCCTTTGTTACCCAAAATCATAAACAATCCATCAATGATCAATAATACGCATTTGTTCGTGATATCGATGACTTCTTCCAATCTAATGAGACCAGAGATGTCCGGACATATTCCACCACCCTTATTGTGTATTAAAGGTTCAAAACTTACAGAGAGACACATTTTCTTCTATGGTGGATTTGAAATAAAAACAGAGTCAACATGTGACCTCAATGGGATATATCATTTAAAAAAAAGGGCTTTTGTGAACAATACAGGCTACATTTTAGATACTATGATGTTCAAGTTTTCTAAAATCGAACTAATTGCACTTCCGTACAGGTTTGTCACGTATCCAACATTAGCTGCGAGATTTGGACATATGCAAGTATCGATTAATTCTAGTCACACTTATTGCAATCATGCAAGCGGTCAAAAAGGTGCCGAATGCAATGAAAATGGGGCCATCAACCCTTCCGAAAATGACAGTTTGCCCTCAGAGACAGCATCGTTGGCAGGTTCACCAGCTATGTCAATAAATTCAGCGGCAAGAAATAATAATGCCAATCATGGATCTGGCGTTTACACTATATTGATATTCGGAGGTTACAGACAGACAGGTGATGACAAATATGAAGCCATGAATGACTTATGGAAAATTGATGTTCCCGTTCTCGCTCGTGGCAAAAGGGGGTACTTCAAGTTTGGAGATACTGCGAATGCGACAATAATTGCGAAATCAGGTAACTCGGATCCATGGCCAAGTTGTAGGGCATTTTTTGGATATTGTATAGAGGAAATAGGTCTTTTGAACAAGACATCGAGGAAAAACAGCATTTTGGAAAGATTGGACGAGAATTTCAACATCGATTCCGAATCCTTTCAGGGCAAAGGAACCTCTAAACCTATTTTCCCCAATATTCCACATGCAAGAAGAGAACCTCAGTTGGCCAATCTTCATCCTTCGAACAAGGACAGCTATTCAGGTACGAATCCTTCCATGAGACAAAGATTAAACTCTGCTGCATCAGGTTCCACTAGCACGCTTCAAAAATCTTTAGGTAAGAGACATCCATCAGGTGGGAGAGTAATAGTTATACAAGGAGGCTCAAATAAAACGGATGTCTGTGGTGATATGTGGTGGTTTGACTTGAACACAGAAACTTGGTCTCAGATAACGACATATGGGAGGGATGAACAGAACAAATCGATACCGATCGACGTCCCTCTTGTTGGTCATTCAATGGTGAATGTGGGCCATATTAGCGTGTGTTTAGGAGGGTTAATTCAGGAAGATATTGAAAATTTATACCTTGGGAAGGAGGTGGAAGCATATCACGAAGGTTCTAATATGACTATTGGTAGTGATATTCTGAATATATTCGATCTAACCACACAATGTTGGCAAGGTCCGATGAAAGTTGTGCGGGATGCTAATGGTAAGAATGAGCGTGTCATACTTGGCGGTAGCCCGCGATTAAGCACCGGAATGATCATGTCTTTTGGATGTACCGTACTACACACGAATGGAACTATTGTCCTGGTAGGGGGACTTGTTGCTAAGCGGTCTAATATCAGCGATATCTATCTAAGGGGAGCAATATTAAAGTGCGTTCTACCATCCATAAGTTTAGCTAGCTGAAATGTGAAGCTAATCTACTCTTTTAAAATCGCATTGTTCCACGTACTTCGGCTCTAACCAAATTTCGCAGTTTAGGGCAATATTTTTGACTGGTTACTTTGGGCAAACAAGACCTGCCTATTGTTGGCTACGACGCATTGTTGGGGAACAATGCTGTACCACTTCTCCGCGATTTTTTAGTGAAATCGGTTAATGAGAATCTCAGCATTGTGTAAATGAGAGAAGTTGAAGTTTCAGAATATCGTCCATCATCATGGCTAAGGGCATTTATTTGGATGGGAAGAATGCTGAACTGCAGCGATTCTAAAAAACGATATTTAGACGTTCTTCCACCGCAGCAAGAGTTAGAAAATCAGCATTTTGAACAGCTTTCAATCTCTCAAGAATAATATTCTTCATCCACACGTGCCATGCATATTTTACATAATTTAACTTGAGCAGCGACAGCTCAAGATATTTGAGCAGGCACGAGTTCTTCACTATATTTTACAGGTCACACACCTTCCTATCATTATCTTGACCAATATACTCTGTCTATATGTATCGAATAACTTCAGTGACTCTAATTCCGTTCACGTGTCACGCGCGATCTTGATGCGTAAAAATGTCAGTTGCCGCGTTTCCTTGGTTCCCCCAGCTAATTGTGACGGAAAAAATTTTTACTGGACATGAGAAATTAAAAAAAAATTCGAAAGGATAGCGGGCATTTGTTGAATAGTTTGAATGAAGCAGTGGTGACATATAAGTCTACTGGGAAGCTTCTACTCTCATTCATAGTATTATAAGCTCTACTATATTCCATACGATAAAAAAATTATAGTCGAATCCCAATTTACCTCACCAGTAGAGGCGCCAAGTCATTGCAGCCATAAACAAATTTTGAGATAGCAACTTTCTCTAACCTGTAAAAAAAATTACAGCACTATCAATCCCTCATAACAAGTTTCAATACAGGCAACGTATAATGCTAAGCCCGGAACGTCGTCCCTCCATGGCAGAACGTAGACCTACTGGTTTTAGTATCTCTTCACAAAATGCAAGCTCACTAATGGTTCCACATCTTGCTGGCATTGAGGACCCGCTGCCAGATACTACTCCGGATAAGATTGATGTACTCATAGTTGGTACAGGCATGGTGGAAAGTGTCCTTGCCGCAGCTCTATCCTGGCAAGGTTCGAGTGTGTTGCATATTGATAAAAACGACCATTATGGTGACAGTTCAGCTACTTTAACCGTAGATCAGATAAAACGGTGGGTTAAACAGGTTAATGAAAACAACTTTTCCGAATGTTATGCAAATGCAAAGTTGTATGTGTCTACAAGTATTGGAAACGGTAGTAGTAAGTACGCGTCGCGAGACTTCGGTTTGGATCTAGCTCCCAAAGTTCTTTTCGCTAAATCTGATCTATTATCCATTCTTGTCAAATCTAGGGTTCATCAATATTTGGAATTTCAATCATTATCAAGCTTCCACACATACGAAAATGACTCATTTGAAAAACTCACAAATACTAAACAAGAGATTTTTACAGACCAAAATTTACCTTTAATGACCAAACGAAACTTAATGAAGTTCATAAAGTTTGTCTTGAATTGGGAAGATCAACCGGAAGTATGGAAACTCTATGCTGAGAGGCCTATCGGCGAAATTTTGGTAGAAAAATTCAAGTTAGAAAAACCTCAAGTGTTTGAATTAATGTTTTCCATTGGTTTATGTTATAACATGAACACCAAGACTCCAGAGGCACTACAAAGAATTCGTCGTTACTTAAGCAGCTTCGACGTTTATGGGCCTTTTTCGGTACTCTATTCTAAGTATGGTGGTCCTGGAGAATTGTCTCAAGGTTTTTGTAGATCTGCTGCTGTTGGTGGTGCAACCTACAAGTTAAATGAAAGTTTAGCATCATATGATCCGAATACAAAAATTGCAACGTTCAGTGACGGTTCGAAGGTTTCTGTTCTGGAGAAAGTAGTTGTCTCCCCTACACAGGCTCCCAAATACAATCGTAATATTCCCAAGCAAAAATACGAAATACATAGGCTAACGTGTGTCGTGGAGAAATCTTGCGAAGAATGGTTTAGTGACGGCGAGTCCGCAGCCGTAGTAGTATTCCCACCAGGATCTTTGAAGTCAGGCAATCAAGAGGTAGTTCAGGCATTTATTTTGGGCTCTGGTAGTGAAATATGTCCTCAAGGAACGAGTGTATGGTATCTGTCTACAACTCAACAAGGTCCACGTGCAGAGATGGATTTAGATGCCGCACTAGAAGGTATGGAAATGAGTATTCTCAGGGAATCTTCAAATGCATTAGAGAATGATGAATCCATAGTTCAAATTGGTCCTAATGGTGAAACGATGATAAACTCTGTTAGATTGGGTCAATCTTTCAAAGAATACGTTCCGAGAGAAACGATACAGTTTTTATTGAAGCTATACTATACACAATACACTTCAACCCCACCATTCACGGTGGTTGAACCATCGTTGTTTGATATTAATAATGAAGAGTCGAAGAAACTAATAACAGGAGCAAGTGACAATGATGTCCTTTATACGGCGATGCCATCTGCTGAAATATCCTATGATGAAGTCGTTACTGCGGTGAAGTTGCTCTACGAGAAAATCGTGGGCAGTGACGATGATTTCTTTGATCTTGATTTTGAAGACGAAGATGATGTTGATGTTCCAATAAATAAGACGGATTATGAAAATGCGATTGAAGACGATGAAGATGTCGATGTCGATATGAACATTGATGTAAGTAGGCATGAATCAACAGAATTTGTGGGTGAGATGGAAATATGACGACCGTCTGCTGGGTAGGCGAGAGGCGTCCCCTCTATTGTTATTAAGATGCATGACTAAAGTAATCGACTACAGTTTAGAGCAACGATGAATATCGTTTTCATAAAAACTACCTCAAAAAGATGAGATTGGGAAAAAAAGAAATGTAACCTAGATTCGTACCTTATTGCGGTGTATAAAAATGTGTATAATAAGGAATGTAACTAAAGAAAGTTTACTACGATCGCATTCATGCACGCATGCATGAATAGTTCATCATTGATGGGATTTTCCCGACTGTGTATTTACAACACCTGTACACCCAATGCGGACGGTTTTTAAATCCGTGCACCATTTCAAAACAGGTTATGCATCCTTTTAAATTAGCGAGAGCCACTGCGCTCGCTAACAACCTTTCGGTCCTCAAGAATTTCATCAAAGCTGAAATATCATCGTGAAAAGTGAAGTCAGCTTTAGTCAATTCTTAGTTCAAGCTTCATAGTCTTCTTATTGAAATTTCATTTATTTCTCCACGGAGCAGTCTTTATATTTACTGTCGAAGAAGTCCCACTAGCCTAAGTTACTAAAAAATGTCTGACGTTGAAGAAGTTATTGAAGTTCAAGAAGAAGTTGTTGAACAAACCGCTGAAGTTACCATCGAAGATGCCTTGAAGGTTGTTCTAAGAACTGCTTTAATCCACGACGGTTTGGCTAGAGGTTTGAGAGAATCCGCCAAGGCTTTGACCAAAGGTCAAGCTCAATTGGTTGTCTTGGTCAGCTCTGTTACTGAGGATAACATTATCAAGTTAGTAGAAGGATTGGCCAATGATCCAGAAAACAAGGTTCCTTTGATCAAGGTTGCTGATGCCAAGCAATTGGGTGAATGGGCTGGTCTTGGTAAGGTTGATCGTGAAGGTAACGTCAGAAAGGTCGTCGGCGCTTCTGTTGTCGTTGTCACTAACTGGGGTGCTGAAACTGATGAGCGTGCCATGATTTTGGAACACTTCTCTCAACAATAAATGAGTTGAATTTCAAGCATATTGGATAATATCCATTTTGTATATTTAGCGACTAAATACGATATAAGTATTTTAAGCAATAAGAGATGCAATTTGTTTTCTTTAGTTTTATGTTTCATAACTATTCATTAAAAGAATAAAGGTATATCGCTAGTTGAAAACTTCGGTACATGAGAGTTCTCGTCAATATCGTTGATCGACTGGTCTGCTGCATCTGAGACTTTTGTTCTCTTACTATTGAGTCCAAGTAGATTGGTATTTTCCTCAGTTGTTTCGAAGTCATTGTTGTTGATCCGTCTCTTTACTACTTTATTTGATTCCTCCAATTCATTACTTTCCATGAACATTTCTATCTCCGTTCGGGAAGCACCATCAACACCGTCTTTTTCAAGCATACACACTTCTATAACAATGCCTGGATAATCCTTCGGTAGTTGTAATTGCTTAGAGCTGTTGAAACTTTTGCCCCGATTAGACATAGCTCTTGTATCTGTAATTATCACATCATCAGTGTGACTTAGAATATTTACACTCAGTAATCCATGCGCATCCATTCTCAATAGAACTTTGCTAGCAATTTTTGTACTCGCTCTGATTTTGTCAAGTAAATTAAAGTCAAAGAGGGCCATTGCTGATTTTCCATGACAAAGGCTGGTGAAATCATCATCGTAAACTTCCAACTTCTCTAAAATGGATCTACTGCTAGGTAATGTAATCTTAGAAAACCCTAGTTGGGATTTTGATATGAGTGCAAACACATGGTCACCATTCTCATCTGATTTCGCATACAAGTAGCAGTCTTTGCATCCAATTTCTTTAACATCTTTTAACGCTGCATAAAGAATATCACCTTTAATTATGCATTCAAACATTACCTTTTCTCTATCTAGATCTAACCCATTATTATCCATTGAATTAATCAGATAGGTTGAGTATTCCACCCGCTCAGAAATCATGGAATCCTCAAAAATTAGTACAAATGGTGAACCATATCCGTCGTATGAGAGAGTACATTCGACAATATCATCCACATTACGATTCACGACACTAACGCTATCTAAAATGTGGTTGATTTTGACGCATATTTTCGCTTGCTCATCAGTGTCGTTTTCATAGGAGTACGATATGAATAATTCCTTCGATAGAAACAACTGAATCCGTATCACATGGTTGCACTCTCGTACAAACGATAGACCATCAGCATCTATGAATATAAGCACATCATCTTTACTACCAAATGGCGTCAGACAGTTCAAGGCCGTTGTTATATGCTCTAAATGAACTGTAGATGCTGAAAATTTGGTAGTGCTGTTGTTGTTAATCTTCATATAAGGTAGTATTCTTTCTCGGTAATATTAATTTAGAGATCTGATGTTAAGGCTGTTTGTTTTGTTAATGTAAGGGACATTATCAAACGCGGCCCTAAACTCTCATGCACATTTGTAATGAAAAAAGAACAAATCGCGATATGGCGAGAAATGATAAGGTACATCAGGCAAAGAGATGGATAACAGTAGTTGGTACAGTTACGGCTGTTCTGTTAGGAGTAGGTGCGGTTTGCTATTACTCCGTACCATCCTGGTTTTCGGTAGGTTCATCTGACACAGATCATCATGCTGATGACAAAAAGGATAGGCCCTCTCGGTGTGTTGTGGTTACAGCTTCACTCGCTGGCTCAGAAAGAGTTGCTTGGAAGAAATTATTGAGACAAGATGTAGTTCTTCTTGTTGCTCCCGGGGTATCGTTTTTCGAGAGGGGGAAGGATGACCTTGAGCATGGTTTTAAGATCATTCAATGTAATTCACCTCTCGGAATGTGGTCTTGTGTCAAACATTTACAAAAGGATGAATTGCTGATATTAAAAGATGAACTTGGATTTGATGTTCCAGTCGATATTCCAAGGTATGTAAAGAAAATCATCGAACTTGACTCAGTGCAAAAGATGGAGATGATGCTACTGCATTGAATGAAACAAACGTCGGTGAATTCTATACCTTCTTATTTATAGTAAGGAAAACAAATAAAAACATTATGTAATTATACTATATCTCTCCTTTGACCAAACACAACTCTTTCTGATTGCTGCGATGCACCATTCATATATCCGTACTCTGAAGTGCTCCATCCGCTGCCAGTCTGTAATTTCTTGGGCTTTTGTTTGACTGGGGGACGGGGTCTTTTAGTTGCCAATTGAGGACCTATAACAGGAAATAGATCTGGATGGCTTTTGTTTGCATAACGCGATAAAGATTTGAGAGTTTGGTAAACAATTGCCGGATCTTTATCCTCGTATAAATCCACAGTTTGGAAAAGCTCATCGTCTGGAACCCCATACTTTCTTGCAAAGGTGAGAAACTGCGATATTTGTTCCATTTGAACGAAAGGCATTTTAGATTCTTTCCACTTGATTAGATCTCTACCATTGGGGGAGTCAGTACTGGCTATTTTGTTCGCTAATTTACAAAGTATCGTGCCATCTCTCAAGCTTTCTAAAAGTGGTTCATTCGGTGATGTTTCATTTAAAACAGATTCGAAGATCCATTTTCTGATATCCTCTACAGCTTCATTAGAGAACTTACTTTCCCTGAGCTCCCTCAAATCATCATCTAATGAGGTGACATCTGCTTTCTTATCGTAACTCATTTGCTACGCTGGATTTGTTTTGTTTGAATACTTATTTTTTTTCGTATGTTAATGCGCCTTATTTTAGACTACAGGACTTTAAGAAGAAACTCATCAAAACATGTAAAAATGCAGGTTACATAAACTAAATGTTAAACCAAAAATTAAAGGATCTTAATAAAATTTGGCAGTACTGGAAGGCCTGATGATTGATTACATAAATATAACTAAAATGATTTTAAAGTCTGCGCTAAAAACAAAAGGAATATACTGAGAAAAGATTAGCAAAAAAATACGTTTTACAACTTCTGCTCACAATTTAACCGAATCGATCAAATGCCTTACAATTCCTGGGTTAGACAAGGTGGAGACATCGCCCAATTGATCTGCTTCACCAGCCAAAATCTTTCTCAAGATTCTTCTCATAATTTTCCCAGATCTGGTCTTAGGTAAATCGTCAACGAGAACAATCAATTTTGGAGCAGCAAATGGACCAATGTCTTTTCTAACAGTCAAAATCAAATGTTTCTTAATTTCCTGCAGTTCTTCTTCAGAAGCAGTAGACCAGCTTGACTTATTTTTCAAGACGACAAATGCAGCAACGGCTTGACCAGTCAAGTCATCGTTGAAACCAACCACAGCACACTCTGCAACGATTGCGTCTTCGATAATTGCGGCCTCAATTTCTGCAGTTGACAACCGATGACCAGAGACGTTGACGACATCATCAACACGTCCCAATATCCAAATGTAACCATCTTTATCTCTGGCTGCACCATCACCAGTAAAGTAAGTACCTTTATAAGGTTTTAGATAAGTATCCAAAAACCTATCATGATTTTTCCATATAGTCCTAGCAAAGGATGGCCAAGCACTTTTGATAGCCAAGACACCTTCTGCATGATCACCAACAATTTCGTTACCAGTGTTTGGATCCAAGATAGCGGTTTCGATACCAAAGAAAGGGAAAGAGGCGGAACCAGGTTTCATAGGAGTAACACCACCAGCTAAGGGTGTCACCAAATGAGAACCTGATTCTGTCTGCCAATAAGTATCAACAATAGGGATTTGACTTTTACCAATTTTTTCAAAATACCATTCCCAGACCTCAGCTGCAATCGGCTCACCAACAGAACCTAAAGAACGCAAAGACTTCAAAGAATAGCCTTCAGTATAGGAATCACCAGCTCTTTTCAATAGACGTAAAGCAGTTGGAGCAACGTAAAATTGAGTGACTTTGTACTTGTCTATGATATCCCAATAACGAGAATAGTTTGGATATGCTGGGGTGCCTTCGAAAACCAAGGTGGTACAACCATACAACAAAGGACCATAGACAACATAAGTGTGACCCGTAATCCAGCCAACGTCACCCGCTGTGAAGAAAATATCTTCTTGATGCGTATCAAAAGTATATCTCATGGTCAACAAGGCTCCTAACAAATAACCTGCAGTTGAATGCTGCACACCTTTTGGAGCACCCGTAGATCCAGAGGTGTATAACAAAAATAATGGATGTTCAGAGTCTACAGGTTCGCATGGATAGTAGCTCTTATATTTTTTAACTTCTGTGTCCCAATCCAAATCTCTTGTTTCCTGGAAGTTGACACTTGGATTATTTGTACGTTTGAAGACAAGTACATTTCTAACACGAGGAGTTTCCTTCAAAGCGTCATCGACAATTCTCTTCGTTTCCACGATTTTACCACCTCTCTTAGATTCATCTGTGGTAATAACGACACGGGAATCGGCATCATTGATACGATCACGTAAGGAATTTGAAGAAAATCCAGCAAATATAACTGAATGAACGGCACCAATACGAATAATTGCCAATAGAGTGACCAAAGCCTGAGGAATCATTGGCATATAAACAGCAACAGTATCACCTTTATTAACGCCCATCGAGTATTTCAAGACCTGAGCAACTTTACAAACCTGTTCCAACAACTCTTTATAGGTCAATGTATAACCTTGATTCTGCTCATCACCTTCATAAATGATTGCGAGTTTATTTGGTGTTGCAAAGGCGTGTCTGTCAACACAATTATAACAAGCATTCAATTGACCGTTCAAAAACCATGCATTATTCTCAAACGAAGGTTTACCAGTTTTTGGATCTGCAACAAAGACCTGATCAAAGTCTTTAAACCAATTTAAAAACTGATGAGCCCTTTCACTGAAGAACTTGGCAGGATTTTCAATAGACTCCTTGTATAACGCCTTATATTCTTCTATACCTTCTAAATGTGGAGAATAATGAGGTGCCAAAGATGGTTGCAATCTATCGACAATGGTAGATTGCTTAACGACAGGTACATTGGTTAAGTGCTCGTATTCATGAGGAGAGTCTTTCTGCTGACCTCCTGATTGAGGCTTAGTGGTAGAAGGTGACAATTTAGCTTTCAACTCCTCAATCTTCGACATGGCGGCAGTACTGATCTCCTCTTTCGTAGGAATAGCAGATGGGGACATTCGCTCTATTTTATGATAATATATGTATATATATATATAGGAACAAATGATTGATACCTTCTAAGCGGAAAAGAAGGTGACAACCCTTAACATGTCAATATGCACAAAATGTTTCCTGTATATATATATATATACACTCGTACCAACCCCTTCCCATGCTAAACCCCGTAGTTGGAATTGATCAACAATATGAAGAGGGTCATCGATAAGACCATCTTGGTTCAAAGCTGTCTCTATCGGAGAAGCTCGATTGTAGCGGTGCAAACAAGATCTGAGGGAGAAGTCGTGGAGCCACAAGGGTAGGTAAATACACACCAACTTCAACAAACCAAAGTTCAACACAACTTCCTCATGCTCCCCTCTTTCCCCTCTTGAATCCCCGTACATTCGCATTACTTTGAACCGAAAGTGACCATTTCGTGCATCATCATGCACTGGAGTACCCCAACAGCTGCCGGAGCTTAGTTGGGGTACTGATCCGTTCATCCTCCCTTTGATGAACCCTGGCGGTTCAGAGAGACACACGGTGGTGTGGGTGTTTCCACCCAGAGCTGGGGTTTGTCCGGTTTTCCTGAACTGTCCGTCAACGACCTGGTAACGATGTCTGGGTTTCAAAATTCAGTGGGCTGTGTCGAAATTACGTTTCCTCTCTTGAATCCCGCATTCGTCAATCAACTTCAGCGCCTCGCCTTGCATTGCCTTTGCATTTCTTCTTTCATCGTGTCTTTTGTCATTCAAGTTTCGCGTGAAATATCAGAAATTTTAAGATTTAGTAGATTCAGTTGCTATATTTATCACTCTTCACCATTTCCATTAACTTCGCTTTGATTGACGTTTCTATTGTGTGAAATATACATTTGTATAAATACAACATTACAAGAATAGCATCCTTCGTCTGTACAATATAGGCCTTATTGCTTTAAAGTGGGGTCGCCAAAAAGATAAGAGAAACGTAGTTATCAAGATAAAGCGAAATATGAGAAGTTCGCTTCTTTATCTGTTCTTCTGCGTACAGTTTATTGTATTGTCCTTTGTCAATGGTACTAATGTGACTTCGGGTTCAAAACATTTGAAAACTTCATCTCTATTAACGTGTATGGAAAATTCGGAATTTACGGCTTCTTATTTCGACGTGAGATATTATCCAGGGAATTCATCGGTTGTTTTTAAGATTGATGCGGTTACAACGATCAGTGAAAATGTTACCGTTAAGGCTGAGTTGATTACATATGGTTTGAACGTTCTTGAAAAATCGTTTGATCTTTGCTCTTTGGGTGAAGCCACTTTATGTCCATTATCTGCCGGTAGGATTGATGTTAGTGCCAGTTATGTGATTGACAGTGATATCACAAAAGATATTCCTGGTGTCGCGTACACTATACCTGATCTGGATGCACAGGTTCGTGTTGTTGTATATTCCCAGAATGATACTTCTTTTACTAAACCTTTGGCTTGTGTGCAAGCTGTATTAAGTAATGACAAGACTGTTCAAACTAAGTATGCTGCTTGGCCTATTGCAGCAGTTTCAGGAATTGGTGTATTGACTTCAGGATTTGTCTCAGTCATCGGATATAGTGCCACATCTGCTCATATCGCTTCGAATTCAATTTCTTTATTCATCTATTTCCAAAATTTAGCCATCACTGCGATGATGGGTGTTTCTCGTGTTCCACCAATTGCTGCAGCTTGGACTCAAAATTTTCAATGGTCGATGGGTATCATTAATGTTAAATTTATGCAAAAAATCTTCAATTGGTACGTTCAGGCAACAAATGGTGTTTCTACTGTTGTAGTGGCAAACAAGGATATTTTATCGATTAGTGTGCAAAAAAGGAATCTAGACAGATTAGTGAAAAGAATCACCTTAGCTTCTTCAAGTGACTACAGTTTTGATTCCCTTCTCGACGATTCTACACTATACACAACAACAGAGAGAAATACTACGGAGTATTCGTCAAGAATTCTTGTTCTGCGGGGTATTGAACGTGTCGCTTTCAAGGCAGGAATTGAACTTTCCAATTTCTTTCTCACTGGTATTGTATTTTTCTTATTCTTTCTTTTCGTTGTTATCGTCTGTTTGATATTTTTCAAAGCTTTATTAGAAGTATTAACTCGAGCAAGATTAATGAAAGAAAGTTCGAATTTCTTCCAATATAGGAAAAACTGGGGAAGCATTATCAAAGGTACTTTATTTCGGTTGGCTATAATTGCATTCCCTCAAGTTTCTTTGCTCAGTATTTGGGAATTTACTCAAAGAGATTCCCCTGCCGTTGTGGTTGATGCAGTGGTAATGTTGATTGTAATTACAGGTTTATTGCTATATGGAACGACAAGGGTTCTTATCAAAGGTAGAGAATCATTAAGACTTTACAAAAATCCGGCCTACTTATTGTTTGGTGATACGTATTTCTTGAATCGCTATGGTTTCTTGTATACCCAATTTAGAGCTGATGCCTTTTGGTGGTTATTACCTTTCTTAATGTACAGTTTCTTAAGATCCTTATTCGTTGCTGTACTCCAAGAATATGGTAAAGCGCAAGCCATGGTTATATTCATACTTGAACTGGCTTACTTCGGCTGTCTATGTTGGATTAGACCTTATTTGGACAAGAGAACCAACATTTTCAACATTGCGATCCATGTGGTGACGTTGATCAATTCGCTATTCTTTCTGTTTTTCAGCAATCTTTTCAAGCAACCTGCAGTGGTTTCTTCGGTGATGGCTGTTGTTCTGTTTGTTTTAAATGCTGTTTTTGCCTTATTCCTATTGATATTCACAATTGTTACTTGCACCTTAGCTTTGTTGCACAGAAACCCTGATGCTCGTTATGAACCATTAAAGGATGATCGTGTTTCATTTATTCCAAAGATTCAAAGCCCCAGCGGCATGCTACTTGAAAATTCAGATAAGCCTGAAGCTGAATTGTTTGAGCTAAAAAAAGCTGCGATGGATACCAATGAAACGGAGCAAGAAAAAAATCATCGTACTGATGCATTTGGTGGTAATAATAACAGAACACTGTTCGACGATGAAGCAAGCATATACACATTCTCAGAATCCTCAAACAGAAATGGATCCACAAGTGACGTGCCGCAACCCCTTCAACCAACTTCGGCTGTGCTGGGAACAGGCGGGTCGTTAATGAGCCAAGGACACCCAAGAGCTCCGATTACTCAACCTTCAAGTGGAAATCGTAACAATTTAAGGAAACCAGAAACAAGTTTTTACAGTAACAATAATAGTGGCTCACATTCTCCGTTCAATAACACTTCGTACTTGTGAAATCTTTGTTCGCCAATGTTATAATAGCATAAATATATCGGGGACATCTCCGTATTAAGATAGATGTATGTAAATATATGGCTTCTTATGTAGCAATCACACCTCTCAACTCATACTTGTTGTATTCTTCATTTTAATGCTTTTGTCAGCCGACATCACCTCCGTTAAAGTGCTACAGTGGAACAACAACTAAATATAATGAATTGAATCATCGCGCATAGAAAAAAGTATCATGATTGCTTTTTACGTATACATATTGCCCAAAAGAGTGAAGTAAGCAACTGAAGTGATCTATTTGGCGAAGGCGTTTATTGCAAACACATAAATCAGGGGAAGTTAGAAGAAGGTTTCAAGTTTTCGCAGCATGTAATAAGTTACAACTTACATTTGCAATGAATATCAAGCCATTTGCATGAAGTTTTATAGGAAAAGCAGTGTCACTGTGATATGATTTCTTCTTTACATGTAGTAAGTAACCTTTTCTTAAGATGCGTTGAAAACATACGCATATTTTCGGGGACAATCATTTTTCCGTACTTTTCCGCGGATTTGAGTATTCTATAAAGCAACTAACTATTGGGAAAGTTAGGCCAGCTTTTGGTCATAGATACTCTAAATTGCTTTTAGGCTTCAAGATTACTACCAGTTAAAATTTGGCGTCCACATATTTTGATTTCGTGGCTGCTTTGACACTATTTTTTGTTTGCAACTTGGTCGCTCTTCTTAATTAGCATGCAAATGCTCAAGCAAACTCACACTGGCAGCGAGCCTATTTCGCCTTATAATGACAATACTTCATCTCCCGGATATGAAGCGAATGTTAAAAGGCGCAATAGAATATCTTTTGTTTGCCAAGCTTGTAGAAGATCGAAAACGAAATGTGACCGGGAGAAACCTCGATGTGGCAGATGTATACAACATGGTCTTCCATGCGTGTATGATGTTGAAAAGCAGCCAGCCCCAAGAAACCCAAGTAAAGATGCAACTATATCAAGATTAGAAAAGGACGTAGAATATTGGAAGGCGAAAGCATTGGGCGATCGAAGGGAGGATGTTATTTCCTCCAAGAGACTATTAGATGCAAACGTGAATGAGGT
Source organism: Torulaspora microellipsoides (assembly GCA_900186055.1). Classification (NCBI taxonomy): domain Eukaryota; kingdom Fungi; phylum Ascomycota; class Saccharomycetes; order Saccharomycetales; family Saccharomycetaceae; genus Torulaspora; species Torulaspora microellipsoides. Next base: position 866,419 of record FYBL01000006.1, on the reverse strand, counting down.
TGAAAAAAATGGAACTAAAAAGCCAAGGAACGTGAATTCTGATATATTCAATGGATCGGATGATATCCAAATTAATCTTTATAAGGCCCACCCTAGCATGATTATGAATAGGGTCATGAAAAGAGAGGTTAAACCGCTATCAGAAAATTATGCCATCACTCAAGATGCCTTTCTGTCAGGCTTAATTGCATCTGTGTTTTTGGATCCCTCAAAAAACACAATGATTCCCGCATTGACAGCAAGCGCAAGTGTCTCTAGAGCTCAACCTTCCGTAACAGATAATGTGTTTAAGCTTAAAGAGATTCTCATACGTCAATGCCATAATGCGTCTCAAGTTAGCAGAATAAATGAGTTTACGGACCGCATTTTGCAAAATACCAATTCGAATAGAAATCTTCGCATGGGAATGATGCCTACTGCAAATCAAAGTACCTTTGATCGTCATTACATGGAAGATTTTTGTCCAAAAACAGGCGAATACTCTGATTTGCTCAAAGACTTTATAAAAGAGATGGAATCAATATTACCACCATTCGATATTATTAAAAATTACAAGGCTCATTTCTATGAAAACGTCTTTCCCGACCTTCCATTTTTGAATAGATATTTATTCGAAGAATCTCTCGCTTTGACATTATATCCCGATGAAGATAATCCATCGAAGGTCAAGATACGTTTGGGAAACTCCAGATTACGAACTAAAATGGAGAATCTTTCTATCCTGCTGGTAATATTAAAACTATCTTATATATCACTTCGGTTAATGGAGGAAGGGTCCGAAAAATTCAGTTTTTGTTTGGATAGGGATGTACTTGAGAAATATCCTATCAGTAATGATGCAGTCGTCCTGGCTCAGAGCTGCTTGTCTGCTGAGAATCTTTTTGCCTGTGCCAACGAAAATATTATTACATGCTTACTTTACATATGGTCATTCTTTGTTTATTCCCCTGAAGAAGGTGACTTCTTTTTGGAGCATCCAACAGATGTTCTTAGCGGCCTCATAGTAATGCTGGCTACATCTATTGGGCTGCATCGCGATCCATCCGACTTTCCCCAATTAATGGATGCAAGTATGACAGATCCTAGCATATTAAATCACAGGAGAATGCTGTGGGTAGGAATCACAACTACTATATGTTTTGAGTCAAGCTTAAAGGGCAGACACCCCCTTTCTTTGGAAGTTTTAATGAACCAATTCGTTGACATTCGGGATCCGAATGCAGTCAATATCTATTTGGAGAGAGTGAAGAAAGATATGATAACGCCAAACACTGATTTTTTGCGACTTCACGAATGTTGCTTTAAGAGGTCTCGGTTGGCCCTGCTTATTTCAGATTTGGATAGGTTATCTTTGACTTACGATGGCAACTTTTCATTAAAATCAATCGAGGGTCTTCGAGATAAAATTGAAAATTTCTTAGACGACAATTTCACTATAAGAGATTTAAAAAAAGACTCCAATGATTCTCTTATGAGCGAAAGTTGGTGTAATTCAAAGCATCATGCGTCTGAGAATTCTTTGGCCTTGCATTCTATAATAATGAGCAAACTAATGATACTCCGGACCTCCATGGCGTTATTCTTTCATTTCGAATCTCTTTTATCGGACAATCCGCAACTGATGCAGTTTTACTGTAAATATTTCCTCCGAGTTTGCATCGATACTCTAACGCTGGTAAATTACATTACGAAATTTTTCAACGACGGGTATGCTGCTTGTTTATTGCCATCAAACAGCTACAACATTATGAAAGTCACTCAGCTGGCACTGTCTTCAACGTGTTTTGGTGCCTTAGGAATTATAATGAGAATAGAATTAGCAGGGAACTCACTCTTTTCCCAATACCAGGATACTAATTCAAATATAGACAGTGGTAAATTACGCGAGAATAATCAAAAAATGGAACTTTTGAGTGTTCTCAAAAAAGCTTTCGAGATTGCGTTGGAAAAGGTGTATCACGTAGCCTCAGAGCACCTCAGATTCACATATTTCTCTGTGTTTAAAATGCTTGCTCTTTTCGATGTCATTATACAAAGAATGAAAAAGGGCGAATTATGGAGTGGCATGCTCAGACTACAGCATGTAGATGAGATGAATCCTCGTCTAATGAAAGCTCTAAGCATGACGCTGTGTTTGGATCCAGACAAAAAGCAGAACATAATAAATAAATTGAAAATGAAAAATCATTTGATAAGCTTCACTGTAAACGACCTCAATGAAATATGCCAAAAAGTCAGAGATCTGCAGCAAGAAAATCCGAACGAGAATACCCGCATATCTACATCCTCGCAAACGCCTGCTAGAAAACTCTCAACAGGGTTCTCGAGTAACTCCCTTTTCGGTAACCTAGAGAAGCTTTCGTCAGCGGCCGCCATGAGTCAGAATTTGGATATGCAGTCGAACTTGGCAGTTCCTGATATGGGAGGTCGTAATGGCACGGACAGCTCTGAAGCTGCCACAAAGAATGAAAACCATGCACCGGGTGGAGGATCTGGAATCGACCTTGACATAGTATCAGAAGGTGTGACCATGGATTTTCCAGGGCTATTTGGTGGTCTTGACCTATTCGACTACGACTTCCTATTTACCAATGAAATCTAGGACATCTATCGCTCAGCTTCAAAAGTATATATATATGTAGAGTTATGTATACTGGTAAAAATAATGAAAGTAAAATATGGCACGAGTCTAACGGTGCATATTTTTTAAATCTACTGGGAAAATGTATCGAACCAGAAAATTTGATCCGCTAAAGTCTTCTCCTTAGCAAACTTGACAGCTGGATTGGACATGTCACCTCTAACAGCAAAACCATGAGAAACACCACTAAACAACTCAAACTGATATCTCGCGCCAATTTCTGCCAGTTTTGCTAAACTAGAGTGCCTCAAGTCGCTGGTGAAAATGTTATCAACTTCGGCGGCAGAAATGAGCAATGGCTTATCCTTACTAATAGCTGCTAGTTCTTCCATGGTAACGAATGATGGATGAGCTACCGCACAGGCATCTGCGAGACCTTCCGTGGCGTGTATTTGTTGAATGGCATACTTGGCACCAAAACAGTGCCCAATGACACCCATAAACTTTGGGGAGTGTTCCTTTTCCAAACCAATCAAAAACTGGTCTACGATGGACTTTGTCTTGATGGGATTATGCCTCTGCATCCATTCATTAAAATCAACCGAGCCGTCCAACTTCTCAATGGCATCGCCGAACAAAATGTCAGGCACATAGACTCGGTATCCAGCATCACCTAGTTGATCAGCAATCAGTTGGGTGTTAATCAGTTTATTACCAAAGACATCCGTTAAGATGATGATAACTTTCTCATTAGAATCTTTACCAGCTACATAAGTGTCGATACCGTACACATCTTTATGAGAGCCTCTAGCTTCACCTTCATGGTAAAAACCTTTGAAACAACAAGCACCAGGTGGGTTAGAAGCCATGTTTTTATTCAATTGACTTCGTTCTGACCTCTAGTTGTGTATATTGTAGATGAATAGGGGCCTCTTATGAAAATAACCCTATCAATACCATTCAGAGATTTGCTTAGTAAGCGGAAATAAGCGGATTTGAAAGTGATTCTCGAGCGCTTCCGACAAACAACGCATGTTGACATAGATTGCCTGTGCATTTTTTCATATTCAGTCGCATTAAGAACACAGCCCAATTGAATGATTGCAGTTATCCGATTGTGCGCCGAGTAGCTTCTCGAACACTTACAAGCGCAGTAGTATCTGACCACTATCCACTACTTAGTGCATACTTAGTGCAATATGATTGCCGTTCTAGGAGCAAAGGCCGGACAGTAATTAAGTTGACTAATGCAGCAAAGAAACTGATGAAAAATATACCCAATCGAAAATTTCTTGTGCCCTCCCTCGGCTGACATCATTATAGAGATATAAAGAGACTATTTGCGTTCAAGCCAGTGCTACAATGCAGATTATGTGGGATTTAAAAATCAATGCTTTTCCTGATAGATCTGATGTGCGTGGTCAGCTTCTTTAAGACTGGCGCTGACTTTCCTAGAGCCAATATGAACATAAAAAGTCACAATCTTACCTTGGAATCGCAGATTTCAAGCCAAGGATTATTTTTATTATAATTGTACCTCAACAGAGATGCAAATTTCTTCTTAATGATTATATTTTGAAGGCTTGAGTAGTTTCGCCAAGCTAAATGTGAACAAGGCAACAAACCCTACTGCGGAACCTATCACCATTGCTGTTTGTCTATAATCAGCATCTGCAACGGTTGACTCAGGAGGAAACCCTGGCGTATGCTTTCCAGGCAGCAATGCTGCCTCTGTGATCTTTATAAAGAGTTCGTTTAAGGAACTTGGCCACGTGGACGATATGTGCAATGGATGGCTTACGTAAAGTAATTCTGTAAACTCATCTGGTTGCACATGACATCTTTGCTGCACCTTATCCAAATCTGCCTTGAGTGCAACAAATAAAACAGGGATATCCTGCAGATACTCATACTTATCGAAAAGTTCTACTAGGTACGAGAAAGATTCAGGATCACTCGAATCGTAAGTGAGGCACAGGACATCGCAATTTTTGAGTTTGTCTTTATTTTCCAAAATAGCTGCTTCTTGTTCCCCAAGTTCTTGCAAGATCAAATAGTATTGCTTGCCACCCTTCAATTCCAGACTATTCACAGCAATTTGAGGCCTTAATGTAGGGGAGTATACCTCTGTAAATGACCTCCCTAAAAAAGATTCCAAAAGCAGACTCTTGCCACTTTTGGGTTTTCCGATAATAAAACAATTGAACACCTTGCGATCTGTTACTGGAGACCTATATAATCTTCCGGCTCTTCTTCTCATCTTTCTTAGCTTTGTAATTTGTAGCGCCAATCTAGCATCTTCTTGAAATCCAAAATAGATTAGGTACGCTGTTGTAATCTTGTATTCTAGAAATGTCGTCATGGTCCATTGAGCTAACCAACCCTGTAATGTGATAAACCCACGATTGTTGACTACTGTCGAGTATGGAAAGTTCGTCGAGGACCATAGTTTGGGTAATCCAGGTGTACATTTAAAAAGAAAATTCAGTTCTGTTTCGTTCAGCCCGCCATCATTATCCTTATCGAACCTCAGAAATAAATCCACCAAAAATCGATAGCCTTTCGGGCTCAATTCAATGCTGGATGTCTCGGGAACGTTCAGTTTTGGGTATAGTACTTTATCTTGTATAGACAGGGAATCTGTATATTGGAATGCACGCAAAATTCCCCACGTAGTTTCATGTCTGCCCTTTTCAGCGTATATCTTATTGAGGACTAGAAACCCATCTTTTGTAATGCCCTTGCCAGGAACGTATAAAAGACAGTCTGAATATTCCTGGGATGGTGCAGATATATCCGAGAGTGTTTGTTTGATGAAATGCAGCTCATTCACATCAATGCTTCTATTGAAGCATTTTTTCTGCAATGCCGAGATTTCCTCATCATTCAAGTAGTTATCTTGATCTTTGTCACACAGCAAAAACACCCTCTTCAGTGCAAGAACCACCAAAGGTTTTAATTCACCGATTCTTGCATCAAAAAGTGGAGCAATGGGATGCGTGATCGATCTTTGACACAAATAAAAGGCTTGATTGACATCAAACCGCGTCTTTGCGCTCGTCTTGATACACGTGTCTACTTCTTTGAATTCCATCAAAATGGGGATGAACTCTTCATCCTCGGTCTTTGTATCTTGCGACTCAATGACTGATGTGGAGTCACCGTACTCATCGCATTTGTTTTTACATAGAATCACCGGGATATTCAATCCCAAGGATCTAAATGTCATCATCCAATAAAGAGAAACACGCTCATAAGAATCATGGTCACTATATATAAGCCATATTACGTCGGCACTCTTCAATTCTCTCTGTAAACCAGCAGGATCATCGTTATTGGTATCTACAATAATGGTATTTTTGGGAGAATAAGGGCTGGATGAAAAATCTCTAGGAATGGTCACAGAAGGCAATACTCCTTGCAAGTTCGGTATAAATCGATCTTTGACCAACGAAACAATCAAACTAGACTTCCCGACTCCAATATCGCCACATAACACTACCCGAATTGTTTCTTTTGCCATTCATAAACTAGTAGAAGTATCCTACAATTAAAGTCACTCTCATTGTCTTGTGTAAGTATTCCGTCACAATTGATTTATTTCAGCAATATTGATGCTACTACATCACGAAATACGAATAACTTGTTTTCGCATAAGTTAAGGTAAGGTTCATGGAAGGTGGGTGGCAAACACTTAGCGGATCTCAATTCATTTGAAAGATTGACTTTGTAGGCTTCTTTTCACAAGAGAACGATAAAAAGCTAAGTACTAACATATGACATCTATCGGTACTGGGTACGATTTATCTAACAGTGTTTTCTCACCGGATGGTAGAAATTTCCAGGTAGAATACGCTGTGAAGGCCGTTGAGAATGGTACTACCTCTGTTGGTATAAAGTTTAACGATGGAGTTGTTTTTGCAGTTGAAAAGCTAATCACATCCAAATTATTAGTTCCCAAAAAGAATGTTAAGATTCAGGTTATTGATCGTCATATAGGTTGCGTATATTCGGGGTTAGTTCCTGATGGCAGGCATTTGGTGAACAGAGGTCGTGAAGAGGCATCAAGCTTCAAGAAACTGTACAACAAAGCAATTCCTCTGCCTGCATTTGCAGATCGTATAGGGCAATATGTTCAAGCACATACGTTGTATAATAGTGTTAGACCTTTCGGTGTGACAGCAATTTTCGGCGGTATAGACGAAAGTGGCCCTCACCTATATATGCTTGAACCAAGCGGTGCACATTGGGGTTACAGAGGTGCAGCAACAGGGAAAGGAAGACAAACTGCGAAGGCAGAGCTAGAAAAGTTAGTTGATCACTATCCTGATGGAATATCGGCTAAAGAAGCGGTAAAGCAAGCTGCAAAAATCATCTATATGGCACATGAGGACAATAAAGAAAAAGATTTTGAACTTGAGATAAGTTGGTGTTCTGTATCAGAGACTAATGGTCTTCATAAATTTGTGGAAGGGGAATTGTTGGAACAGGCAATTGAGTTTGCCAAGAAAGAAGCAAACGGTGACCAAGATAGCGATGCCTCTAGTGACGACGAAGTAAATGATGATGAAACTGGTGCAACGGAAGCTCCTGGAACAACATCTGCAGGTGTCGACGCCGAGGGCGATGTTCAGATAGAGTAAAGCATCGTACAATAAATGGTAACTTACTATCAATAATTGTGGTGCGCGACCATGTTATTGCTTTTTACCAAAATATATATAATATACATCTTTATATATGTACAAAGTAATGATCTTTTCCCGTTCACTTTCGAATGGTCATGTTGTAAAGCTGTTCCCTTAGCAGCTCGTTTTCGGATTCTAGCTTATTTATCCGTGTTTCGGCAGCATTACTGTCCAATTTGCGACGTTCTCTTTCCGATATCCATTTTCTTTCCAATTCGTCGATTCTAAGTTGCATATCCTTCTCACTGCCATCATCAGGACGAGTTTTATCTCTTTCAGCCACTATCATCACCATATATGACTCCACGATGGATTCGAGCGCAGTTTCTATAAAGTTGTACAGGGATTCCAATTTTGTTTGCATCATCTTTACCTTAACGAGACCCTCCATATGTTCTACAACTTCCAACTTCTTCTTTGATTGATCAATTGATTTTTGTTGTAAAATTTTTCCTAATGTTTGAAATACGTTCCCCAGATGAAGCAAGAGATGTTTTTTGAATGTCTGAAATTCTGCCTCGTATCTTTGTGTGGTCGATGTGTCATTTTTTACCTTAGATAGTAAATTGTGTAGCAAATCATGCTCGATCCTCAGTTCATCTAATTCCTTCGTCTTATTTTGTAATTTTTGAAGTAATTTATCATTTTCTTCTTCGCGATCCTTTGATTGAAGACGTGCTGTATTTATAACTTTCTTCAAATTCTGTACAACACTTTCATTTTCTTCCCTTTTTGCATCTAGATCGGAGTTCAGCTGGTCCACAACTTCCAGAAGCCGACTTTTATCTATTTGTAAAAGTTGAACGGTCTCCTCTAAGTCATTCGCAAAATCCTCCCAGTTACTTTCCTTCAGTTTTGCTAATTCCTTGAGATCATCAAGTTCACGCTTCAACCGATCCTTACTCCTACGAAGTCGATCCAGGTCCTGAACTTGCTCTTTTAATTGTTGTAATTCTTCGTTCTTTTCTGTGACATTGTTCCTTAGCTCCCGTATTAGCGTATTCAAACTGTCAATATGATTTTGATGCGATTTTGAGAGATCCAAACTAGCCCGTCGACTAAACTCATCAATATTAGCTAAGATAGAACCTTGATCATGGTCTTCAGATTTTTCCTGTTCAACTTCTGCTCCGCCCGTCTCAGACATAAGATACAGAAGCTTATCTTGTTGTGATAGTTTCTTCGTAAGTAGCTTTTCCAATTCTGCTGATTTCTCCACTTTTTCCCGTATTCCCTGAACAAATTTGTCGTATCCTTCGTGTAAATCTTCTATGACCATTTCGAGACGCGTATCGATTGCAAAATCGTCTGTAGCATCTTCTTTCTTTGTTGCTGTATCATTCGCTGTCATTGCGTCAATACCTGTACTATTCGCTATAGCAGATAGATTGGAAGCATGATCTTGAACTTGCTCTGGAGTATTGCTGCTTCCTACGTCATCAAGTACTCTTCTGAAAGTTGATAATAGGGCATTCATCTTTACCATCGCAAAGGATGAGGAGATTTGTCTCGCCTTTTGCAAGGCTTCACGTTCCTCAAAGGAGACATCAAGTTTTTCTAAAAACAACTTCAGCATCTCATCAATATGCTCGGCTAATAATTCGGAATGCTCAAGGTATTCATTGGCATAATCTAGAGTTTGCGCGTGTTCGTTTTTCGTTTCAAGCAACTGCTCGCTTAAGATTGACAATTCCTGTTCCAAATGCAGGATTTGTTCTTGCTTAGCCTGTGTGCCATTTTCTAGGTCGACAATATGCTTTTTCAATTCTTCTAATTCATCGTTCTGTGATATCGTAGATAAGAGCTTGCCATAAAATGAATCTCTACTCCTTTGCTCGTAATCTCCACAATTCAACTGTTTGATCAATTCCAATAACGATCTCACTTTCAGTTTGTAAGTGGTAAGCTGTTTTTGCAGATATTCCACTTCAGTTGAGGATGCAACACTGTATGTGCCCTCCACAGAAAACAAAGAATTTCTGGTCGTCGGTCTTGAATTTGTTGGAGAAGAAACGTCAAGCAAAGTTGCAGAGCGTGATGAAGGATTCTTGATGTTTGGCTTTTTCATCTTGTCTAACCCCCTCCAAGGTGTCATCGAATCTCGTAGTCGGGGAATAGCAAGCCCAGATGAATCATACTCCAAGTCGCCCTCATCGTCCTCCTCATCGTCGTTGTCCTGTAGCTCAGGAGTAGTACGCTCTGGATTATCGAGATGTCGCATTTCTGACTTATTATCCTTGTGGTTGGCACTGCCTTGGAGTGAACGGTCGGTTTTCCTGATGGATTTTATTAAGTTTTCATTATAATATGGGACCGAGGTGAAACTCAATTCGTTACCATCAATCCTCGAAGCTAGAACTGAATCACTAGTATCACCAGAAGTATTTTCCATGGAATATCAGAAGACTAACCTTGCTGATCCTTCCCACTGCACTTCTGTTTTTGATTAGAATACACGTTAAATATGACTTCTCTTATTTACTATCGGGGATCGGATCTATACCATCTTAGTAGGTAACACATGCGACAACGCGAAAAGTAAGGTATATATCGAAGGCTTGACACAGTCGTCACCACGTCTATTAAAGATGAACCTGACGCCTCAAAACTAAAAACCGTATGAACTTTAAATGTTGAAACATCTTTATCAGAAGATATCTGGTAGGAAGCACATATCACGTGACTCAAAGAGATAGATAGAGTACACCCATACCTTACAAAGTTCGAAAATTTTTCACTTTCTGCATCAAACATCATGTTTCGATGATTCTGCAAATCTTCGTGATTAGTACCTTTCAAGATGAACTAGACTGCAGTGCAAGAGTATTTTAGCACATCAGAAGGACCTTATTAGCGCAACAACATGGCTACTAGTTTTGAAGATATAAGGCTTGAAGACATCCCTGTGGATGACATTGATTTCTCTGATCTAGAGGAGAAGTATCAAGTGACCAATAATGTTAATTTCGACCAGTATATCGTCGTAAGTGGCGCACCTGTGATCCCAGAATCCAAGGTTCCAGTTCTCAAGAAAGCTTTGGTCGGTTTATTCTCTAAGGCTGGTAAAGTTATTGATATGGAGTTTCCAATTGATGCGCAAACAAAAAAAAGTAAAGGATTTCTGTTTGTTGAATGTGCTTCTCCTGCGGACGGCAATAGAATAATTAAAGCTTTTCACACTAAGAGGTTAGATCTGAAGCATCGTTTGTACATTTACACAATGAAAGATGTGGAGAAATATAACTCTGCTAGCTTCAATACTGATTTCAAAGAACCTGAGATGCCAGAATTTGTACCATCTAGTTCATTAAAGAGCTGGTTACAAGATGAGGAAGTTAGAGATCAGTTCATTTTACAGAAGGATGAACTAACCACCGCGTTCTGGAACAGTACAGTGCCTGATGCTGACACTGTCGTTGAATCGAGAGAAAACTGGTCTAATAACTACGTTAGATTTTCTCCAAAGGGTACATATCTATTTTCTTATCATGATCAAGGTGTGGTCGCTTGGGGTGGTCCTCATTTTGACCGTCTGAGAAGATTCTATCATCCAAATGTGAGAACTTCTTCCGTATCTCCTAATGAAAAATACTTGGTAACGTTTTCAGCCGAACCAATCACCTTTAATGAGGATGATAAAGACTGTCCATTTACCAAGAGAAACGAGGGTCATCAAATATGCATATGGGAAATTGTTTCCGGTCTGCTAATGACCACTTTCCCAGTGGTCAAGAGTCCGTTCTTGCATTGGCCACTAATAAGATGGTCTTATAATGACAAATATTGTGCACGTATGGTTGGTGATACATTGGTAGTTCACGATTCCGAAAATAGTTTTGCTCCAATGGAAAATAAAGCATTAAAAGTTCCAGGCATAAGAGACTTTTCTTTTGCTCCAAGTGGTGTTAAGCTGCAACCATTCAGACAGAATGATGAACCATCTGTTATACTTGCTTATTGGACTCCAGAAACTAATAACATGTCGTGTAAGGGTACTATTGTCGAAGTTCCTCGCGGAAGAGTATTAAAGACAGTTAATCTGGTCCAAGTCTCCAACGTCACTTTGCACTGGCAAAATCAATCGGAATTTTTGTGCTTCAACGTTGAACGTCACACGAAATCTAAAAAAACCATTTTCAGTAATTTAGAAATTTGTAGACTTACTGAGAAGGATATTCCTGTTGAAAAAATTGAGTTAAAAGACTGCGTTATTGCCTTCGAATGGGAACCAACTGGCAACAGATTCGTTATAATTGCTGATCATGAAACCGGTGACGATAATCCTGCTATTCCAAGACACATAGTGAGTTTCTATGCGCCTGAAGCTAGGGAAAAGGAAAAGGGTCCTCAACCAACAGGAATCAAGAAATGGAAGGTTGTCGCAAATATTCCGGATAAATTTTCGAATACTATTTCATGGTCACCAGCTGGCAGATTTGTTGTCGTTGCAACTTTAGTCAAACCTAACGTTCGTAAATCCGACTTCTTTTTCTATGACCTGGACTTCGCTGGAGAAAAGAACATTAATGAAAGCAATGATGTCAATGCTTCTTTGAAAGATGTTGCCAAACCTACTTTCATGTCGGCTACCGATATGGAATGGGACCCATCTGGTAGATTTTTGAGTGTTTGGTCTAGTGCTTTGAAACATAAGATGGAAAACGGTTTCAAGATTTTCAACATTGCTGGTACAGTAGTGAGAGAAGAGACCGTTGCAAACTTCAAGAATTTTGCCTGGAGGCCAAGACCTGAGTCCTTATTGACCAATGCTGAGAAGAAAAAGGTTAGAAAGAGCTTGAGAGAGTGGTCGGCTCAATTCGAAGAACAGGATGCTATGGAAGCTGATACTGCTATGAGAGATTTGATCTTGAGACAACGTGAACTATTAAAAGAATGGCACGAATACAGAGACTATACTTCTGAACAATTAGAAGCTGAAGTTGGTTACAAATGTTTTGACGTTCTTCCATTAGATGAAAACGAGGATGATTATGCTACTGTGGAAGAGGTGAAAGAGGAAGTCTTGGAAGAGAAGGAAGAAAAGGTTGAGGAATGATTTATAGTCCTTAGTTTCTCACTCTAAGAAGACTTTTTCAAAATATTTTTGCACATATATTCAATGCCAAAACAATATTTAAATATATAAATATATGAAGTATATACAAGGTTATTAGCTTTTTGTTCAGAACTACTTTACTTAATTTGATTTTGTGCGAATTTGCAATCCATGCCATTTTTGTATATCATCTTTCAAAATTTGATTCACCAGCTTATGTTGCTTAACTATGGATAAACCTTTAAATTTTTCACTTGTGACATCAATTGCGAACATAGATCCGCAACCTCCCGAAATGTCCAGTACTTGCAGATTTAAAGGTTCCAATGCCTTGAACAGCTTATCGTGAATCAATTTTTCTTCTGTTGTTTGGGAATAACAACGTAAAACCGTGTACCTAGAGGATTTCGTAAGAAGAGAGGTAGCCGTGGATCTCAATACTGGTATCATATATTACAATATAAGTGTTTATGTTTATTTCTGTGTTGTGCGAAGTGTTGAATATACATTATTGGTAATCTTTTTTTGTTCAAACAAGCAAGGGCCGCATTTTGCGAAGAGCTTCCACCTAACCTACACACAACGAATAAGATTCGGGCAATGCTCAGAAGATTGGCGCTACGCACAATGAGTAATATCAAGATTGAACCAAATCGCAGTATTAAAGGGCCTATAGCTCAGAGCATCACTAGAAAGATTAATGAATACTTTCCTGATTTGACACATTTTAGTATATTCAATGACTCGTATAAACATGCCGGACATCATGGTATAGCAGAAGCTGATAACAAGATAGAATCGCACTTTAGACTGGAAATAGTCAGCGATAGATTCAGCGGAATGACGCTCCCCAAGAGACATCGTGCAATATATGAACTATTAAATGAAGAGATGACCGACGGCAAAGTCCATGCTTTACAACTTACCACTAGAACCGTTGCGGAACAAAACAAGAGGACAAATTCTTAATTATTTAAAGAACTATCAAAAATATCATTTCTATGTTTATACAAAACCATATATATCTACGTAACAGGTAGGGGTCTGATTCGAGCTCCTTAATGATGATCTTCTTCTAGAGATTTCTGATACTCTTCTAAAGTAAACAAGTTTTCAGACTGTAATTCCTCAGGATCAGCTAACTTGATCTTTGCAATCCAAGCAGCACCCATTGGATCCTTATTGATCAATTGTGGAGATTCCCCCAATGAAGTGTTAGCCTCTAGGATGGTTCCAGCAACGGGTTGATAAATCTCTGATGCTGATTTGACTGATTCGACGGAACCAATAGATTCACCAGCTGCAATTTCAGTTTCAGGTTCTGGAAGTTCGATATATGTAGCATCACCGAGGGCATCAGCCGCATATTTGGTGATCCCAACAAAGGCAGTACCATCTTGATGAGCAGCTATCCACTCATGCTGAGATGTGTATAAAACAGCAGAAGGACCTGTTGTTGAATATGTGAATGGCAAAGCACTCTTTGTCAAAGCATTAGATGACTGAGCTCTAACAAAGAGGCGCAATACACAAGAGGATCTACCGGGTTTCACTGCTGTCTTGACAACGCTAGAAAACATCTTATTCACTGTGATAGATACGATGAGCTCTTACTGACTTGCTACACTCTAAACTCTTATCATACCTCTGATGAGTTGTTCTTCCATGGCGTCTCTCTCTACTGGATGCCAGATTGGCCAGCTTATTTTTCTGGACAGAGTCAAAAATTTGAAACCAAACTAAAAGAAGTCAGGTTTTCCCAAACTGGCACAAAACCTTTTTTCTTCTTTGATAAAAAATCTTTCGTGTTTCAGCAGAAAGAATGATTTCCAAAGCAGAAATAACGTTTTGAGAGTTTCAATGTACGGAACTCAATGCATTTACACGCTGCGCTACAAAGACCTAAGCTTGGCTAGCTTGGCCATATATTACTTTTCTGTTGACAATATATATTGCTGTGTAAGATATGTCGGCTCCACAGTTCGTAATACACAATACTCTCGGAAGAATATGTGCATATGTGTGGACATATCCGATAAAAAGGCGTTGTAAACTGCAACAAAAACACCCATTGTATAGTTACAGATAGATACACTGTCAAATGAAGGTGTGTTAAACCGGTATATGCCGCGCAGGAATATACCCTACTTTATTTCTAATTTCTTACTCTTTGGCGTGGGGGTTTGCTTGCTTGTTTCCTTCCTTTTCTCCTCGTTTCTTTTTTGTTCTTTCCTTCTCTTTCCTTTTCGGCTCTTTGTTCTTTCGGGTCGGCCTATGTATAAATCCTAGAGAGATTAAGGAGTAACTACCAATTGTTCCGTAGGTTGTGTCTATTGTTTCCTTGGTAATTAGCTATCAGTTTCCGTGTTCATCATTTGTCGCTCAACTTTATGGGTTTTTGAATAGATGGGAAGAAGAAATGTTGTAATTGGATCAAGCAATCTGCACCGTAACGCATTTTCTTCTCTGAACTGATAAAGTAAAATTTTGTAATGCAAGTGGTATCTACTTTTCTTCTCCTTTCTTCTTGACATTCGATTTACTTGTAATGCGTAAGCTGGCAGAATAAATAGTTATCATCCCATTTGTTTACAATATCTTCATTCTTCTGTATATATACATATATATTATGTATATTGAAAAGGAGTAAAGACGAAAACCATAAGGAGAGAAGAAGAAGAAGAAGACGTAGAAGAATATGTCTACTTTATTTTTGATTGGTGGTGTTCCTCGGGTTCAGGTAGAACGCCAGCTATCTCGTTGTGGTCATTTGTTCGATAGAACATTGATTCTCGAAGCAATAGATGATTTGTTGGTTCGATTGTATACTGATCGATTATCTGCATGTTCGTTGGAGTCTCCTAATAAATGGAACTACGAAGAAGGAATCTCGTTAGTTATTTATAAAAGGGTGACTTCCATAAGTTCCGAAAAAGATGTTAATGAGATATTAAATTCATTTTTCCCATGTTTCAACATTATAGCCATAGAGGAAGAACTCGATACAACCAGACTCGATAGAGTTCTATTAGACTTGAAAGCAGAGACTTTCAAATGTCATGATAAAATATCTAGAATGGCTCATTGGATGTATTATGACGAGAATAGGGACGGCTGTTCCTCGAAAATATACTCGATGATGGGTCAGTTACAGCAGTTGCAAGAGAAAGCACAGCAGAACCATCGGCATTCGATTCCAAGAATCGTTAGGAACATAGATTTTCTATCCCTTTTAGAACTACCATACGATGATGACAAAGAACATTATTGGGACGTTATATCAACGTGGGCATTTCAACCTCATTCCCTAACTACAGGGGAACTCATATACTGTGCATTCATTTTATTAAAGAAATTATCTGAAGACGCTAAATTAGGCATATCAGATAATAAGCTCCTACTGCTATTATTTACATTAGAAGCATCATATCATCAGGTCAACAAATTCCACAACTTTAAACATGCTGTTGATGTCATGCAAGCTACTTGGCAACTGTGTGAACACTTAATGAACGACCCCTTACCAGTGCTGCTCCTATCAATGGCAGCTATTGGCCATGATATGGGTCACCCAGGCTCAAATAATCAGTTACTTTGCCAGTACGATTCTCCGGTCGCGATATATTACGGTAAAAAATCAGTGCTAGAAAATATGCATACTGACTTATTTCAAGACTTGTTGCTCGCTCATTGGCCACAACTACTTTCAAATCAGCACACCAAGAAGTTCCACTCGGATTTCAATATTATATCCGAAGCCATCATGTCCACCGATATGGCACTGCATGCCGAATATGTTGAAAAATTGAAAGAAAAAACCGAGATGACAGACTATAAAACTTTGATTTCATTGATTATTAAAGCCGCAGATATCTCAAACGTGACAAGACCATTGACTATATCATCCCAATGGGCTTGTCTTATCACGTTTGAGTTCAACGATTGTGACGTATTGGAAAAGCTTGAGGCAAAGGAGCCTAACAATGTTGAGGTCCATTCCCCAGATCACAACCCAACTGTCGAAGATAGAATCGAAAGTGTAGAAGATCAAGAAATTTACAGATGTATTAGTCACGTCAGTTTCTTATCTCCGGATGATTTGGTTGCGAAATATCCTTACATCCCAAAGTGTCAAATCTTTTTCATTGATACATTCGCTGAACAATTCTTCACTGAATTTTGTGATAAATTTCCGACTGTGAAGTTTCTAGCTGAAAATATCCGAAAGAATAAAAAGTTTTGGCTAAGTAAAGAAAGTAAAGCTATCAAACACAAATAAATTGCATTTGTTTTCGGATTCAGGCAATTTTTTGTCGTTATTGAGTTCATTTTACTATTACCATTATTATTTTTTGAGGTTATGCACAGGAATTGTATATTAAAATTGAAGGGACATTACACACATTGTTATAGTAGTATTACGAGATATCTATAGACTATACATTAAGGACTTATTATGTATAAGCAGTTTGATCAATTAACCCATGTTCTTTGTAATCTCTCACTATCGCAAATGCTTTCAGTAGTTTTCTGCGAGCTCCCAAAGCACTAATACCCATTTTCTCCAATGAGTCATCATCTAAATAAATTAGTTCATCCCACTTCTTCGCACCCAAAGCTTCTGAATATTTATGCAACCTCAAAGATTTCAGCCATGACGGGATATTGGTCAATAATCTCGGATCAGTTAAGGTTCTTGGGTTCATGGAAGATCCACTACCGTTAATACTACCGCCTGCAGCGGAAACAGGTGAGGAAGTCGTAACTCCCACATTCACGTTTGAAGAAGAGTTGGGAGAAATCTCCGGAGATAGGGTATTATTAGGAATATTTGGTTGGCGGCTGCCGTAATAAGGATGTCCACTAGTACTGTTGCTGGTGTTTCCATTCTCGAATTCGATATTACCCTGTCTGCCCTTTGATGAGTAATAGTTGTTGTGATTACTGTAACTATGATTACTGTGGTTGTGGACATTGAAATTCAGATTAGCTTGTGATCTCTTGGTTTTCTGGTTGCCATTTGCCCGGGATACATGAGGATCCGCGGATTTAGGCCTTTGATGCATATCTTTGATATAATCGTAAATAGGTTGCGTCATTGAGGTAGGTTGAGGTGACCATTGTTGATATATCATCGAATTATCAATCCTGGAATCAATGTGATTACTATCCTCATCATTTCCCTTATTCTTCTCACTGAAAAGAACAGAATCCAAGTTTGTAATCGGGTAGTTTTCTCGATTGGGTACTGGGGATGCAATTGCTGGAATTTGAGGAGATAGATACCCGCTATTCATCAAACTATCCAGCTTTAATTTTGTGTACTGTAAAACATCCTCATTTAACGTGGATAAAAGATTATCCATGACTGTATTTTGTTGAGCGCTGCTCAACATTGACATCCATGAACAAAGCTGATTTATATCTTGAGTGAAATTAACGACTGGATTGGGATCTGTCTGCTGCTGCTGTTGATTCTGGGGCTGTGATTGTGGCTTATTAGCTGAATGACTGCGTGTATGCATCCCAAGAAGAGTGTTGCTGGACTGTTTTGTGAATGAGTCCAAGAACATGGAAGAACTTGATATATTTGCAGGAGTGCGGGTCGGTGACTGAACCAAGGGCGACATCACAGCAGAACCGGCTGCTGAGTGTGTTGATGTTTGCTGCACAGGGTGTTGCGCCTGAAATTGCTGTTGAGCATCCAGCAATAACGACTGCTGATCGAGTAGCTCGTTCAAAAACATATTGTGCGGTTGAGATTTCAGTTGCGGAGAAAGTACAACAGCGCTTGCAACACTATTACTCAAATTCATAGCACTAGATTGAGGTGACAGAAGCACAGCGCCCGGATGAGCACCTCTTCCTACGTTATAGGGCGACTGACTCCCAGATGCAAACTCCTCATAAGCACTATTCATGATAGAGGTTCACGGTCCTTCCCGGATTGCTGACTCTGATTCTTTTTATACCTGCTCGATCAGGTATATTTCTATATACGTATATGTTAACTTTTGTGAGTAACCTCGATGAATGTGTATAAAGTTGTTCACGTTTTTGGTCGTCTTGGAGGAAAAATTTTATTCAAAAAATTTAAGCAAGGGTGTAAGGGTCTTATACCCAATTTCATATTTAAGCACATTATTATACAAATTATACTTACTTATACCTCATAAAACTTGGTCAATATGGCGTTACACTGCTCTGCAGCGGTGGTGTCCTCCTCCTTGATCTGTTGTAGAAGAATTTTTACCTTCGGTTTGACTGGCGGCCTAAACATAACTAAAAATTTCAAGGTTTGGAAGCCTAATGAACTTCTTGCAGGGTCAAGACAAATCGGTCTGACTTTGTCGATATGGTCCTGTTCAACACGTGGTAATTCGCTCATTAGCCTGATAAATAATCTTCTATGCTTGTTTTCTAAGAAGGGGATCAGTCCTTCCAAGAATTTCAGTGACCACTTATCGTAATTTATATATGTATCTGCTTGTTTTTCATTACCACTATCAGAAGTCAGCGACTCATAGAACCACTCCTCACCAAGCCATTCGAGAACCATCCCAATACGGCCGGTAAAATCCTCCAAGAAATAATCATAAAGAGTCTGTCTGATAAGGTTACTCATCTCCTCATTGTGCATTACTCCGCGAGTCGCGAGCCTTGTCAGTATGTCTAACCAAGAATGATTGTTATCCCATTGCAGTAACTTGACTTTTTCTAATGGATCTAGTCTCTTGCCCATCGTTCCTGTGATTCCAGGGGTTTCATCAGAGTTCTTTATGTTCATGATATTCTCAACTATGCGCTGTAGGTGCTTTATCTTATCCTCGCTGGTCATTGGCTTTGGTTTTGGCAACTCGACGTCAATTTTTCTCTCCTCCGTAATTGCTCCATACTCATAGTTGTCCTCGTCCTCATCTTCTTCTTCGCCGTCAGCGTCCTCATTTTGTGCCTTGACGGTTTCTTCATTTTTTGGCTTTTTCACGATATCTTCATCTGCATGATCTGCTGTTCCGTCCATTTTACGTTTTTTAGATCCTGATTGCTGCTTAGCTTTATTCATCAAATCGGTATACCTGGAAGCCACGATAGACAATCCCGAAATCATCTTCGTAGTCTCCGTTCTATAGAAGGCCTCACTGCACAGTTTAATCATAACATCTTGTGGTAATTTGGATACATCCTGTTCTGAATTTTTGCTATTCATCAAAGAATATATTGCACAGTATGAGCTGTCAATCGATATTGGCGAATTGTTGAAAAAATTTGAGATATTATTTTTGGACATCGTGTATTTTTGTAAATTCATTAACAGTTGGATGCTTTTGTCAACCTTGAATGATTCAGCAAAAGATTGACTATTTGATGCCATTTTAGAATCAAGCGAGTTCTGACTTCCAGATATATCTTGTAATGGAGGCACTGATAGAGAACCAGCCATGGGAGACGGGGAAAGATCCTTTGGCCCACTTTTTGACATATGTTTCCTTCTCAGCGCTAAATATTTCTGCTTGTCTTTGTCTGTCATCTTATTCTCTACTTGGGTAGCATCAAAATTTAGTATACCCTTACTCTTTGTTTCTTCTCCAATAATATGCAATGTCTGAGATATTTTTGAGAGTTTCGTATGTTGGGAAGCCATTTGACCTGAATTTTTGATCAGCTGAGATTTCAATCCAAACTGCACAAAGTTTTTATAGCAACGTTCTACAAATCTCTTGCTTAACCTGTAATTTAGAGTTGAGGTATCGTCCGTTTGGTATTTTGCATCGACGTTAAACTTTAGTAGGGCAACTAAGATTCGCATTGTAGCCTGAGGTCTTTGTTTCATAATGAAAGTAAGACAGTTCAAAACTCCAATGAAAAGTGAACTGACCATCATAGGTTCTTCGATTAAGTAATTAAGCAAGATATCTAAAAATTTTTTCGCTTCAGATTCGATCTCTTGCTTATTTGATATGACAGGGTGATTAACAGGGACCGAAGAGATACTAATTGAACCAATCTTATTGCTGCTGCTATTTCTCGATGTATGCACAATGACGATCTCTGATATGAATTTGGTGGTAGCCAATCTAGGACCTATACTTCTTATATCATCGGAAAAGACGTCATTTTCATCAGGATTTAAGGGATAGGTAGTGTTCCAGTTAGAAACGATAAACTGCTTCATTTGTTGCATTGTTTCCCACATTCCTTGATTAGATGTTTTGGCAACTAAGTCAAATAATAACGCGTATGATGCAGAGAAAGCCAAGATAGCGTACTTATATGCTATTGTATCTTTCACGTTGCGACATATAGACCAGAGGCAATCTAAGTGCTGAGAAGCAATAAATGGCTTTTGACTGGAAGAAACATGTCGGTGAGTGATCACATCAAGTAATAAGCGAGACAAAAACCTTCCTAACTCTAATTTCAATGCTGGAGATGTTGCCTTAGAGAGGTACAAAGAAGCCGCAGTTTCCAACACTTTAGGTAACATTTGATCAGGACTATTTTCCATGGCCAATCTCTTGGCTTGGTATAATTGGTCCATCTCAGACAATGACATCCTTTTAAAAATGTTGAACGTTTCCTCTGTGCTCTTTTAGTTTTAATTTCAGTTCGTGGTATATCAAGTTGTTCGACAAGATTTATAGCTGCAATTTTTTCCGGTCTCTTTCCACGTCAAAGGGGTCCAGCGTATACAAAAATAAGAACTACTTTAATTTCATTATAGTCCCATATGCATAAATAAACACGTTTTAGAATCTCTATATAAGCTATTGTTGTAGATGTCTGGGCACTATGTCGATCAAAAAGTCAAACATATCACTTTTCTGTAGAGCTTCCGATATATCTGCCTTCTGCAACGTACGTCTTTTATTCTCTTCCGATACGCACCATGCTCTCATAGTCAGCTCTGTGATGAAGATCTCACAAGCTTTTGCAAAAAGAATAGGTGCTTCTGCACTAATCATTCTTACATCTTCATCTGTCTTCATAACTTTTTTGATCCTTGCTAAAGGTAAAGAATGAGATTTGAAATCATCTTGGTGCTGCGAGCCAGCTTCATTAGTAGACTCTATCTCATTGATCAGCTCCTGCCAATATTGAATCATTATCTCTCTGTAGTGGCCCACCAAACCCTGTCCCACATTTCGAAAAACGTCTAATTCTTCGTCTGCTTCGCCTTCAACAGTATTTACGACATCGCCTCTTCCATCATCGATGTAACCGACCGACGTCTCTATTGTATTGCTTGCACCTTCATTCCCAGTCATTGTTAGGCCACAAGGCTGTGTAAAATCGCGACTTTGTTATCTTGATATGCCCCAGCTCCGCATTCTTTCATTGTATGTGTACCGTATATTTGTTCATTTGTTGACCCCCCTTTCCCGAAGCTTATAAAATCTCAAGGTAGGATTTATCAATACAGGATATTTCAGGTAAGAAAAGACTATCCAACCTATCACGTAATGAGAGAATTCAAAGCGTTCAGTTCAACTGAGCAGAAAATCTTACCACAAGGCCACAAGGTGCCCAGCTACAGCGAAATATATGCAGAGCCTGAGAATTTCTTGGAAGTTGAAGTAACTAACCCAAAAACTCATATTCCAAATGGTTCAGATAGTCGAGGAATGTTTACAGATTACGAGATAATATGTCGCACCAATCTCCCTAGTTTTAACAAAAGGATTTCAAGAGTTAGAAGAAGATATTCCGACTTTGAATTTTTTCGTAAATGCATTATGAAGGAATTGTCCCTGTATAATAATCATCCCAGGGTAGTGATACCACATCTCCCAGGAAAGATATTGTTGAGCAATAGATTTAACGATGACGTTATTGAGGAGAGAAGGCAGGGCCTCAATAAATGGGTTCAGGCAGTGGTCGGCCATCCGCTGCTTCAATCCGGGTCCAAGACTTTGGTGAGATTCATAGAAGAAGACAAGTTTGTGGGCTAGCTGCAGTCAAATATAAAGCAGATGCATATACAGAAATAGCTATGTACGTATATACGCCTCTGAGTGGTTACTGCGAATACATAGCGGCTGGTTTCCATTTCTTCTGATTAACCGTGGCCTCTTTTTTTTTCACGTAGTTTCGAAAAAGTTTAGTCTTTTATGTACGCCATTAGAGGCCAAGTAACAAGTAAATAAATACAAGAGAAGTAACAACGATGGTGAAAAGATCGACGTTATTGTCGATTGATGCATTTGCAAAGACAGAGGAGGATGTACGTATACGTACTAAGTCAGGTGGTTTGATCACTGTATCATGTGTACTTGTCACTGTTTTTCTCTTGATAAGCGAATGGATGCAGTTTAATCAAGTTGTAACTAGGCCTCAGTTGGTCGTTGACAGAGATCGCCATTTGAAGTTGGAATTCTTGGTTGATGTTGTCTTCCCATCAATGCCTTGTGACATGCTCAGCCTAGACATAATGGACAACGCTGGGGAATTGCAGTTGGATATATTGGAATCTGGTTTTACGAAGACAAGGTTAGATTCGAGTGGAAACGTTATAGCAACGTCTTCTTTCAAACTAGGGGAAGAAGTATCGGACTATGCGCCAGACGATGAAAATTATTGTGGACCTTGCTACGGAGCAAAGGATCAGAGCAAGAACGATGAGCTATCCAGAGAGGAGAAAGTATGCTGCCAAACATGCGAAGATGTTCGCAAGGCTTACTTAGAGGCGGGATGGGCTTTCTTCGATGGTAAGAACGTTGAACAGTGTGAACGTGAAGGGTATGTCGAAAAGATCAACCAACAGTTAACAGAAGGTTGCAGAGTTGAAGGAAATGCTTTACTCAATAGAATTCAAGGTACTTTCCACTTTGCTCCAGGTAGAGCATTTCAAAATGAACGTGGTCACTTTCATGATACATCCCTATATGAAAAGACCCCACATCTGAACTTCAATCATATCATTCATCATTTGAGCTTTGGCAAACCTGTTAATCCAGGTGTGGAAGATAGAGGTGCTGCAGTTTCGACAGCTCCGTTGAATGGACGTCAAACCTTTCCAGACCGTGATACTCATTTTCATCAATTCTCTTATTTTGCCAAAATTGTTCCTACCAGATATGAATATCTCGATAAAGTGGTTGTAGAAACCGCTCAGTTTAGTGCTACATTCCATGATAGGCCGCTGAGAGGAGGTAAAGATGAAGACCATCCAAACACTCTGCATTCGAGAGGTGGAACTCCCGGTCTTTTTGTGTATTTCGAGATGTCCCCATTAAAAGTTATCAATAAGGAGCAACATGCGCAAACATGGTCTGGTTTCCTGTTGAATTGTATTACTAGTATCGGCGGTGTGCTTGCTGTGGGTACCGTTCTAGATAAGGTTCTTTATAAAGCTCAAAAATCCATTTGGGGTAAAAAAAGTCAATAGATAGTAATTATATTTAGACCTTCAAATAATTGGTATCATTTATCATTACATACGTCTCGGTCACGATTTTTATCACGACATTCCTTCGTAAGGTTTCGTTCGAGGTCAAAAAAGAGAGAAAATGCACCGCCATAGGACAAGCGAGGAGAAGAAACAGTACAAGTAATTGGCGCTGCGTTTCTTGTGCTACTAGTACCTTACTAACTTCAAGTTGTTTTAATGGTGGTACAACCATACATGTCATCAGCGCCAATACCCTTGCAAGATTCGCGTTCAAGGTCTGCGTCTATGCAACATGTTATGAATACGGCTGTCACGGAACTGGATTCCTTGTATTATATTTGTGCTAATGTAAAGAAGAGGTTAGAGCGCTTGCCTCAACTACAACCTTATTTAAATTTGGCATATGCTTCTAGTGAGGTATTGAGTGAAAGGCAATCTCTATTTTTATCCCAGAAGCAACAACAACAAAAGGCTAGCAACCATCAAAGTATCACATCAAACCTAAGCGGCAGAGATAGCCATCATGGAATAAATGCTACCGGAAGAAGCAGCTCTATCTCCAATTCCAGTTTCAAGGAGGATGTCTCGCTAGATGGAATAACCTACACTAACGGTGGATCAGGTAATAATCGAAATAGCACGAACATGGAGGATACGCTCCTTACCTTCAGTATGGGTATTCTTCCCATTTCCATGGATTGCGATCCAGTGACGCAACTTTCTCAATTGTTTCAACAGGGCTCCCCATTGTGCATTATATTCAACGCCGTCAAACCTCAATTTAAGCTTCCCGTGGTTTCGTCCGATGACCTTAAAATTTGCAAAAAGTCTATATATGACTTCATTTTAGGTTGTAAGCAACATTTTGCTTTCAATGACGAGGAACTATTCAAGATTTCAGATATTTTTTCAAACTCTACAAGTGATCTGGTGAGAGTTTTAGAAGTAGTCAACACGCTTATGAATTCCGCACCAGAGACATTTTCCTCAACAGAAAGTACTCAAGAAGAGATACTGAAAGATATACAGCAGCTGTCCCAAGTTAACAATTATACCGAGCATTCTAAGATTATAAAAGAGTTTGTGGCGACTGAAAGAAAATATGTTCATGATCTTGAAATACTAGATAAGTATCGACAGCAGTTATTGGAGAGTAATTTGATTACGTCAGAAGAGCTTTATATGCTATTCCCAAACTTAGGTGATGCTATAGATTTTCAGAGGAGATTTTTGGTGTCCCTCGAAATAAATGCACTGGTAGACCCTCCTAAACAGCGGATCGGCGCCCTTTTTATGCATTCCAAATATTTTTTTAAACTTTATGAGCCGTGGTCTATAGGGCAGAATGCAGCCATAGACTTTTTATCCAAGCATCTGGAAAAAATGCTACGGAATGACTTCATTATTCGCAACAAATTGGAATTGCAGTCCTTCTTATATAAACCGGTGCAGAGACTTTGTAGGTATCCACTTTTACTTAAGGAGTTACTGCAGAACTCACAGGATATAGGGAATTCAAAAGAATTGGAAGTTGCACTGGATATATCAAAGGGAATTGCGCGAAGTATAAATGAGAATCAGAGGCGAACTGAAAATCATGAAGTGGTTAAAAAATTGTATGGACGTGTTGTGAATTGGAAAGGCTACAGAATCGCGAAGTTCGGAGAGTTACTTTACTTTGATAAAGTCTTCATTTCCACAAGTAATTCCTCCGAACCTGAACGTGAATTTGAAGTTTACCTTTTTGAAAAGATTATAATACTTTTCTCCGAAGTTATTCAGAAAAAGACAGCGTCCATATCTCTAAAGAAAAAGCAAACAAACTCTGGATCTTCTCTAACTTTAAACTTGACAGGTTCTCACAATAGCTCCAACTCTGCATTTTCTACTGGAGTCAATGATTCAAAATTAGATTTAAGAGGTCGTATCATGATAATGAATTTAAATCAAGTGAGCAAGTTGGATGCGCACTCTTTAACAATCACATGGGAATCTGTAAAGGAGCAAGGTAATTTTATACTCAAATTCAAAAACGAAGAAACAAGAGATAATTGGAGCTCATCCGTACAATCACTTGTACGTAGTATAAGGAGTGAATCATTCAGAAGCGTAAATAGTGGTGAACAATCGCTATTTGCATCTCCAGCCCAGTACAGAACCACTCATAATAGTATGACATCACTAAACAGTTCACATATGAAGCATGTTTCCGAAATGCTGCCCAAGCGCAATGCTTCTTATGAGAGTGATTATCGATCCATATCGGAAAATTACAAAAATTCAATACCGAAAACCTCACTTCTAATTAGAATAGCATTCAACTCAGACTTTTACACCGTTTTAGTAGAGTTAGACTCCACAATTGACGGCGTATTGCAAATAATCAAAAAGAAGCTGAGCCATTCTGGGACAGTGAAGAAAGTCAAATATCAAGACGAAGATGGCGACTATGTAATGTTAGAATCAGAAGAGGACTGGAGCGTTGCGAAAGACATGTTGAAAGAAAGCGAAGAGCGTATTCTGAATGTTTGGGCTTACGTCTGACGCATAAATGACAAGAGAAAGATCTTTTCATATATGCCATCATATACGGTCAGAAAATTCATAATTTGTGGAAGGGCACATCAAAATGGTACATTTACTAACTTGCATTTTTCTTTTTTTGTGCCTTTTTAATAAATAAATATAAATAACTTTAAATAATAAACAAGTGAACGATACGAATATGTGCGTTCCTAGTCTTGTTTTTTCATCAGGTCAAAGAGTACTTTGGACCATCGCCACCTTCTGGAACGACCCAATTTATGTCTTGAGTGGGTACTTTGATATCACAGGTCTTACAATGAATACAATTTTGAGCATTGATTTGAAATTTTACTCCCAATGGAGAATCTTCGTCCTTTATGTATTCATAAACACCTGCAGGACAAAACCTGTTTTCGATTCCCTTCCATTTCGGATACGAAGCCTGGGCATGTTTCTGCAAATCTTGATCTGGAACTCTCAAGTGACACTCCTCATCCTCATCGTGGTAAGTGCCAGTTCTTGAAACAGACGTTAGAATATCAAATGTAATTTCACCATCTGGTTTAGGATAATCAATGGGCTTGTATTTTTCTGCAGTTTGCGTCACGGAAGCATCAGATTCATGGAAGCGGAAAGTCCACGGAGAGCGACCTTTCAAGATGAATGTATCTAAACCGGAATACATCATACCACCATAACCACCTAAAATTGAATTGAAAGATGGTCTCACGTTTCGGACAGAGTAAAGCTCGTCGTATACCCAGGAATTCTTGAAAGCTGTATGATAAGATTCAAGATTGATAGGAGTTTCCACTAACTTCTCTGCGCCTTGTTCTTCCAGATCTTCTAAAGTGGGTAGCTTGTTAATAACTTCAAACATCTTTTCAGCAGCCAACATACCAGTCTTCATGGCTGTATGAGAACCTTTGATCTTCGGAACATTCATGAAACCTGCAGATGCGCCAACCAATACACCGCCCGGGAAGTTTAATTTAGGAACAGCCTGTAAACCACCTTCGTTCAACGCACGAGCTGCATACGAAATACACTTCCCTCCTTTTAGAACATTTTTATAATAAGGATGCTGTTTCAGTTTTTGGAACTCTTGATAAGGAGATATATATGGATTTTTATAATCCAAACCAATAACCAAACCAACTGTGACGATATTATCACCAAAATGGTACTGGAAACCTCCTCCATAAGTGTCATTTGATAAAGGGTACCCCATGGTATGAGAGATAAATCCTTTTCTAAACTTTTCTGGCTGAACTTCCCAAACTTCTTTGATACCTAAACCATATGATTGATTCTGCGCGTTTTTACGTAAATTAAACTTTTTGATAATTTGTTTCGTCAAGGATCCATGACAACCTTCAGCAAATACTACTTGTCTTGCATGAAATTCCATACCTCTTTCAAAATTATCCTTTGGCCTGCCTAATTTTGAAATACCCAAATCTTTTGTTGCTACACCTGTCACGGATTTGCCATCATCACTATAAATAACGTCGGATACTGCAATACCTGAATAAACCTCAACCCCAATCTCCTCAGCCTTCTCTCCCAAATAAGCAGTAATTTGATTCAAGGATCCGACATAGTTTTTCCCTTTATTTAACATATGTGAGGGAGCGGGTACCGGTAATACTAACTTTCCCATAATATATTTTAGTTCTTCTTCTACTACTTTAGTAACAATATCAGGAGGTAAGGGTACCCCGTCACCTGTATCGTAATATTCGCTTTCAGGGAATAATTCTCTAAGAGAACGAGGATCAATTATGACACCAGAAACAATATGAGATCCTATATCGGCCGATTTTTCAAGAACGACGACTCTTAATTGGCCATTACCATGTTCGTTATCAAGCTGTTTCAATTTAATTGCTGTCGCTAAGCCAGCTGGGCCACCTCCTACAATACAAACGTCGACCTTATCTACAGCTCTTTCTTGCGTAAGGATTTGCTGTTCTTCGGAAGTCAAATTTTGGAATGATGTCTCTGTCGATTGACAAAATGCACTAGAAGCAGAAAAAGCACGAGTAGTATTTCTTGATACCGTAAGCCTGGTTTTTCTGTAAATAACACTCGTCAAAACTGCATTTTTAGACAAGAGTCTGGAGATTGACCTGACATTTTGCTTGATGGCCACTTGTCTGATCGTCCCAATCATGATGATTTAGTTCAGGCCTCTCCAATTTTACTTTGAGTAATTGTTGAAAATAAGAATATGGATTGACCCTATTCAAAGGAGTAAATGTATAGGTAGCAATTAAAGACGATTCCAATTTGATCGTTAAATAAGTGTAGCTATACCGATGGGCGATGATTTGAAGAATCGGATTTTGTCTTTGAATCATAAGATTGCAGAAGTCATGTATGCATCGACTCAGAAGCGAAAAAAATACATTTTTTCGGATATACCAAGAAAAATCATGAGGATTATTCGCGAGTCACCAGGTGTTGCAAAAAAATGAAGCAAAATGACAGCAAATAAGGCAAAATAAGATTAGTTTCATCATTATTAAACGTCGTCTCTTACTGCTACATAATATATCTTTACAAATCAAAACAATATCTATCCAATAAACGCTGTTTGTTGAAAACAGTGAAGAAAATTTATAGAAAATTGTACCATAGAAAACATAACTACATTAGTAAGAAACTAACAGAAAGTAATTTTTTTTTATTGTTTCTTCTCTTCTTGTTAACCCGTAACCCAAATAAAAATGTGTGTGTGCCGAGGGCGTTATAAAGTCTTTACATCAATCAAAGATGTATTCCAATTCCTCTAGGGAAAGAGCCTCGGGCGGCTCAATATCGTGTGTCAAAAAGCCTTCTCTAACAGTTTTCACCCAAGCGTCAACGACAATCTTGGTTGTAATATCGCTGTTAGCAGTGTAGGCAGCATTTAAAGCAGTATAATCTGCTGAGGTAGAAGAAGTTCCAGCCGAGTTTATTGGCTTGCACTTTGTTTCGATTGGTGTTTGCGTGGAAATCACCTTGTGAATAGCAGCCATAACTCCAGCGGAATTTTGTGTATTGCTCTTAAATCCATTTTTTGATGAAAATTTTGAAAGTCTTGGGGCTGCAGCGGCGGCAGTAATATAAGTGGGAGTTGCTGCGGCGTTGGATTTTGTGATCGATGAAGCAAAGTCCCCGGTAGCGCTCTGATTATCAGCCGATTTCGCAGAATTGGGGGACTTCAATTTCTTGAGGTTATTCATATCTCCAGTGGAGGAGCTATAATCACCTGAATTTGCTCTCTTTTTTGATGTTGGAGCATCGTCTAATCCAGAACTGTTGGAGGCACCATCAGTACCTACCGAACTGGGAGTCAAGATTGCAGAAACTGGGGAAGTGGAGTACGGAATATTGAATTCCGGACTTAGAGAAAAGCCCAAATTTGTTACTCCCAAGGATTTGCCATTATTTTTCAAATCATTGAATGAGGAATCGGTAACATTGCTGTTAGATTTTTTCAAATTTGGGTTGATATCATTGCCACTAATACTATCTTTGGACGAAGAAGACTGCTGTTGATTCAATTGAAGAGCAGCGGCTTGCGCATGCTTCTTATAATCTGGAGACAAAATGCCCCGATAAACGTAAACCATTCTTCTTGGAGATGAGTTAGACCATTCTCTAGACAGAGCGTAAGTCAATGTCTTTTCACCTTTCTCCAATTTTTTAACATAAGCGTTCAATTTAGCAGATATCAAGTTTGATAGTTTCGTTGATAAATTAGTCATTTCAGGATGTTTTTCCAAAAGATGATCGGATAATTGTTTTACAGTCATACCTTGCATATCAGAATCCTTTTCCCATAATATAACAAATACCGCATATAATACATCGTCATCTAATGGAGCATTTCTTTCCTTTGGCATAGGTCTTTCTCCAGTGACAGGGATAATTTTTGAAATTTCTAATGTCTGTGACTCCTTCTTTGGAGTATTTGAAGATGTATCCTTTTTACTCTTGCCACTACCATTCTCAAACGGAGAAGTTTCAGAAGATGGTGTATTTGGGATCGTAACGAAAGATCCAGGACGAGACAATTCATCATGTTTTGGATTAAAAACTAACGAACTCGCCTGGAAAACCGGTGACGCAGTATTGTGAAGTATTTCATTTTCCAAAGCAGGAATTTGAAGCGGTCTTGAATTGGTTAAAGCCATATTTCAAGAATAATTAGTGAAAAAAAAAAGTACGATAGTTGGAAAAATTAATTAAAACCTCCAACTGACAACAGAAGACAGAAAGAAAATATAAAGTAATAAAAAAAAAAGTTCCAATGAAAGCTTCCAATGAAGGGATAGATACTATAGTTTAGTGTATAGATTATCGTCTTTTCCCCCCGTTTATGGAATTCTGTATATGTATGGAATACAATGCTTGTCGTTATATGTATACAAGAAACAAGTAAGAATTATGTAGAATAGAACTTAAGTCAAGAATAAGAAAGTCAAATAATAACGATAAAAAGAAAGAGTTAATCATGAATAAGAAATAAAATGAGGTGAACTTCAACAAATAGAAAAAAAATGCGGGATGAATCACATTGACGCGAAGAAACTGAAATTCCAAAAATGACATGAGATTATATAGATTGATAAAAGAAACTGGAAAGTTGAAAATTTTTTGCCAAAGAAAAAAGTTGCGTCGGTGCCGTTGGTGGTCACTTCAGACGAGACCCATGCACCGCTTCTGGCTATAGCAAGCAATACGGTTCTGAAACCAGCAGAGTGCAGCGTGGATGGCGTGATGGAGGTCGCTATGCTATGAATACACACATACTAGCACGAATTGGCCACTTTGCTACCAGAAAGGAGCCGTTCAATGGAAAATGCTGTGAAGAAACCCGGATTACGAGCACACACCCATACACCTTGGAGCCAACAGTCAAGCTAAAAGCGCCGGTGCCCTGAACGCGCGCCCTACTTCTTTAGCCGCCGAGAGCATATTTGATTAAGAACCGCCTTCTCTTCCTCGTACGGTGTCCAATGCTCTTTCAGTGACTTCAAAGTCGTCAGGCCAATACCGGTCGTCATTTGGGTACACGTCATGTATGTCATTTCCGGTGGGTGGAATGAACCAATAATTGGCCGCTACATGTACGTTATCACGGACGTCACCTCCGAAGGAGGTGACTTCGTGAAACCAACCAGTTGGCAAGTACAACATTTGACCTGGCTTCAAATCGACAGTAATTCTCTGGGCTTGAAAGAAGAGTGGCCAAACCCTTCGACTTGCCTGAGTAATAGAGTCTTTCAAAGTAGCGTCTTGTATCTTATCAAGATGAATGACGGTGGGGGGAATTGTTGAAAACGATGGTGGGTCAAGATCTTTCAGCTGTTTTTGTTGTTGTTGCTCCGCATCCAATTCAATGAACTCTTCATATTTTTTTTTCAATTTTGGATCCACGGTCGCATCCGAATCTAGAGTTTTCTTGTAAACCTCTGCAACGATGGCACCGTCGTCTCTTAATTGTCTCCATAAGGGGGCATGGTCATCTGCAACATAATCGATGACGCCGGATGAGAAGATTTGACGTATCGTTCCTACCGTGTACATCTTTGCTGCATCGGCCGGTGAAAACAATGTGAACCTTTTGTAGCCCGAAACGGGGATATATATGTTATCCGCATGGTCATGATGCAAACCAGACGAGGATCCGCCGCCTGGGATGTTTCTACCAAGACCCAATTTTCCATGCACATCGTCAGCATTGTATTTTGCCAGCCACTCATCATCTTTCGCATTACCTTGTGCAGCAGCACCTATCCAGAGATTGATTTGCTGTGGGATCAGATACTTCAAAAAATCAGGACATTCAGGCAGTGTTTTCACCAGATTGGTCATTGGTGGCTGATAAAGTTCCCTAATGCGGATTTCCTGGTCTTCATCATCATCTTCTTCTTCATATGCATCCTGCTCTAACTCATCAAAATCATCGCGTAAATCTCCAAAAGTGAGGGAACCGGTTTCAAAATCATCATCAGCATCAAGTACCTGATCCTTTTCATCTTCATCGGTAGAGTAATCAGAGTTAGTTGGATCATCTTCATAATATTGCGTGGTCAGGTACAATCCTCGTTCGCCCTCATCCATCAATTTTTCCATGAATTCTCCAAAAGACATCTTCATACGCTTGGCGCCACTCCCGAACCCACCCTCCGACTTCTTTTCGATTGTCAATATTTCATTTCTCGGCAAAAAATCCACTATATTTCTGGGTTGCAATTGCTCCACGGGGAAACCGCTTGGAGATATTCCATTGACCCTACAAGGCCTCCTAGGAACAACATATGTCTCGAAGAAGTAATTTATTTCCTCCTTTGTTCTCGGCAAATCAATGGTATCAATCTCCGTATTGGGACTTGATGGTACATAACCATTATATTGTGATGTCACTTTACGATCCAAGCCTCCAAAGCGTTTCCTACTGATTGGTTCAATTCCAGATCCTTGTCTTTTCATTGTTTCGATCAGATGCTCCGTATGTAGCGAATAGACAGGACATTGTTCGTTGTCTTTCATGGCTGTGTATCATATAAATAAATTTTCTTAGAACACCCAAACCCAACACGAAGAAGAATCCAATGAGAGCACGAGCGCGGTATTTATGCATGGAAGCACCCAATTTTCTGCATGTCCGGACATTCCACGCTTCGCACCCCTAATCCGCAAGGGGTAATTGCAGTGCAACACCCGTACTGGAAAAACACCGCGGACTCGCACCTTCTTCTGCTCGAGGAATTCCATTGGAAGTTTGTATCCCTTTTTATCTGATCTGATCCGATCTGATCTTTCTTCCAATAGCCGCCGGAACATGATGAGGTTAAAAAAAAGAATGTTTATATCCGTTATGAGGTTCATTGCATGTGACTACAGCGAAGTTCGTATCATATTCCCGATATTTTACCGTGGTAGTGGTGGTCTTTAATTAAATAGATGTAGATATGCGGGTATATAGTTGAATTTCGATGAGATGTGATCATCTGGTATTTGAGGTTCAAATTAATGTTTAACGGGTAAATCTTCTTCAAAAAAATCTATATCCATTGCAGATGAGGCTCTTTTCTTATGACCTTTGATGAAGGTTGAAGGAACAGGAACGTTTGTTTTTGATTGTGGCATGGTAGAACGGCAGTGCGGATTGACCGCCGTCGATCTTCTTTTCATGGCTCCTAGTTTCATCTTATTTAAAATGGGCGTAGTTGGGGTTAGGGGTAATAAGGTTGAGCTGTTAGTGATTGAGGATAAGGATAATAGAGATTTGTTTTCGAAAGATGATGGGGTTGGCAAGGAATTTGGTGTGATTGTATTTGTATCAGTGGTTGCAGAAAGATCATGAGCCATGAATGGCGATGCAAATGGTGAAGCTGAAGATGACGTTGATAAAGCAGGAGGAGGTGTGGTTGAATTGGACGATGCTAATATATATTGTGTAAATGCGAATGACTGTTGTTGTCCGCCACCGTCGCTGCCTGCTCTATGTTCAGCTTCATACTTTGTTGATTCGTTATTATCATTAATATTCTGATGACTCTTCTCATAGGGAGAAGTGGTGTTCGTCTTTGCAGATGATGATGGAGTACACGCTGTTAGTAATTCTTGAGAGCGGTAGAATTCTTCAAGTTGTAATTGAATAAAATATTTGTGCAAAGCATTTAAAATTTTTTTGCTTGTAGCAGTTTCCGCATTGCCACCAATGTATTTGAATTTAAAACTTGAAGGTAAAGAGTCTGATTTCAATACGAGTTGTAGTAAAGCATTGCAAGTTCTAATCAAACCAGCGTCTTGAGAATTGCATTGAAAATTTTCCCATTGGTTTAACGTTTCAAATTTTATAGCTAACGTAACTAAAGTAATTGCACCCAGTACAATTTGTGAAGATTTACAATTAAAGGCTAATTGTAAATCGAACGATGCTAGTTCACACAGCATGATAGAGCCAAACTTGATTTCATTAACGTTTAGAATATCACGCACATTATCATCGTGCAAAACAGATGGTGAAACATTTTTGTTGTCTTTTAAAAATAGCAAAATATCAATGAATGAATCAGGGGTAGCACTTTGACAAAGTGACCAGTTTAAAGATTTTAAAATATGTAGCTCCATCTCTTTAAACTGTTGAATCGAATATTGTTTGCAACATAAATTCTGTAAAATTTTTAAAGAAGCAATACGATTCTTTGAGTCCCAATATTTGGAACTAATCCATAAAGCGGTCAACGCTAATAATTGATAGTTGCTACTCTTGACAATATATTTGGAAGTATATCTATCCAACATGTTAAAGCATAGAAACAAAGTCGAACTCGATAATCCAAGCCTAGTATGGCAGCACATCAAAAAATCAAATATAAGGTGTCTCATCTTATCATTGATCTGTGGCTGAGCTTCGAAACTAGATAGGCTTGGTTTTGAAATATTCTTCGAATTGTCCTCTTCTAAGCAAATTAAGTGTGTTAACAGTTGATTACTGTACTCCAATACAGAAAAATGATGACTTGCTAGTTCTCTTTTAACCAAGTTTTCATCTTGAGATTTCAAACGAGCAACGTTTCTCCTAACATGGGACATGTAAGCTAGATCAACAGATCTAGTGGGATCAATAATATTATCAACACATGGTTTGATCATTATAATGAGATACAGGGATGGTAGAGTATGTGAGAGATCTCAATGCAGCTGGAAGAAGAAGAAGAAGAAGTACGAAAGGATTGTTATTCTATGCTGCTGAAAGGTCTCTTCAATGAAACAAAAAAAAAACTAAGTATTAAAATTATGCCCACGCTGGAATGTCCTCGAGAGTTGCCAATGGTAATTGGTATGAATTCTGAAAATCTAACTGAACGTAGAAAAAGTATATACAGGAAGTAGAAAAATAGTACAAATTCAATTAATGAAATTTATTATATATGATCACTATACAATTGTGAGGATTTATAAAAAGGAAAGTCTGTGTAATCTGATAGTTTCAACCACTCTACGCTTCTGTATACCACGCTGCACTTCTCAATCTGTATCCGTTAGGCGTTAAGCGATTCACTTGCTTAATTGAAAATTTTTTTTATTTCCTGCACAAATAAAGAAGTGGGGCCTCTCTTAGTTCTCCAAACCCTAAGCAACCTCATTTCTAAAATTCTTTCCAGATAACTTGCCGGTCAGCAAAAGAGGATTACTATTACTATTACGAGTAAAAGTGGTGTTTTGCCCTATTGCTACATGCACACGCGCTATTCGGATTCTGGGTACGTGGCCCTCTGTCCTTCTTACTGTGCCCACCAAAAACATGAAACTTGATGCCCTAACTGAAACTGATTTTCGGCAGTAGTGAAAAAGCAAGAAAAAAGCAAAAACCGGAGGTGATCTAATGATCACAAATCCATAGCCCTAAGAGCTGCAGTTTAGTTTTAATATCGTCACAGTCGGCCGCCATCACCACTATATTCATAGGTGCGTAGCACTACTTAATAACAACCCTGCTGTACGTGGAGTGCTGTTGGACCAAGAGTGTGTACGACCCACGAGATCCGACTGGCTGTGCCTGAGTGATAAAAAATTTGACATTTTACCTAATTGGGGAAAAACTCAGTTCGACGGTTTCCCTCCCGAAGGGACAAGCAAAAAAAAAGTGTGAAAGCAAGACAGGTGGTAGATTTCGTTATTGTGAGCCAGCTGTGACATCTGGATCTGACCAAAAATTCTTGGTCAACTGCTTGGATGATAAAAGCAAGGGTTAGTTTGTTAGGGTATGATATATGGCCACCACACCTGAGGCAGCTCGTAGAATGTTACTTACTTCTTTAGGCTTTTAGTTTCACATCCTTTTTCGGCTTTAGTCTCATAAGCCCTTATCTCTATCTATATATAGATGATGATGTATGGCTGTGGGGATATAACGGGGATGATGTTGATGATGGTGCTCCCGGAACGGACCAAAGAAGGGAGAAGGGGTGATCAAGGAAGCCCTTGAGACCTTCCAACGGAAACGTAGCAAACTGTCTTCGTAAGAAAATTTGGCACGTGGCTCTGTAGTCACATGAATGTCACATGGTATTCTTTTCAAAAAATTTTATCACATCGAATGGAATACCAAGATAAAAGTGGTCTTTAGTGCAATGTACAACTTTTTAGAAACAGTTGTCTGAAGGAATATATTCGACTACGTAAGTGATGCTTTGTCGTGGAGTTTTAGCTCAAGGAAAAAGTCTGCAAGGACTGACAAAGCTGGCGATCTTACTTCGTTGCCAATCTACAGGAACCGTTGCCATCAAAGACAACGAAAATGAACGATCATCATATGTACATCCAGTGTCTAAATTGGGTAACGAATTGAATGAACAGTTGAAATCTTCTTCGATAGACGTGAATGAGGTCTATTCAACGTTCACAGATGAGCTTCGTCAATTATCTCAAGACACAACAGATCCAACAAGTTTACAGAGATCGTTTGGTTTAAACGCTCCTTTGATAGCGCTGTTGAGAAAATCCACCGATAAAGTGAATTCCAAGGTTGACCCTTATCAAATCTTGAATACCATGTGCCAATATCAAGTTGCCCGTTCTCCGCATTTTGAAATTGTCTTGAGATATCTGTTGACCAATGAATCACCACAGGACGTCATTGCTCTATGGGTGAAATATTTGGAAACGATTGCCGAAAATCCAAATGCGTTAACACAATCATTTAGAAATAGAAACGGTAACAATAACTCCCATGAGACAAACGCAGCATTGGCTACTTTAGCGTATTTGTTGTTACCAGAAAACAAACCTGATATTGACGTCTTATATCAAATCTTGCAATTCGATAAAGACGCTGGGCAAAAGATTTCTTTTAGCAAGGTAAGATTTTTAGTCAATAGCGTACTAGGGAGTCAACCTGAAAGGAAATTGTTGGTGATAAATGGAATTAACTCCTTGTTTCATCAATATGTGTCTTCTGATAAGGGATCGTTTTTGAGAGAAATAGACCAAACTTTACAATTCTATCATCTACAAGACCTTTATAACCAGTACCATGATGCTGGATCGGATACTGCTGAAGCGAAGAGTGATGCTGATCCTGAGATTTTAGCCAAATTTATGGATAAATTTGTCTCTTTTAGTAAACCTAACAATGCAGTCAAGATCTTCAATGATTATAAATCATTAGATTCACCGATTATCAAGGAGCATTTACTCATTGCAGTGGCCAGTTTACCCGCTAATTCAAGGGGTCTGAGATTGGATAGAATTCTCGCAGTTTGGAACAGTTTGATAAAACCAACAGATCCAACTGCTTCTTCGTATGCATCATTGATTCAAGCACTAGGATTTTCAGGAAACATAACGCAATTGCAAACTATCTGGAACAAAGAGATACCTGCAGAGTTCAAATCAAATATCAAGGTAATTGAGGCGTATTTATCTGCAATGTTGAAGTACAGCGATAAAATCTCATATGAAAGTATAGCGGATAAATTACCCGAAAAGATTGAATCTATTGATTTGATCAATGCCGTCTTAATAAAGATGATCAAAGGTGACGTTTCAATGGAAAAATTTGACTCCTTTTATTCATCGCAATTTATGGGAAAAGATGATGCTAATGCAGCAGAGGTTCAAAGAAGACCAACTGTGGAAACTTTATCTATTAAGATGTGGGCAAATTATCATTATACTAAAGACAAGTCAGATTTCCAATTTTTCAGAAGTATACACCAAAGTAATAAAAATTTGTTAAGGGCAAATGCTATAGTACAATCTTTTGTGAAAATTGTTACCTCAATTGAACCTATTCGTGCTCTTTATGAGCAGATCAAAGAACCGTTGGATTCAAGGAAGTATGGTTACTTTATCGACGCTGAGTTCATGAAGTATGATGGTGAATATGAAGTTGCTGAACAAATCTTCAAAGACTATTTACAAGCTTCTAAAGATCAACCCAAAAAGCTCGATAAATTCGTTGTGGAGCCATTGATTACAGGCTTTTGCGAACATGCGGTCCGTGAAAAAGATGCAAGCTTCTTACTCAAGGTATCCACATATGTTGCCTTTGCTTCCAAGATTGGTGTAGAATTGACATATCAAACTACTGCAAAGATTTTACATGTAATAGCAATGTTAGCAAAGGAAAACTCTGGCAACTTCGATGCCTCAGTACAAAAATTCATTGACTCATTCTTGTCAGGTTTAGCAGAAATGGAAAATTTCCAGCCACATTCAAGAGATATAGATATGTTGCGCAACGCCAATATCAAACTTCCAAGTAAGTTAATGTAAATAGGAACATGAGATACATGCCGCATGAAATGAAAATTGAATAGCGCTACTGTCTATGAAAAACATGTACATAGATGTATAGAAGAATATATACAATCATCGATAGGAATAAAAGTAGAACCCTTTGCAAATCCATTATCCCGGATAGTATTTACAAGTAATTACATAATTTGAAACATTTGATCAATAATTATTTATTGTCATCGTTTTTTCCAAAATACTCCTGCATGATAGGTTTCGTATAATGAATAAATCTATCTTTGGCATTTGAAAAATTTTCTAATGCTGGTCTGACATCTAAGTTAAACGTAGGCAACCCATCCTCGTCATCTGGACCACCGTAAAAGTCAATCACATAACGAACTTTTCTATATCCAGGGTTTTCAGGATCGGATGACATAGGATCAGCTCTAAGAACTGTCCAATCATGTCTATCGAAGGGTAAATCAGTCGAAAATCGACTAGGGAATATTTTACCCAAGGTTTGATACCATTTAGCACGAGGTGACAATTGATCAGGCTTTCCCATAAATTTAAGTAACTTTGGAGCAACGTGCGTTTGCTCAGTGTATGGTTTTTCCCAATCGAGGACCTCTTGCCAACAACCTTCATTTAGAAAGTTATGGACAAAAACCATAGATTCTACAGCATCTTCTGGTATTTCTTCACCTGTATTAGGATCGATTTTGCCTTTTCTCACCATGGCATTGTACATTTGTTGCGGTGATGGGTACTCCCAATTCACTTCGGCGTTTTCTCCCTTTGGAATACTGGATATCGTACGCCCAGTGGGTAAATCTAATTTTTGTCCCGCTTGTTTGTCAGCAGAAATGAATGCAGGCATATTATTTAAAGGGTTAGTACCAATATTGCTACTCTTTCCCTTACCGTTGTGCATTACGGGGCATGCCGATTCCTGTGGTGATTCCTTCATCACAGGACATGAAGAAACAGCGGATGTTTCATTAAAATCATCATTTAAAAGAGAGGGAGTTATCTTCTCAGCCCAAAACCAACCCATGGCTTGCTATGATTTATGGATTATATCCTGTTCTTCTCTTATCTATTTCAGATCTTAATATGTGCTTTTTCGGTTATCAATTTTTCTTACAAACAGATTTACCCTGCCTTCAGATATATGCTTCGTAGATCATGAGTTACTAGAGGAATGCATGCATGTTCAATGAGTAACCGGGTAACAGTTTTTTCGTTACCGAGTATTTGTGAGTAAGTAATCGAGTGCCAGATACCCACTCATCGTGCAACGGTATCACTACTCATGAGTATATAATTGTTAACGAATGAGTTACTCGATGTTCTTGGCGTTAATGGTGATTTTGAAAAAGCTATAGATTAACACTAATATATAATGATGCTATTGCTACTTAACAAAAGTCCCAGATATACCTTCTCAATTGGCTATCGGTGTCGACGGTATCTCTGCGGCATATTCTTCAGCACTTTTATCTCCACTACTGGGGGAGCTTCCATCTTGGATATTTTCTGTAGTGGCCGAAGATTTTATTGAGTTCTCTTTGATGGAATATTCATCCTCGGAGGTCATATCGTCTGAGATTTCTGGCATAAATTCATCGTCAAGCTCGTCTTCCTCTTCATCCCAATCAAGATTCAAATCGTCTTGTAGGTCTTCTACAGAAATCGGTTGCTTTTTGTAATAGCTAAAATTGGAAAAACGGTCTCTCAAAATCATGAGTGTACGGACGTTATTTTTATGCAGACGTGCTCTGTCTTTCCTTATTACTCTGCCAGCAAGTGAGAAGCAGCGTTCAACATCACATGAACTTAGCTTGGTATAAAAGAGCGCCATGGCCAGTTTAAATAAGCATGGATAACTGCGGCGATGTTTATACCACCATGCTATCGCCTCTTTTCTTGAGTTACCATAGATTATTGGCTCTTTCTGATACTGATGCCATTCCTCAAGGACTTCATTGTCATCATTCTTTAGGCTACTCTCGGATTCTGGTAATTGCGCCAGCCGCGGTTGTTCATGCACATTAAAAGATCTGTAATCGTCATCACGTACTGCTTCTTCATAATTCACTTCAGCTGCATCTTGATCCTTGCATCGTGTTGAATTTTCTTCGCTCAAATAGCTTCTTATGAAAGAAGTTACGGCATTCATTCTTATGGAAAATTCATCCGCATTCATAGCTCTGTAGAGTTGTTCGTGTTTCGCCATTGGATCAAGCATCACGGCAACATAATAAAGCGGATTAGCTTGAATATATGATAAGTAATTTTGATAACAAAAGTGTGCATCATTAATTGCCTCAAGAACAATGTTTTTTTCTTCGAGAGACAGAGTACTAGGACCATTCAAATAGGAAAAGTCCATAGTTTTCGTCAATTTAGGTATCTCTTTTCCAGTAGATACAACCAGACAACATTTGTAAAAATGTCCTAAAAGATAGTATAGAGGAATACCTTGGGGTAAATTATTGTATTCATTGTCTTGGAACTTGGAATTCAAATAATCAAAAATCTTACAACTTTCCACAAAATACGTCAGTAGTTCAATACTCTTGGAGTCAAAAGTTAAGTGATCCTTACTCTAGAAACAAGATGTTCTCATCCCGCATCTTCAACATCTCCTAGCCAATCTCGATAAGCCCGATAATTTTCCAAAAAGATTTTGACTTGTCTCCATTTGAAAATTCATCTTGTTTGCGATTCATAAGGTATAAGAGGCAAATTATGCTTCCTTAGGCTGGCATTGACCGCCGTAGAATATCTCATAATTTTTGCCAGTTTCCTAATCCTTGTAAAAGCATTGGAAAAAATAGCGGATTGAAGAAGATTACTGATAATTTTCTGAAACTGTAGATTTAATACATGACTTGCACAGCGAATAAAGCGGACCTTACCCATCAAACGGTGACCGCATGGCTTCAAGTCATTGAAGTGCTCGTAGATTAGGTTGGAATGAAAATTTCCATTGTTCGAAGCATTATCCATGGTAATGGTGCCCAGCTTATCCACAAGGTCGTGCCTCTTCATAATGGACATGAAAACGCTACATATATTTTTTCCAGTATGTCTCTTGTCTTCAAGGCTGATAAAATCAAGCAAATGCGCATTTTGAGCCTCGCCACTATTGTTAAGGAGTATCTTGGCACTATCAGCGTCATCCAATGATTTTTCATTTAGAATGTTTGGAGCAAAGGACACAATTACGGCGAGAAACGATTGATTATTACCAGAGGTCCATATATCTAACTGAACGTTGACCATTGTAGTGTCCTTCAAGTTTTGCTGCAGCGCTTCATCCAGGAAATCTCTGAACCGACAAATTTTCTTAGTCAAAGTGTTTCTTGATTGAATAAAACCGTTATTCGCATATTTGGCGTTCAAATGGCCCCACGTCGTCAAATTGACGAAGCTAAAAGGAAGGAAGCCTTCTGCAATGAGTAGTATACTCTCCAATGCAGCTGGCAACTGGATTCCTTTGCAGCTGCCGTGTCAGCGCGTCCGACATTTTAAGTGGTTTCGATCTCCTTGCCATGGTATCCAGAGTTTGCATCTTTGAGACCTTATTTTCTTTGAGAGCAGTAGAATGCAATGCAGTTATATGCTTTGATAAGTTTCCAGTAGATTCCCCTTCCTTGAAAGGCTTACCACAATATTTGCACGTCGCAATCTTCCGTCCATTAGTGAAAGCGAATTGAAAATGTGACTTGAAAGAAGATCGCTCCATCCACGCTGATGGTCCTTTCATCGGCCTCTTTTTTGTTTGAGCCGGTGAAAGTACCGCCGATGTCTCACGATCATTTGGTGGGGTTATAGGCTCATCAAGGGTAGGAACATGAACGTGTGTTGCATCCAGCGGCATTGCCTGCTCTATAATCAATGCCTGGTCGTTGCATTGAGAGTTAGAAGAAATTGGATATGTCATAGCTGGAAAAAACAATACTGAAAGTACTGTCTCCTCATGGCGTAAAATCTCTGGAATTCGAGGAAAAGCCTATGGCAAGTCAGCCTTTATATATTGCGCATAGTGACGCGTGTATGGAGGGTACGCGTAAACCGATTTTATTTTTATGTTTTGATTTGAATAATGAACTTTGATTGAATCCTAACTATTGCCTTTAATGTCAACGTATCAATCGAGTGACGGTTGAGTAATCATAGAAAACGAAATAAGTAACCCAATTTACTGTTTCGTCGAAAGCGACATGTAGCTCGAGTACTCACGTTAAAGATGACCAAGTAACTCATTTATATCGTACAAAGTGTTACTCATTGAACATGCATGGAGGAATGAAGAGAAGAATGATTTGCCTGATTTGCCCACTGAAGTGCAAAGTTAAAGATGTCACATAAAGAGAATCTATCGTTGGGTCCGAACTTCGTGGATAACATCAATTCGGGATCCTCTTCTGTAATGGCAACATCTTCTATGGCAAAAGCCTCCATGACACTTTCTCAGCCAGCTCTAGTAAATGGCGGTGGTAAAGCTCAGAAAGATAAGAAAAAGCTACGGGACCTTATTACCAATGAGCTATCGCAACAAATGGGTGGCAGATCTACTATTAAGCTGATAGGATTAAATATTACGAGTATACCGGAAGCGGATGTGGACTTATTACGAAACGTTGAAAGATTATCACTTCGAAAGAATTTTCTGATAAATTTACCACCCAACTTTTGCACATTAAAAGGGCTAAGATATTTAGATTTGGACAGCAACATTCTCCGAGAAATCCCCCCTGTGCTGATGCAATGTCCAAAACTAGAAATTCTCGATCTTTCCTATAACAGTATAGAGAGTCTGCCTCAGGACATATCTGTACTATGGTCCCAGAAGTTGAAGGTTTTATCCTTGAAAAACAATAACGTGGCGTCTATATGGGATCTTATATCAATAGTAAAATTTGATAATCTCAGTGTTCTAGAAATTGAGGGCAACCCCATACCCAGTGATGAACTAGAAAACGTGCGAGCGTATACACCCATTACATCCAATATGGTTAAAGAAGAATACTGGGCCATAGCACTGCGAAGATATTTGTTAGATCATTCTTCAATTCCCAATATCTCACAAGATTCAAAAAGTTCGAAAGCTGCTAAAAGAATGGGGTTCATTAATACGACTTCACCAGTCGGAGGTGAGCACAACGGCTCAATGGCTTCAACTTCAGTTCCAGCTGCAGGTTCCACATATATCTCAGAAATAGATTCAGCTCCTCACAACGAGAGTGCGAATGGTGCTAACGACTTGTACAATCATTCTAAATTCAACGATTATT
Source organism: Torulaspora microellipsoides (assembly GCA_900186055.1). Classification (NCBI taxonomy): domain Eukaryota; kingdom Fungi; phylum Ascomycota; class Saccharomycetes; order Saccharomycetales; family Saccharomycetaceae; genus Torulaspora; species Torulaspora microellipsoides. The sequence continues at coordinate 822,624 of FYBL01000006.1, read as the reverse complement.
TCAAGAGGCTATCAGTTCTACCCGAAGAATCGCCGCATAACGAACAGCACAGGGTATCTCACGATGAATTAGTGGTAGCATGTCGAAAGCTATTGTTCAGTTTCACAGAATGTCAACAGAATATTAGAAAAATTGCATCTTTTTGTAAAGAAAAAGCGGTTGCCGTGAACGTGGTATCTCTTCTATATTCGGTGAGATCACATATTGATAACCTTGTGGAAGTGTTAGAACAGGCAGAAAACGAAGAAAAATCGCAAGATGGCGCTTTGATTAAACTATGCATTACAATTATAACAATATTCAAGCAAATAATAAGCCAATTGCGCAAAAACTTTCATACCTTCTTTGAAGCGGATGATCTATGTTTCATCAGAATGTTTTATATGACTCTGGTTTGCTCATATACCGAAATTTATAATGCATGGTGTTATATTGATGCCGAAGATGCCAAATTGTCAAGAAAGCTCCTATCAAGCCGTTCTCATTCTTTAATGAATCGCCCCCCATCTGGAAATAATGTTAATAATGTTACCGGACTCGCTACACTATATTTACCAAGAACGAGAAGCAATACTTCACAATCGAGAGCCGCACCAATTAGTTTGAACACAGGAGCCGCCCTTGGCTCTTCCATTGATGGACCACATAGCAGCAATACTGCTCAGCATGTAAATAATATCATTTCGCCAATCTTAGGTAATGCTTCACCACCACATCCGTTAAACTCACATATGAGTTCACATACAACTCCGCCACCTGCTGGATCCATAATGTCATCGGTCTCACAATTTTCCGTGGAGCATTCTCCAAGACAATATCATGCTCATTCACCGCGGCTTCATAAACAAACTGAAGGTCATGCCGCCACTAACCGTGAAGGAGGAACAGACTCTGACTCCGGTTCTCCATCAGTATCCATGACAATGGGCACAAATGTTGATTTACAGCTGTATCAAACATTAGGCACAGTTGTTATAATGGTCAATGTAGTTTACGATCAATTAACATCGGAAATTTCTAAGGCAGCTATAGCAAGTACCAAGGGCCAGCAAGAGCTAACAGACTCCTTGCTTTCTAAAATTCGGGATTTAACTGAAACTTGTTGTCAGGCTATGGAGCTATCCAAGAGCTTAAATGATCGTTTACACGTATTAACCTCAGATGCTGAAACGTCCGAGAAATATTTGACAAATAGTGAAAAAGTGAAAACATGGGAAAATATAAATGCGTTTTTGAAGTCTATCATATCCATTTTAGCTAACACAAAAGTTGTCATGGCTGATATGCCCGCTTTAAATGAAATAAGACCTAACCTGGCCTCACTAGCGAAAATAACAAAAGATGTTACTGTCATTTTAGATTTAAGTTCCTATAAGGGAGTTTCAATGATTGCTGCTCAAAATCAACCACAACAGCAAGTACAAGCACAAACACTGTCTCAATCACAGTATCATCAACAATCTAATAACATTACGGAAGAAAAAGAAAACCATCCTTATACTCCAATGATTACACCACAACCTACACCATCACATTCGCAAGTTAGTAATCCATTCGATCAGTTATGATTGAAAATTGTCATCAGCATGAGACTTACCAGTGGTCATATTTCGTTTCATGCTCTTACATATAGATTTTTAGTTATGTAAGCTATTTTAAAAGGAGTCATCGCGAGGGTTTCTAATTTCCACACCGTTCTAATGCATGTTCATAGATTTTACTTACTTCATAATGGTAACCATGAATATTTTGTTGCTCCAAATATCGTGGTAACCTAGCCCTAGTACGTTCTGCGATTCCAGTTAATCGTACGGAATCTGTAGTGCTCATCTTAACTTTTCCTGGGATTGTTCCATCTAATAGTCTGGCGAAAATCTTATCCAATATTAAAAGCAGTTTAAAGAGCTTCGACAAGATGCTGTTTTGATCGTCAGAGGATAAAGATGCGAGTTCAAACTTTTCAGTATAATCTATGAGGTCATCTGCAATTTTTATTAGATATGCACTCTGTCCAAAGTATGTAGATTTACAATCCACAAATTGATCAAGGGTAACGTCAGCCGGGTCCTGAACTAATAAGTATTCCGTATTTGGTGTACCTTCTACGGAATACCAAATAAAATCAACGAGCGATTTGAGGTCTTGCAACAGCGGTGACAGCCCTGAATAACCATTTTGAGCATTTAATCCACGAGATTGAACAAACTTCCGCGTTATCTCCATTACTCTGTCATCACAATATGTGATGAACTTCGATTGTTGTGAACATGAAAGCCGCCTTTGACCGCCTATAGGCCTTTCAGACTGCGGTTGCAATTCGCTTAGCCTTGTATGAGATGAAAATGGAGAATCGATGTTAATCCGAGGTTTGAAATCATCAACATTATCAAACATATCTTCATCTTCATCTTCTTCAATGTAAGATCTTTTGAATGTTGGCATTTTACTATCACTGTGCACTTCTTCCTCCTCCGGAACACTTATTTGCATGTCCTCTAAATCAGGATTCAAATCCAAACCTTCAATATCGTTCTCATCTAACTCTTTCACAGCGTTTAAATCAAGCTGTTCATCAGCCTGAGGATGTAGTGGAGTTGGAGGCTCAGACATAGTGAATGAACAATATCAAAATCAAAATAATCCTCTTAGTAAATATGATACTCTTGAATTTTCAAGGATACAGCCAGGTGATTGTATTTTGCAGTCATATGAAGCACACTTGTGTATGGCGACTTGTTCTCATTATTCGAATTCAATGTTACCCTTTCCTAGCTCTCCACAATCGTATAGCGTATAATAATATATCACGTGAGCATGATTCCCGTCCTTGAATCTTTGAGATAAGAGCGTTATCTGCTACGTTTAAGCTCAAGGACTATCAGTCAGGGATCGGAGTGTACTCTGATTGCTCTTTTTGAAGATCTTCTCACTCGTAACTTTCCGTGAATCATTCAGCGAAGTGTTGATAGTTACGATGTTAGTCACCTCCGTTACTACTGACAGCAAGTGCGGCCTTTTATATCTAAAAAGAAAAGTATGCTCGTGTTTCTACTACATTATATCATTTACGATAACATATTTCGTTTCTTAGCGTATATAGATCGCAGTGCATACCGCATAACGCATGTGAAGGGACGGAAGGGCATGATATAACAGAAAAGCTAATGATTATACGGCAAATCAGCCAAGCAGTCTTACCTGATCCGAAGAATATATCCACCTTTCCGATTTTTCATGCTTTTTATCTATTGATATATTTTGTTTTCTGATTTTCCACGTTGTATGATATAGCAAGGCGGAAGTATCTCAGCGGCAATGAGCTTGTTTATGCTGAGTACCAATTCAAAAAAGGAAAAGGTTGATTTACCACGAAACAAAGAAAAATCTGCTTAAAGCTCCTTTGAAGGACATCGAAAATGGCTGAATATGTTTTAGGTTATTTAGAAATGATAGGTGGGAGTGAGGACGATACAAACGATTCGGTATCTTGTATAAAGGTTGGCGGCTACCCTACGCGCCTGGGGATATGTAAACACTCCATGTTGAAGTTTGGCCGCAATGAAAAAGAGTGTGATTTAGTCTTTCAAGATCCGGCCGTATCATCTATTCATTGTGTCTTTTGGGCCATTTTGTTCGATGAAGATAGCTCTCCAATGTGCTACGTGAAGGACAGCTCCTTAAATGGCACTTTTTTAAATGGCTCCCTGTTGAAGAAAAACGTAGCTTACCTGTTACAAGAGGGAGATATCATTGAGCTTCGTGATGAAAGTCGGAAGACTTTCAGGTTTAGCAGCAAGTACGAAATAGTTAACCCTTTGCTACTAGGGCAGCTAGGTTTCGAAGAAATAGTTGATCAATGGCAGGTTACTTCTAGAGTTATCGGCAACGGTACCTTTGGCCATGTTTTAGTTACATACAAGAACCAAGAAAAAATGCAGAAGTTTGCAGAGCAACTTTCGAAATGGCATCCTGAAAATTACGCGGTAAAGATTATTAAACTAAAGCCAAATAAGCTTGACAAAGAGGCGAAAATCCTGCTAAAGCTGAATCACGTACGTTTTAAGTGAAAATATACCACCATTCGACTTCTATTGAGCATTTTTACTAACCGTTCTCAATCTCATGTTATTCAGCCGAACATTATCAAAGTGCATCATACCTATTGTGACATGCGAGACAATTTGTACATCTTTCAAGATCTCGTTCCCGGAGGTGATCTCTTTTCATATTTGGCAAAGGGAGATTGCTTGACGTCTATTTCGGAAACAGAGTCTCTTATAATTGTGTATCAGATCCTGCATGCTCTTAAATATTTACATGATCAAGGAATAGTGCATCGTGATTTAAAACTCGACAATATTCTTCTTTGCACGCCTGAACCTTGTACCAGAATCGTCTTGGCAGATTTTGGTATTGCAAAAGATCTATCCACAGCAAAGGCTAGGATGCATACAGTGGTCGGAACACCTGAATATTGTGCTCCTGAGGTGGGATTCAAAGCAAGTAGAAAGGCCTATCAGTGCTTCTCACGTGCTGCGACCTTAGAACAGAAAGGATATGATAGCAAATGTGATTTGTGGTCCCTCGGAGTTATCACCCATATAATGTTAACCGGTATCTCTCCTTTTTACGGAGATGGTACGGAGAGAAGTATTATTCAAAATGCCAAAGTTGGTAAGTTGAATTTCACCGCTAAACAATGGAATGCAGTTGCAGATAATGCGAAACATTTTGTTCGCAGATTATTAGAAGTTGACGTCAATAAAAGATTGGACAGCAAACAAAGCCTAAAGCACCCATGGATTTCTAAACACAATGAACAGCTGGAAAAGATATACTCCAAAAAAATTCTCAACCTAAATGATACCTGTACCTCTGAACCAGTGTCAAACCCCAAAAATCCAGAGTGGAAACGTAAATTACCTAAGAGTGTTGTGCTCGACCATACTGCGCCAAACAAAAAGAAACAGAGGTCTGTCATCTGAAGTTGGCTGCTTCTTCCAAATATCGAATGATATATGCTCTGCGCCCTCCCAAATAGCGAAGGCTCAACTACGACTCCTCTCCAGTATAACGTTGCCGACAAATGCTATTTCATATCAGAAGAGAGATTGAGAGTTTCAGCGATTCCAAACTTATCGTTTATATCCATGTAGTCGAATACAAAAGAATTTTGCAGGCACTGCCATCAATCACAAAAAAGTAAATTTGTCTCGTAATTCATTTTAATAGGCTATAAGCTCTTAAAAAGCTCCAAATTACCTATGGAAGTCTTCACAATCAAAAGGAGAGCAGCTCTGTCGTTCTTCAATGTATCATCATAAAGTCATACGTTAAAAGTGATATAAATCTAATCCTTAAGCAGCACTGGGGACGAATACCCACGAATACAGGGTGGTGACCCGCGAATACAGTATTCGCGAGTTCTAACGAATTTCATCACTCCTTACGGTTTGTATTCGTGACATGACGAATACAACGTCGACAGCATATTGGTATGCCATTCATGTCTATTACGGATCGCCGGTACTTACTGACTCTCGATATGTGACAAGATAACGCAGATATATAAATTGCTTAACTACCTAACACGATGTCATTCGTCGTCTTCACTAAAATCGCTATCCGAACTGAATTCCTCCTGGTGTCTTCACTTCCGCTAGTGGCACCGTTATTAAGCTGCTTATAGTTTTGTCTCTTTCTAGTCCTAAAATGGTACATAACAGTAACTGGACGTACCTCAGGAATATTTGATGGTCAGCCCTTACGGGCCTGTTTGAGATAAAACGTTGATAATGTCTCTTATTTACGCGTTTATATTTCGTTTGTTACCTGTATTCGCGTTATGTATTCTTTTTCTTTCGTTTGAAAGTACTCAATTCGCGAATACACTAATCATTATATACGGCGTATTCGTGGATCGTATTCGTATTCGTCCCCAGTGCTGTCCTTAAGCGTATACTTGCGGAAATCTTGAATATTCATTGTGAAGTTCATTCAGCTCCAGGGCTAATCATCAAGGTCAGCGGAGATATAGCTGTGATGAAGAATGTTTTGAAAGGCAATAAGTCCTCAGGGTTCGGAAAAATTGCGTTCGATATACTCATTAGTGAAAAGCCTGCAGCCCACAACCTTCATGATGTGAAAACATCTGTCCATCAACCTCTCCTTCCTGAGGCCAAAACACAATCCATCACCGACAGGTGGCTTCAAAATGCTATGGCAAAACAGACTACAAAAAATCCGAGCTCAAATGTTGTGCTGCACCTGCCGATTGTTCTCAAAACTTTGCAAAGGTTACGATCAAGCGATAATAGAGCCTCATTTTTTAAGTTATTGAACAAGATCAAGTCATCAAGAATCCAATGGATTTCACAAACGGGAAAATTTATTAGAAATGATGGGAAATCTCCCCTTGAATTATTTCATGAAGTGTCGAATATGCTTTATCGTATGGCAATCATGGATAAACACGCCAACGATTCAGATTTGTTGGCAAAATTTGTATTACAATTAATGACCAGTTACCAAGATGTACTGCGATCAAGTTCAATTAATAATTTACAGCAAACCACAAAATTCTATAGGAACTGCTTAATGATCATAGTAAAAACCGAATCTATAGGCAACCTGTTGGCGGCTTTTGAGCAAATACCAGCAGAGAGTATGAATTTGAAGTGCTTAGCTGAAATCGCATTTTATCAGCAATCAGCTCAAGTTTCTAAAGCTTTGGATTATTTGGAAGAGAAATTCTTGTTGCCTGGCAGCGCTCCTTTACCAAGTGAAGAGGTAATCGCGTTTTTTCCTTTATTTTTCACCATTATGCAGACGTGTATAGTTCATGGTGAGCAGCAAACATGTTGTAACTTATTAGCAAAGCTTGCGAATGACTGGAAATATGAAATGGATGATCATCATTACACTCTATTGGTTGAATTGTGCGAAAAATATGCTACGGATAAGGCTCATATCTCTCTTGGTCAGGCATACCCTCATTACTCTAACAAGCTAGTTCCATGGAAATCTCTTCAATCTGAAATGAGCTGGGAGCAGTTCATTACGTTTCTTTATAAAGCTAAAGTTGATCTGTTCAAGGAGAATCAGGACTTGGATTTTTTACAGCATAAGCTTTCTACTGTGGGCTTCACCACACAAGAATGGCAATCATTTTTAGAGAAAATTGAGGTTCCCGAAGATGCAAACTCATCACTGAAAGCTTTTATCATAAACTCAATACTCATATATTTAGTAGCAAATCGGAATCTTGGGTTTTTTATGAGTGTTTTGGAGTATTTAATATACGAGAAGAACTATGGTCGACATTTTCTAGATTCACAAAAATTAGTTGGACAATCAAAGTATTCCAATTTTCACATATTGTTCAAAGCAATTGCTAACAGCAGTTCGTCGATACTAACTGCATGCAAGTTGTTTAAATTTCTAGAAAAGAACCCCCAATTGGCATTTAAATTCACTACGAATGATTTTTATTGCATGATGAAAACCTGCGTAGCTGGCGCAGATCATCATGCGCTGTATTTCTTTCTATTTCAATATATTCTGACGAAAGGACATACCTTTTTCGTAGATTCCGGAAATCATCGTACTTGGGTATTGCCATCGCGTATAAAACTACTGTTGAAGAATTGCGTTTTCGGTTTGAGGGGTGATGGAAGAGCTATCGAAATTACAGATAATGTTGGCGAATGGTTCATGAAACGAAGTTTGGAAGCTGACTACGTAGATTCCATCGACGAAGCAACTTTAAAGAATATTTTCGGAAGTGAATATTTGCCTAATTTGGATATGAACACATTATTGGCCCTTGAGAGGAAGTATGAACATGAGCATGATATTACTGATGAGAAAGTTGACAGGAGTGGATATTCGCTTTCTGTTGATATGCAGAAAAGCCGCAGAATAAATAGGTTACTGGAACATATTATTAAACAATCATCTGTTGAAGCTTCTGAATCTATAAAATAACTTGTAATTCTGATAAATCAATAAGATTTTTGTTTTCGTTAACGGCTGCTTTGAGCCTTTCTAACTGCTGTAGTGAATTAGTATCCAAAAATATCTGTGCTAATCCTTCAGTTGCGGTTCTTTCAACTAATGAGCAACCAGATTTATCAAGTTGAGATTCTCTCTGAGCAAGTACCAAAAGACGCATGATGATGGTATTGGCAAAGTTTTTATCAACCCCGCCTGATGCATATATGTGACAGTTTATTAAATGTGGAAGAAGTTTGATTGTTGATACCCTTAATATACTACTGCCCTTCAACAGATTTAAATTGTATATTTTAGCATAGACTCCTTTAAAGTTAAATTTTCGGTCAATACGGATGCCTGATTCCATAATTCTTTGCCAGAAATTTAAAGATAAGACGGCTATTTTGGTAACGTCTCTCGCCGAAGACGCAGCAGAATTATTTTGCAATTCAGAAAGCTCTTTAGCAGAAGGTATTATCCTTACTAAACAGTTGCACAATTCAAGTCTTTCTGAATCCTGGGTCAGAGAATAATAATATATTAAAAACTCATCTATAGCACTTCTAACCTGTGAATCTGAAAAGTGAATGGCCCCTGCTGATACTATGTAACCTTTCCAAAATTCTGGCGATTTTCCGTGAAATACAAAATGCTGGAATTTAAGCAGTTCATAATTATAATTTTCCTTCGTTACTTCAGTACTATATTGAAATTTATCGCATAAAATGCTGAAACACAGCCGCTTTAGTTCTTCAACTTGTTCTCCCGACAACCTTACTAAATTTGAAATAGCACTGTCAGTTAGCGTTTCGAGGCTCCAAAATAATGTGCTATTCATCGCGATAATTTTGGCAGCACTGGTCCTTACTAATCGACCAACATCACCTTGCTCAGTGATTGTATAATCATTCAAAAGTTCCGTGATAGTGAACAGGATGTTGCTGCCAGTTGCATCGACGATCTCGAGTAGATGTTCGCTCAAAGAATCCAACAATTGCGATTTACATGTAGAATCTATCAGCGGTAAAACCATGTAAAATATTTCGGTGAACCTTGAGGGCTCCAAGTCAGGTAGCACGCAACATGTCAATGTGTTATTGTAGCGGACATACTTTTGGTACGTTTTCCAAAAGAAGCACTCGTCCTTTGCAGATTCGAAATGTTTGGGACTCCTTGATAATCTTGCGACTATTTTCCTAAATAAATGAGCAAATTCCATATTATGGATGGACGGTACGGGAGCATTTCTCACAATATGAAAGCAAGTTTTTATATCCTGCTCGTGAAGTGCAAAATCATCGACTATGTCCATTTGAAATACCCAATATTTGAGGATCGTTAAAAATTTAAACAACTCCCTGGGATTATTATCAGAATGTCTTTCATTGTGATTTATTGAGCCGATAACATTTTGCGAGAGGTCTCTCATATGACATAAAACATCTGAACATTGGGGAGATAATAATCTATCAGATTCCAATTCGATCAATAAAGAAAGAATTCTCGTCGATTCTATTGTGTCATAGGGCGACATAGAGCAGATTTTCTCTTCGATTTTTGCCTCAACAAAATGTATTGCTCGTGGTGCTCTAAGCAACAGGTCATGTAAAGATTTTATCGTTAGCTTCACTACTTTCAAGTCATAATTTTGCAGAAGATTATAATTGAAAAGCCAATCGACAACAAAGTCAGCAAATCTTTGATACTCATCACATTTTGTGAAACATTCGTAAAGTTGCCATGTGTTCGTTGAATATATCTCGGACAAATTTGTTATTGGTAATTCTATGATCTTCAAAATAGTAGAGTTATCCAAAATTTTTGAGGAAGAGATATATCTTCCCAACATTTCTTGTAGAGCAGCACTAGCAGACTTGCGAACTAATAGATCTCTATCGAAGGTAGAGCACATTAATAAGTTTAAAAAAATGTTTACCATAGCTTCCTGTGGAATGTTTTTTTGGTTGGACTTTTTGATTCTTGCAAAAGACCAACAAATAAAATTTGATGCGTCTTTAACTTGTGCACCCTTGATGTTATTGACTTTTAATTGTTGGAATCTGGAAGTAAAAGGAATAATACCTTCGGAGATTTTTCCGCATAAATGGGGTAAACAAGTTGCTACTGTATTTGATAGTTCTGCAATGATAAGTAGATTGGTATGTAGCCTGTCGTTATCCAGTAAATCCCACGGCGTTGACTTAATCAGCTGCGTCGTATTATCAACACAAGATTGTATCAATTCAAAGGCAGTTTCTTTATCATCGAGATCATAGATCAAACAATGAATAATTTTGGCATATGAATGCGCCAAACGGAATCTGAAATTGGTGAATTGATTATCCAAATGAGATAAGATCCACGAAATGATGTCTTCAAGAGACTCCCAATCCTGATGAAATGCGTGAAGTCTAAATAACTTGGGCAATGCTTTTAATCTAACAATATCAGTCCCATTCTCATTTTTTTCTCCGTTCAAAATACTTGAAGTGAAACTGTCTAATGTTTTTTTATCAATGAATTTGTCATATGATTTCGTGGTTTTTATGCATTCTTTCAAAATGCAATTTATAGTTAAGAGGTCCAGTTCTTTCTTATGATAGTCAAAAAGTGTTGAGTTCCTGATAAATAATTGTGAATGAATATGGGCCACGATTGGGTTCAAAGATGGTAACTTTTTGTGAACTAAAGTTCGATGGTATATCTGTTTATCGACATCTTGCAATTTGAACGGCGACAAGGTCAAAAGGTAGATCCAAGATAATATCAAATACGAGATATACCAGTTATCCCTTACTTGATTATCCTGTGGAAGGATTTCCATCAGATTGGTCAACTGATAAATATTTGTTGGTAAATGATGTATGATTTTTTTCCAAGTGACAACCTTTGATAAAGTATAAAATACTTTGCATCTCAATAATTGCTCATCATATGGTAACTTAAAGAAATTTTCGGTCAAGACTTCGATATAATGCTGTAGTCTATTTCTACCACGACCGGCTTGTAAGATAGAAGGGTCTTGCTGAAACTGATCGATAGTTTTTAGCACGGTCTCGACATTTTCCGCAGATAATGTTTGAATATTATTATCGATACAACGCAATAGCTCATCAATGGAATCCAAATGCATGAAAAAGGTTCAGGTAACTATCCATATGCTCACTTAGGAGGAAATCTATCGGTGAGATCCCTCTCGTTTGTAAACAGACCATCGATATTTGTGTTTACCATTTTGAGTTCAAGTCACGAGACAGTTAAGGATACCGTTAAAAATGATAAAATAGAGCTGAAGCTCAGTCTGACCTGACCTGACCTGACCTTAATTATTAGGCGCCACGGAAAAGTTCCATCTACATTGATAAATACTTGACGGTATGAAGATATATTAACAGCTTTCATGGGATTCTTACAGTATGTAGTATCTCGAACATAGCCCAGATTTCCATGTTTGCGTGCGTGTGGTATGATTGGAGGAAGAGGAGGATGTCTTGAGATGGAATGGCTGAGGAGTTGGAACTGAATGACACCCCCTTTAGATATCAGCAAGATCCCTTGAAACGCTGAGAGTGGTCCTTACAGCTAGTCCATATTGCTCAAGTTCTAGTTCATTTGGAGAGAAGCTGAATTTGCATCCCTGTCTTGAAAATACACCTTTGTTGATACTATATGGCCGTTTGAGCCGCCGAGCTGCAGAGCATTTTCTCACGAATCTCATCCCGAACATGAATCCTTAGGGAGGTTTTCCGAGAGGTATCTCACCTTCAACGATCTGTCAGCGGAAGGGACGGGTATCACTTTCCGGATATCCCTACGACAATTGATAACCTGGGCGAGAGCCGCGCCTATTGAGCCTGCCAGCCTGCCAGCCAGGTTATCGTCGTGAATTATGTAGGTTGGTACGGTACAAGGATTCCGATGGAACGCGCTAGTGATAACTTATCGCCTGGTAGATTGTTATCTCTGACCTTGCTTTCAACTGTTCTGCCAAAATATCCTCGGTAGAACATATTTCTGGACATCACAGGTTTTCCTCTTGATGATTATCGCTTTCGGCGGATTCCTTGAAATCCAACTGATCGACGGATGGGATGATAATTGTGATTCCAGGTCTTTTCCATGCTATCTAGATTAGCATAGTATAGTTTTTCCTGCACCAGATCGATTTTACTAGTCATTGGGCTTCTCTTCCTTGTAAAGGAGATAGGACCGATAGAGGAGGGTATCAAGTGGATTAAGAAGGCATTTATTCGAGAATGTTTTGGGAAGGACTTTGAACCATATTATATGTATGTTCCCCATTATTTTCTCTGAGTGAGTTATATAAATGGAAGAATCTGTCAAGTGCAGCCCCCCAGTTCCATTCACTCTCGAAAAGTGGTAAAAGTAAAAGAAAAAGATTGCACGTACAACCGATCTAGAAATGTATTCAAGAGCGGAGAAAGATTATAAGGACAGTGAAGGTAACAATGGTCCGCTTTTCGTGGATAAGAAATCTGGTCATGTCGTTGAGATTGATTTAGAATCTTTGTCGAACCAAGGTTCTGCCAGTCAAAGAGATAGCGATGCTAGCAAAGGTACTGAGAATCAGCTGAAACAAGGTTTAACATCGCGTCATATTCAATTAATTGCACTTGGTGGTGCCATTGGTACCGGTCTCTTTGTTGGGACAAGTTCGACCTTACATACATGCGGACCGGCGGGCCTCTTCATTTCATATATCATTATATCTACGGTGCTTTATCCAATTATGAATGCATTTGGTGAAATGGTTTGCTATCTACCCGGTGATGGTACTGATTCTGCTGGTTCTATGTCGCATCTGGTTAATAGATATGTTGACCCCTCTTTAGGTTTTGCTACCGGGTGGAACTACTACTATTGTTATATTATCTTAGTGGCTGCAGAATGTACGGCAGCTTCTGGTGTTGTACAATATTGGACCACTGTGGTACCTGAGGGAGTTTGGATAACAATTTTTCTTCTAATTGTTCTTTTCTTAAATCTTTCAGCGGTCAAATATTATGGTGAAACCGAATTTTGGTTTGCTTCTATTAAGGTGTTGTGTATCCTTGGTTTAATAATTCTATCATTCATTTTATTTTGGGGTGGCGGTCCAAATCGGGATAGACTAGGATTCCGTTATTGGAAGCATCCTGGAGGTTTTGCTCATCACATTACAGGTGGTAACTTGGGTAACTTCTTAGATGTGTATTCTGGAATTATCAAAGGTGGTTTTGCATTCATTTTAGGGCCAGAATTGGTCTCTGCAACAAGTGCTGAATGTAAAGATCAAAGAAGAAATATCGCTAAAGCCTCCAAGAGATTCGTTTGGAGATTAATGTTTTTCTATATTTTGGGTGCCCTATCCATTAGTGTCATCGTTGCTTCTAATGATCCTGTTTTAGCTACGGCGTTGGAGCAAGGGAAGCCAGGTGCTGGTTCATCTCCTTTTGTTATTGGTATTCAAAATGCTGGAATTAAAGTTCTGCCTCACATCGTTAATGGATGTATCCTAACAAGTGCTTGGTCTGCAGGTAATGCCTTCATGTTTGCTGGCTCTCGAGCCTTGTTGACAATGGCACAAAACGGGCAAGCACCAAAAATTTTTGCAAGGATTAACAGATTCGGTGTTCCATACTTTGCAGTTTTTCTCTCATTTTTGATTTCATGCTTAGCATACTTAAACGTTTCTTCGTCAACTGCTGATGTTTTCAACTGGTTTGTTAACATTAGCACCATTTCGGGTTTTATTGGTTGGGATTGTGGAATTGTCGCTTACTTAAGATTCCGTAAGGCAATCTTGTACAATGGATTGCAAAATTCACTACCCTTCAGGCCATGGGGTCAACCATACATGGTTTACTGGTCATTATTTGTTGTTTCTTTAATCACGCTGACCAATGGTTATGCCGTTTTCATTCCTAAATACTGGAATGTTGCAGATTTCATTGCTGCATACATTACTTTACCAATATTCCTGGTTCTTTGGATTGGTCATAAGTTCTGGACAAGAGGTTATAAAAGATGGTGGTACCCAGTTGAGGAAATCGATGTTACTACAGGTCTTGCCGAAATTGAAGAGAAAACTAGAATTTTGGATGAAGAAAGAAAAGTGCCAAGCACACGTTGGGAAAAGTACATGGACATCTTGCTATAAGTAAATATTGTGCACACTTTATGCACGCATTTTTGTAATTTTCAATATTCATATTCATGCAGTCACTTAGGGGGAGAATCTCCAACCGTACTATTCTAATTAAAGCCATGCCCTTATTTTACAAGATCCTTCACGATGAATCACTGCATTTATTGTTGACAGTGGGATTCACGTGCTTTTATCAGCTTGTTAAGTGCCGTCTGCAAAATGTGGGTAGTTTTAGCCGCTGAGGTTCTATACCCATATTATACATGAACGTTTCAGCTAACTTTCTACAAGAGAATAAGGTTGTTGGGCTCGTCCGCGTACATATTATATTCATGGTGCGGCCCGCGCTTCTCACATTTGCTACGACGAATCGCTGGTCTAGTTGCATTTGATCAACTTCCCTCATTTCTAAAGTATCCCCAGCGCCTTATGAGTGTCGTTATATAAATGGGCAACGTAAGGCTGGGTCTCGTCTAGGGCGTTTTGTCCTGAAAATGTAGCTGATGCGAACAAAAAGGCTGAGCGAAACCAACTGGAAACATAAAGGGGATGGTCGGGTAAACACCCAGACACAGGAACACGCGTGAGCATCCACATTTTCCGGCATCTTGTAATTACTTCTCGAATTTATGAGATAAACGTTTTTGACGTTTTACAGGAATCCCCAATGACACCCAAAACATGCAGCGTTTAAGCACCATCAGGATGAGCTCTCGTTCATAAGAAATGAAAAAAAAATGCATAACATCGACAAGGTGATGGTTAGGTGGATTGTACGTAGAAAGAATAATCTTGGAAGAATATACAAAGACGAATTTGCGTAGCGCACTATTGCTGAAAGGTGGCCACGTCGACCGACCGTTGACGTTGGTTAACCCATCGGATACCATGCATGTCAGGTAATATAGATTGAAGGTCAGGTAATCTAACCTTTCTTTTACTTGAGGCCATTGAATGCAGTGAGAGCCGCTATGCTGTTGGGTTTTTCCTCATCCACTGCATAGTGTAAATGGCGACTTTGCTGTTCAGTTTATTATCGCATTGGTATTCTATATAAAGCATTGGAGTATATTGAACAGCTCTTCAATTTCTTTCTCTAATTATTGTTTGATATTTTCTTATTCCATTTTCTATTTCTTGGAAATTTTATTTTTATTTCGAAGTTCTGTAGGGAATTCTTTATTGATTTAAATAGATTATCTCACACCATTATCATACAAATACTTAAATATGTCCTCTAGATTAGGCTGGTTAACCGAGTTGCAAACCGTTCCAGGTACTCAAGCAAGAAGAACTGCTATTATTGGTACCATTGGTCCAAAGACTAACAACCCAGAAACTTTGGTTGCTTTGAGAAAAGCTGGTTTGAACATTGTCCGTATGAACTTCTCTCACGGTTCTTACGAATACCATCAATCTGTTGTTGACAACGCTAGAAAATCTGAAGAGCTATACCCAGGTAGACCATTGGCTATTGCTTTGGACACTAAAGGTCCAGAAATCAGAACCGGTACCACCACTAATGATGTTGACTACCCAATTCCACCAAACCACGAATTGATTTTCACCACTGATGAAAAATACGCTAAGAGCAGTGATGACAAAATCATGTACCTTGACTACAAAAACATCACC
Organism: Torulaspora microellipsoides; assembly: GCA_900186055.1. Taxonomy (NCBI): domain Eukaryota; kingdom Fungi; phylum Ascomycota; class Saccharomycetes; order Saccharomycetales; family Saccharomycetaceae; genus Torulaspora; species Torulaspora microellipsoides. The sequence goes on along the minus strand of FYBL01000006.1, from coordinate 806,846 downwards.
AAGGTTATCAGCAAAGGTAAGATCATTTACGTTGATGACGGTGTTTTGTCTTTCGAAGTTCTAGAAGTCATTGACTCCAAAACTTTGAAGGTTAAATCTTTGAACGCTGGTAAGATCTGTTCTCACAAGGGTGTTAACTTACCAGGTACCGATGTCGATTTACCAGCTTTGTCTGAAAAGGACAAGCAAGATTTGAGATTCGGTGTCAAGAACGGTGTCCACATGGTCTTCGCTTCTTTCATCAGAACTGCTCAAGATGTTTTGACCATCAGAGAAGTCTTGGGTGAAGACGGTGCTGACATCAAGATTGTCGTTAAGATTGAAAACCAACAAGGTGTTAACAACTTTGACGATATCTTAAAGGTCACTGATGCCGTTATGGTTGCCAGAGGTGATTTAGGTATTGAAATTCCAGCTCCAGAAGTTTTGGCTGTTCAAAAGAAATTGATCGCCAAATGTAACTTGGCCGGTAAGCCAGTTATCTGTGCTACCCAAATGTTGGAATCTATGACCTACAACCCAAGACCAACCAGAGCTGAAGTTTCCGATGTTGGTAACGCTATCTTGGATGGTGCTGACTGTGTTATGTTGTCCGGTGAAACCGCCAAGGGTAACTACCCAATCAACGCTGTTACCACCATGGCTGACACTGCTTTGATTGCTGAACAAGCCATTGCTTACCAACCAAACTACGATGACTTGAGAAACTTGACTCCAAAGCCAACCTCTACCATTGAAACCATTGCTGCTGCTTCCGTTGCCGCTGTTTTCGAACAAAATGCTAAGGCCATCATTGTCTTGTCTACCACTGGTAACACCCCAAGATTGGTTTCTAAGTACAGACCAAACTGTCCAATCATCTTGGTCACCAGAAACCCAAGAGCTGCTAGATTCTCTCACTTGTACAGAGGTGTTTTCCCATTCGTTTACGAAAAGGGAACCCAATCTGACTGGTCCGATGACATTGAAGCTCGTTTGAACTTCGGTGTTGAGAAAGCTAAGGAATTCGGTTTCTTGAAGGAAGGTGACACCATTGTCACCATTCAAGGTTTGAAACCAGGTGTCGGTCACTCCAACACTCTACGTGTTACTATTGTCTAAAGAGATTTAGCTCGAAAATTTTATGAACCCATTTATTTTTAATTTACTCAATGTTATAGTAAGTCTTGTTATATATAGAGAGTAAGTAAGAACAGCAATATAAACAACTTTTTTTATTGAAAATTAAATATCGAAATCTATATCCAATCTTCTCACAGTTTGGAAAGTATGCTTATTTTTATTTAATTTTGGTATGATAATATTTATCAACACCTGTTCCCATTCTTGAAATCCTGCTACATGTGAAAACTTTCTTGATTTTAAATTTAGTTTCGTAGAAATCAATTTTGAGATACGTAAAATTAATGGAACCCGATTTGAATCAGATAATTTGTCCAAATAGTTTTCGAAGAGTTCAACATCTTTCTGATGTGGACCCTCAGTAGTTATTGTATAATCTACCCAATCAAGAATCATTGCACAAATTTTTTTAAATCTTGTTTCCTTTTGGAATCTAATTGATTCGAATAAACTATCACTACCTAATAAATGGTTTTTACAATTTTTGGTTGCTTCTTCCCTTCGCTTCACTTGTTCACGAATTTCGTCTAATTTTGTTCGTTTGATCTTTTCAGTAATTCTGATATCATTTTTAACTTCATTTCGTATTTGAGTAGGCAACTCTTCAATAAATCGCTCCTGGTAAGTTGTAGCTCGGGTGGTGGCAGCCTTTTTGGCTAGTATGATCTTACGACGTTTCAATTCTTTCGCAATATCAGGTTTAACATCATTTGGTAAATCATTAAAGGTATTCAAATTTAAAGTTTTTTGAAAAGGTAGTTTTAATTTTAATTGTTGATTGTTCATCGTTGGAGAGACATCTACAAGCTTATTGAATTGTATTGCAATCCCTCGCAATTCTTTAGGTGGGCATGTCAAAGATCTAAATGTACTCTTCAATTCGGTAGCAATGGTACCAAATTCTGATGTTGGAATACCCATCTTAGTATTTCTGCTTGAAGCATCGCACTTGCCCATTCCCAAGAACTTCGGTGGTTCTATCGGAGCATCTTTATGTCTACGCATCACCTTCAAGCCAATTTGTGACGTTCTTTTGTTCAAATCTTTTAACCTTTTAACCAGATATTCGGTACATCTATCAATAAAATCATCAACTTCATGAATAGAATGAAACCTTATTCCCCAATTGATATCTATAGATAATGATTTTCTTGCAAAGTAGTTTTCGGGTTCATATATAATTTTGGCACTCTCTTGATCATCTTTGCCCTGTAATGATAAAAAAAGCTTGTTACCAAGTTTGTCACCTACGTAATTTTGCAGCAAAGGTAAAGAATTTTGAGTATATTGCTTTAACTGCAATAAATTGTCCAAAGGTTGAGAATTTGTTAATTTTGATAACGTCGAGTATCCAACGCCTGGCAAATCATCGATTTTGAACTTCGATAGAAACGAATTCCAGAAAGTTTCATCTTTAGTGAGTTCATCTTGATTCAAAATGTGATAACCATTTGGTTTTCCCAGTTTCAGATTTAATCTCGCAAGAACTAAAGTATTCGAACAACCAATGCTCACGTTACAACCGCGAGTTGCTTCACATATTTCTGAGCGTAACTCTTGACAAATCTGCTCACAACTCATTGACATTTCATCATGGTTGATGATGACACAAACTGCTTCATCAATAGAAATTGGTAAAATCATATCGAATCGTACCTCGAAATTTTTCAATACTCGATAAAATATTTTTGATTTTGCCTCGATTTCACTGAAATTATAAGGTAAACATATAAGTTCTACATTTGGCGGTAGTAGTTTTTGGGCACGTGCTACCCACATTCCATTTTTAATACCGTATTTTCTGGCTACATAGTTACAACTTGCAATATCAGAGCTTTGAGTACCATGACACACTACTATAGGATCTCTATTAATATCGCAAGGACATTTGTCACAACAAAGAGCTGCTACCGAAGCGAAGAAACAATCAAAATCGATGTGAAAGATTGATAAGGTATCATTGGAAGATGGAATAGTAAAATCCTCTTTAAGGAATTGAGCCCTTAACTCTGCTTTCCAATTCGATAAATGGTGTAACCTTGAATTTTGGAAAAAATGAGTCAAAAATTCAGGATCTTTACAATCGATCGTCTTACTAAATCCACCTGCGGTCGAAAATTGTAAACTTCTTTGATCTTGGTCCCACGAAAACGCATAATTTTGCCAAGGCAACAACTTTTTTTGTCCCACAGAATCTGTAATCCATTCCGGACTAACCACTTTGTAATCTCTAAACTCCAATCTTTTCTTCAAAGGCAGATTGGTAGCAACAACATGAGTGACCCTCCTCTTGGAAGATAGATAATGCATAAAGTTCCCACCATACAACACTATCATCTCATGAAGCTGTAACCTACCAGGCTTGGTATATCCATTGATATAGATTGTACAACCTTCAAACAACGGAGGATTAACATTTCTGTACTGCGCACGTAGCTGCTCATCATGTTCCCGTTGTCTAACCTCCTTATCTCTGAAATACTCTTCTCTGGTATAATCCTTCTTGTTATCTTGAGACAAGTTGTTGATATAATCTATCAAAGAATCATCGCTCAACGTAGCCAAAACACTCCCATGTCCCTGCTCGCATTCTTCACCACTGCTGTTTAAGATACTAACCAGTTCATCATCATCATCCATGGATGGGATGTTATCTTTGCACAGATTGTGCCGATAACACAAGAGAAGATCAAGGAACCTGGGCGGTTATAATTCCCAACCACCAATCATTTTTTGCCACCCAACCCTAGAAAAACCTAATGTAAGGAATCATTTCCAGCCCCTTTGACAAAGAGCGCGAAATAAAACGCGCACTTTTGGTTATTTTTCGGTAAATTGGTTGTCCACCCAAAATTTAAAGTTTCCGGATAAACACATCCAAAAGAAGACGGCAGAACAATTGAAAAAAAAATCAGCGCACATTTTCTTCCGGCAGTCCTACAGCACGATCTGAGAGATGTTCCCGAAAAACAGCTTGTGCTCCTTCCGCCTTTCCTACAAATCATAAGAGTTTCCTAAAAAGAATGTTCACAGTTTCTGTGGTCCAGTGAAATCTCGGGGTTATTTGACCAATTTCTTTTGGCAACCACTATTTTTATTTTGGATCGAAGCCTAGAGAGAAAGAAGCCATGCAGAGGGGGGGGGTTGAAACAAAATAGTACCACTTTCTGCATCATATCGTATCGTATCATTTTATTCGATATCTATGCATGGTTGGAGTCAATTTAACGTCCTTCATATCACTGTTGTTGTCTGGAACTCAGTTTTTACGTACACGTTGTTTATTTATGTTCTTTTCTTTTTGAAAGCGATATTAAAATAGTTATCACCCACCCACGTCTTCTCTTGCTATCATAACGCCTAAGGTGTATCGTATCGTATAAAAAATTCTTGTTGTTACTTGGGTTTTCATTTATTCGTCGATATATATATATATATGAGATTTATGAATTCATTGTTCATCAGTTGATATCCATATATGTGCATAGACTAAGTAGTTTATTATATTTTTTTATTTTGTTACTTGCTTATCATATAACAAGAACAAGAATAGATATCTCGTTTATTATAGATATTGTAAGAATGAATTCCACGATTGCTGCTACAAATGCTCATTCATTAAACACAGCTAACGTAAATACGAACAGAAATAACAATAACCAATTTGATGACTGGATGTTCAAGCAAGGAGGTAAGCTTCAGAACGGTTCTGGATCTGAGTCGGTAACTACGACTGACTCATCTTCATGGTCGTGGTTTGAACCTTTAGAGAATATTATATCTTCTGCTTCGAGTTCCTCGATAGGATCGCCAATTGAGGAACAAGGAGTCAATGCGAACACTAATGCAAACATTTTTGTTAATTCAACAGCTTTGTTTACGGATCCTTCTTCGTATACAAACTCTCCAGATCTTTTAGCTGTTGTTAAAAAGGAGGAAACAGAAGAAGATGAACTTATGAAGAATAATGATAGAAGTAGTGTGGATGTAAAACTTTTACCAGATTTTGATGCTCTAGCAAATTTGCAAGACTCTACAACAATTAAAGGTTCCAACGGTGGTAAGAAGAAAAGAGCTCCAAGGAAGAGATTGACATCTCATCAAAAGCAAGCTCACAATAAAATCGAAAAACGCTACAGAATCAATATAAATACAAAGATTGCAAAACTGCAACAAATCATTCCTTGGGTAGCAAGTGAACAAACTGCTTTTGAAGTTGGTGACTCTTTGAAGAAACTCAATTCACTCTCAAGCAAGTCAGGCACTTGCTCTAATTCCCCAACCAATGAAACTCCAATTTCAGCTGCTTCGTCAACTAAACTAAACAAAAGCATGATTTTGGAAAAAGCCGTAGATTATATTCTGTATTTGCAAAACAGTGAAAGATTATATGAAATGGAGGTGAAAAGACTGAAAGATGAAGTAGATTCATTGAAAAGAAGTTCGCAATGAACAAAAACATACAACTAGACCCACGATACGCTCTGCGCGATGAAATGATTATTATGATAGAAAAAAAAGGTTTCTTTAACAAGAGATTAATCCAATGTAACGACCTTATATGTATATACACTCAAAAAATATATAGATATGCACACACGCACACTATGATGATGATAATGATGATAGACTTTTTTTAATGCCTCTGTTTTATTGTTAAAAAAATTTTAAGTGCTCCAGGGGAGGTTCGAACTCTCGACCTTCAGATTATGAGACTGACGCTCTTCCGACTGAGCTACTGAAGCATAGTAAAAATAACAGTTCGTTTGAATTGTTATTGAACCTTACCGGGTCTGACCTGGAGCATTAGCACATTTACTCTCTATTCACCGACCGAGTTAAGCTAATAAATGTTCGAATGAGCCGCTATGTGGAGCGTTGAAATGGGCTTTATGTATCCCCTGTTGTGTTCCAGTTGCTCATTTCACCGTCTCAGAAGGGAGAAATTGCCATGGTGTGGTATTCGAAGTCAATAATTAGCTATAGCAACAGCGGTATATAAATAAAATATTGAATACGATTCAAGCTTTTGCAAATATCAACAAAGGAGATGAATTAGTTTGAACTTTTCAGAATGTTTTATTTAATTTTTTAGTGATTTTTTTATGACATTTTTTTTAACGGCGTGTCGCGAAAAAAGAAATATGACAAGTTTTGATATAACAAGCAGTTTTTCAGCGTTCTACTTTTTGAGTCCGTCCTTCTAGAAACATCACGTCAAAGAACAATAATTAAGAAGTGCGCTGAACATAAGGGTATGCAATTCGATAACGGCTACTATTTATCAAATCAGTTGGAGCAACTTAAACCACAGCAATTGGATTCCAATGTATTCTTTGGTCCATTGAATATATTAACGCAACTTGACTTTATTAAGGAACAAAATATTAGATTTTTCATTGGAATAGGATTAGATACTCAACGCTTGGCCACATTGCTTTATGGGAATCAAATATTTTATAATAATAAAGATGATATTTTGATGGTAAATTTCGACTCAAATTTCAATCGTGATAACGTAATGACGGATTCGGTTAGCAATATGACAAAGCAGTACTATTCACATAATACGTCGCTTTTAAATCGGCTCATCGGTCGCGCAATTCATGGCAACTTAGATTCCAATCCTTCGACAAATACTTATCGGTGCTTGACTCCGACACCCGAAAGGCCTGATGTATCACAATTGCTCCATGGAGACATTAGTCACTATTATAACTCGGGAAATATCTATACGGAGTCAGATATCGAAAAATTTAATGCTTTTAACGATCTAATAACAATCTTCAAGTCCTTTGAAGGGGCTGGTAATATCTTGGTATTTTCGCAAAATGGTAATGACGAAGATATAGTAACATTATTAATATCCACTGTTCTAAAGAAGAATCCATTTGTTAAAATTCCAGAAGCTTTTCAATTTATCAAATCACTGAGGCCAACGATCCACGATCTGCAACAAGAGCAAATATACTGGTGCAGGGGATTAATAGACTTTTCCGAAGCTGTTAGATCCAAAAATATGTATGGGGAAGTTAATTCTCAGAGTGGTTCAGGAATGATCAGCCCGTCGCCGAAACATTTTAGGAAAAGAGCTGACTCAATAGAAGAATGCGACCAAATCGAAAAAGCGTCTTTGAGGATTTCAGGAAAATCCAAAAGAACGAGAATAGATCAATGAATGAATACAAATTGAAAAATCGAGATCCTATAAAATCTTATCAAATTCGCAATGAAAAACGCTATTACAACTCTTATGACCCCCCCAATTATTTACGCCTATGTACTCAACTAATTATTTAAGGCTAATCACTTTTTCAAAATGGTGACAACATCTTCGTCCTCTAATATATGACTCAAACCAACATATTGTGGTTGATGCTTAACACTGCTACCATAAACTAATGCATTTCTAAAATCATCCACTAAGGACTTGTGAATCTGGTTACAAAAATCTCTAATGGAACAGCGATCCGATCTCAAAACAACCGGATCGGTGAAATCCGGCATTTGACCCTTCGGCTTCGTATAGACACGTACCAAATTTAGCCTATCCCACATAACTTGTAGTAAGTCATCTAGATTCCATTCTCTACCGGATGAGATAGGTACTGCATTTGGAATTCGGTATAACAGTTCTAGCTCCTCGATTGAGAGCGAATCAATTTTGTTCAATACGTAGATTGCTGGCATGTATCTTCTTGAAGGAGCTTCTAATATATCAATCAACTCATCTACAGTAGCATCACATCTGAATGCGATTTCGGCACTGTTAATTCTATATTCACTCATAACGGCCCTAATTACATCGTTATCCAGATGTGTCAGAGGAACTGTGTTCGTGATTGATATACCACCTCTTTCCTTCTTCTTAATAAGAATATCTGGAGGACTTTTGTTCAAACGAATTCCTACACCTTCTAATTCTTTTTCAATGATTTGCTTATGATTTAAGGGCTTATTGACGTCTAAAATAATAAACAACAAATTGCATGTTCTAGCGACGGCGATGACTTGCTTACCACGACCACGACCATCTTTAGCACCATCAATAATACCTGGTAAATCTAACATTTGAATTTTCGCACCTTTGAAACGAATAACACCAGGAACTGTAACCAAAGTGGTAAACTCATATTCTGCCGCTTCAGATTCTGTCCCAGTCAATTTGGAAAGTAACGTCGATTTACCAACAGATGGGAAGCCGACAAATCCAACACTTGCCACACCTGTCCTGGCAACATCAAAACCAATCCCGGCACCACCAGCACCACCAGATTGTGCACTAGTTAAGAGCTCTCTTCTGAGCTTTGCTAACTTGGCTTTCAGCTGACCCAAGTGGAACGACGTCGCTTTATTCTTTTGGGTACGAGCCATCTCATCTTCGATAGTTTTGATCTTCTCCACAGTAGTTGACATATTGAATCTTTTCACTTGGTGTCGTATTCTTTATCAGAAGAAAAGAACTGTATTTGATCCAACTTTTCTTAGTATTTCAACTACTCATCTCTAAATATCCGTACTAGCATCTGCAAAATGTGAATAAAAATCGTCGAGAATGACTAACGCGTACAATATGATGTGAAAAATTTTCGGCCCGCGATGATCTGCAATAGCCACCCCCAAATTGAACAATTGAAGCATTTAAACAAGAGGGCAAGGAACCTCGTTGATCTTACATACCTAAGCAACCATCGATACAGTTCTTAACGTCCTGTGAATGCATTTGGGATAGAAGCTACTATACTGACTTCAACAATTTTTTTTGCAAAAAAGAAGTTTTACAAGTTTTTACTTCATTGGTTCAGATACATACGTTTATGGACCCTTCGTATATCTAGGTAACTTCGCTAAACAAAAGAGAAAGCACCCAAGCTAAAAAAGATTTTAATTTGAATAAGATATACATTGCATATACAAAATGGCCAAAAAAGGTAAGAAAAACCAGCAAAACTACTGGGATGAGGATTTTGAAGAAGATGCTCCTCAAGGTGAACAAGTCGAGGATACTCCAGCCACTACACCAGGAGAAGAGACTCCAGCATCAGCAGTGCCAGAAACAGGCGCTACAGAAGCTACCGAGGCTGATTTCATGTCCACTTTGAAAAAGTCGAAGAAAAAGTTGGACAAGAAAGCCGTAGAGGAGAAAGCTGAAAATACCAATGGTAAGCCTATTTTGAAATCCAAAAAGGAAAAAGAGAAGGAGAAAAAAGAGCTGGAAAAGCAGAAAAAGAAGGAAGAAACTGCTAGGAAGAAGGCTCAACAACAAGCTCAAAAGGACAAGAATAAGGAATTGAACAAGCAGAATGTAGAAAAACTTGCCGCGCAAAAAGAAGCTAAAGAAAGCAGTCCTGCAGAACCTGCAGATGCTAAGAAACCCAAAAAGAATGCCAAGAAAATTCCAGCCGGGTTAGCTGCATTGAAACGTCAACTGGAACTGAAAAAGCAATTAGAAGAGGAAGAGCGTTTAGCCAGGGAGGAAGAAGAACGTTTAGAAAAAGAAGAACAGGAAAAGATTGAGAGAGCTGAAGCGGAACTTGAGGAAGCCAGAAACTTGAGGAAGGAAAAGGAAAAGGTTAAACGTGAAAAATTGAAAGCTGAAGGTAAACTACTATCGAAAAAGCAAAAGGAAGAAAAGAAATTACTAGAAAGAAGACGTGCTGCATTGCTTGCTGCTGGTAATTTGACGGTTGCCGGACTAACCAAGAATACAGATGGAGAAGAAGCTGAGGCTTCGAAGCCGAGAAAAGTCGTTTACGGTAAAAAGAAGAAGAAGAGCACGCAAGATGAACCATCCAAAGAATTTACACCATCTGCTAAGGAAGTTCGCAAAGAAGATGGCTTGAATGAAGGAGCCGAAGAAGTCTTAATCGACGATTGGGAAAATTTGGCTATCGATGACGACGAGGAAGAGCAAGAAGAAAACGATTCTGGAGCTAAGGAGCAACCAAACGAGTCCTATGAAGTCGAAGAAGAAGAGGAGGAAGAAGAAGGAGAAGAAGAAGAACCTACCGAACAGGGCATATCTACTATACGCCAACAAGACAACAAAGCAGAATCTTCAAATGAAAAGGCAGTTTATGCTACTATTTCACTATCTACTGCTAACCAAAAAGATTTACGTTCACCAATCTGTTGTATTTTAGGGCATGTCGATACTGGTAAGACTAAACTGTTAGATAAAATCAGACAAACAAATGTCCAAGGTGGTGAGGCGGGTGGTATCACACAACAAATTGGTGCCACATATTTCCCTATTGATGCTATCAAGAGCAAAACTAAGACTATGGCAAAATATGAAAAGCAAACCTTTGATGTCCCGGGGCTGTTGGTCATTGATACTCCAGGTCACGAGTCTTTCTCCAACTTACGTTCAAGAGGTTCCTCTCTTTGTAATATTGCTATTTTAGTTATTGACATCATGCATGGACTTGAACAACAAACCTTGGAATCTATTAGATTGTTGAGAGATAGAAAGGCCCCATTCGTGGTGGCCTTGAACAAGATTGATAGGCTGTATGACTGGAAGTCCATTCCAAACAATTCGTTCAGAGATTCTTTTGAACAACAACAGAGAGCTGTCAAGGAGGAATTTGAGAGTAGATTGCAAGGCATTAAATTGGCTCTTGCCGAACAGGGATTAAACTCTGAATTGTACTTCCAAAATAAAAATATGTCAAAATACGTTTCTATTGTTCCAACTTCTGCTGTTACTGGTGAAGGTGTGCCCGATTTATTGTGGTTATTACTGGAACTGACACAGAAAAGAATGTCTAAACAATTAATGTATCTATCGCATGTGGAAGCCACAATTTTGGAAGTCAAAGTTGTGGAAGGGTTTGGTACCACGATCGACGTCATCTTATCCAATGGTTACTTGAGGGAAGGTGACCGTATCGTTCTATGTGGTTTGAATGGCCCTATTGTCACAAGCATTAGAGCTTTGTTGACTCCACAACCATTACGTGAATTACGTTTGAAATCAGATTATGTTCATCATAAAGAGGTTAAAGCTGCTCTTGGTGTTAAAATTGCTGCTAATGATTTAGAAAAGGCGGTTTCCGGCTCCAGGTTATTAGTAGTCGGTCCAGATGACGATGAGGATGAAATGATGGATGACGTCATGGATGATCTGACAGGGTTACTGGATTCTGTTGACACATCAGGTAGAGGTGTCGTTGTCCAAGCTTCTACTCTGGGTTCTTTGGAAGCTTTGCTAGACTTCTTGAAAGACATGAAAATTCCAGTGATGTCCATTGGATTAGGTCCTGTTTATAAACGTGACGTCATGAAAGCAGGTGCAATGCTGGAAAAAGCGCCGGAGTACGCTGTTATGCTGTGTTTCGATGTCAAAATTGATAAGGAAGCTGAGCAATACGCTGAACAAGAAAACATAAAGATTTTCAATGCGGATATCATATATCATTTGTTCGACTCCTTCACTGCATACCAAGAAAAGCTTTTGGAAGAACGTCGTAAGGACTTTTTGGAGTATGCTATCTTCCCTTGTGCTTTGCAAACTTTGCAAATCATCAATAAACGTGGCCCCATGATTATTGGTGTTGACGTTATTGATGGAGAACTTCGTGTAGGTACACCAATTTGTGCAGTAAGATCAGACCCAACGACTAAAGAAAAACACATCATGCTGTTGGGTAAAGTAACTTCATTGGAAATTAACCATCAACCTTTCCCAGAAGTAAAGAAAGGACAAACTTCCGCGGGTGTTGCTATGCGTTTGGATGACCCATCTGGCCAGCAGCCTATATGGGGTCGTCACGTAGACGAAACAGACACCTTGTATTCGATGATATCCAGAAGATCCATAGATACTTTGAAGGATAAAGCATTTAGAGATCAAGTGACGAGGGCCGATTGGGTATTACTCAAGAAGTTGAAGCCTGTGTTCGGTATTGAATGATTATTTTCTGTATAAAGATAGGGGTCGACAAGAAACTAGAGGCGTGCTTGCCCGTTATTGTTTTAGTATATATAAATTTAGTCATTTTAGTTTAACTAATAAATCATACGTTAACCCAGCAACAGATCCACAACGGAACGCTGTGAGTTCACAGCGTTTTTTTGGCTACATGAACTGCTTATATGCACTTTTTCTATTTTTACTAGTTTACAAACATAGGGCTACCTAACCGTTTACTTAGCGTTATACACTTTGCTCAAAACATCAAAAGAGCCAGTACCAACGTTGCTCAATTTACCGAGCACGATTCTTGCAGAAGGACTTTCTAGTTCTTCACGTTCGTTATCGAGAACTGCTTTGGTCAGGAATTGACACGTAGTCTCGTATGACATTTTCATTAAAGATGATGTAGAAGTTTCCATTCCTTGTCTATTAAAAGCCAAGTAACTACCTTGCCTTGTCATCATGTCGGCAATCAAGTCCAAATGACGAAAAGAAACAGATATAGCATAACGAGAAAAGACGTTATTAATTTCATTCACAATAGTATTTCTGGCTGCTTCGACACCGTAGGTCCTTAGGACAGAAGCAACATCATTGGAAGTTATTCCATCAACATCAATAAATGCTTCTTGATCCCACATTGGCTGGAAGTTAACACCCTCTGTAACTAACACTCTTTTCTTGTTTACAGGTTCAGAATGTACACATCGGTCGATATGTGGAACTTCCCTTATAACAGATTTCCTACAGATATCCTCAACAATATTAACCATCAATAACTTTTCTGTTTCTGCAGCTAGCTCTAATCTGAATTCGCACCATTTCCCAGTTTCGTCGTCGAAGTTGTACTTGGTGACGAATCTGTGACTAGAAATAATTGCATGTTGACGATCACGTTGAGATTTGTTCATATTCTTATTAGCTTCAGTTACAGATGCCTCAATAGTAGCATCCATGTCAACATCAGATTCTTCTTCCGATTCTTGCTCCGATTCCTTATCAGAATCAAGATCTTCTTCATCCGAAGATTTTTCCGCCTGTCTCATTGTTTCAATTTCTTCTTCATCTGGCTCTTCATAAGATACTGCTTGTTTGGTCTTTTTGCGGGCTTGCTCTTCATCGTTATCTTCCACATCCTTGTCCAATAGCCCTTCAGATGCACTAGGAACAGCCTGCGATTTTGCTAATGCAATACCGACTTCAGGCATAGTTGTCCTCTTTTGCTTCTTTATTTCTTTGACAATGGCTGCTTCAAGAGCGATCAAAAACTTCTTGGAAACCACATTTTGCAATTCTTCCTTCGATACGTCGTATTCTTCATTATATTCTCCTTTATCAAAGAATCTCATATTAATTGCGTAAGAACGGGAGGCAGCAGCATTTGAAGATGAACCTGTTGTCTCAGTAACGCTAACTTTATCAACCACCTCCGACAATACAACTTTTGAGATAGACTTACAAAAGGTATCAGCCTGTCCATCTGAAACATCATCCCAAATGGGCAGAGTCATTTGAGGAGTCTTGATAGCAGCAGATGCGGTCATAATAATTTCCCTCATACGCGGAATACCCAAAGTCACGTTAGCAGCACCGTGACCTGCAAAGTGGAAAGTGTTCAAAGTCATTTGAGTAGAAGGTTCACCAACAGATTGAGATGCAATGATACCGACAGACTCACCTGGATCAATCAAAGAGCGCATATATTTCAGCTGCATTAGGGCTCTAAACTTCTTTTCATTTACATTTTCGTGTTTTTTGAAAGTCTGGGAATACGTGTCCAGAAAGTTTTCTAATTTATCCTGGAAATTCTCCGAAACGGAGCCCAAGTATTTTGCAGGATTATATCTGGCCAACACTGGATCATACTTAAGTTTTTGCCTATAATGTGGCAGTTTGTTGTGCTTCTTTCTGTACTTCATAGCCTTTTTAGAATATTTCAAAGCTGTCTCTACATCGAGATGCTCTATTAGAGCAGAAGGATTGTATTTCTTTAACAGCGCATCATAATTATCTAGGCAGAATTCAAACTGTGTCATATGGGATTCTTTTGTGACATCAACGGCATCCCCACCATATAAGAATTGAATTAATGAACCATCGCCATCTCTAACACTGTTATCGTACGATACATGAACACCCTCTAATTGCTTGGTTAGACAACGTTGCAAGTACCCTGATCTCGAAGTTTTGACGGCGGTATCAATCAAACCTTCACGACCAGCCATACAATGGAAATAATACTCTTGGGGCTTAATACCAGAGTAGAAACGACCCTTGACATAACCACCCGCCATTGAATCGGTCTCAAAAGGTTTGAAAGATGGTAGAGTTTTACCACTCACCATCACAGGTACTCTTCTACCTTCTAATGCTTGTTGTCCCAATAGACACATAATTTGTGAAACATTGACATTGGAACCCTTGGCCCCAGATAAAGACATCGCCTGCATAGAGTTGTATGGGAACTTTTTCATTGTACCATCTGGAACACAGGTTGAGACGACCTTTGACGTAACCGCATTAACCTGGGAAGATGTCACAGCATCTAAAATACCAGACTTATTATCATCACGTAAAATCTCTTCCAACCGCTTCAACAATTCAGGATCGTCGGATGGCGTGTTCTCATCCAAGTTCGTGACTTCAGTAGCTGCTTGACGACCGACATCAACCGATGTACCCAGGATATCCGATCTCTCTTTATTACCTTTATCAGTTAAGCGCAAATCGTCCATACCACAGGTAAAGGCAGTGGACATGATATAATTTGTGAAAAGTCTACCTAAGACGGACAAAACTTTTGCAGCTACATCTGGACCGTAAACCTCATGGAGTGAGTGGACAATACCATACTTTGAAGCCCCGTATTGAGATTTATCTAGGATACCGCAGAGCAGTTCACCATTCTTGAAAAGAACTTCATTTTCCAGGGATCCCTTGCCCCAATATTCATTTTTGATCTTGTTCGTAGAGTGTAAGTTGATTCCAGGCATGGTTGATGGTGTTACATTAAATAGTACAGTGGTGATAATCTGTTTACCTGTCCATAGTGGTACCGGTTTCACAACAGTTGGAGGTAAACTGATGATTTTGGATCTAGTAGCGTGACCGTCTTCAGGACGAATGCAACCGTAAACATATTGTTGATATTGCTCTCTGGTGAAAAAGCTGTCCTTACTGGTTAGCCAAACACCAGCAGAAATATGATCTTGGATCAGACCTCTAACAGGAGAGCCTGATGTTGGGGTCAAATACTGAGAATCAGTGTTTGCTAAATTGAACGCTTCTGCTCTAGCATTCTCGTTTTGCGGGAAATGCATGTTCATTTCATCACCATCAAAATCTGCATTATAGGCACCTGTGTTTGCATAATGTAAACGTAAGGTTTTCTCTCCCGGCAATACTCTCACTTTATGGCCCATCATAGATGCCTTATGTAAAGTGGGTTGACGATTCATCAAAACGATGTCCCTATTTTTGATATGACGATGAACCTTTTTGTTTAGAGTGTGGGTGGAGACGTTTGACGATGGAGTCAGTAGTTGATTTGCCAATGCCTTACGTTGTTCTAGAGTCATACCAATCAAGGAGACTAGAGTGCCATCTTCATTTTGAATTTGAGTTGCACCTGGCCATTTTTCTGGACCATTAATAACTGCTTGACGTAATTCCGCAATATTATAGGCTGTGACTGGTTCAGGATATGTTAATTTTTTGGCAAAGACAGGTGGAACACCAATTTCGTTAGTCTCAATGTTTGGATCGGGAGAAATAACGGAACGAGCAGCATAGTTCACACGTTTACCCATCATATGTTTTCTGAAAAGACCTTCTTTCTTTTCAAGAGCTTGTTTAACACCTGGAACTGGAATTTTGGTGCTAGCATTACCCTGAGCTTTTGTTGAATCAATGAACGCATTGACATCATTCTGAATAGTGACAAAAGCATTCATCAATCTGCTAAATATTACCCTCCGGTCTTCTAATGAAACTTTATCCTTTTGTAATTTAGACATCTCGTCATTCAAATCTCTGATTAGTAAAGAGGTCGTTAAAATTTTCGAAAGTAGCTGATTTTGGGTGTTTTCATGAACTTCTTCACCCAGTTTTGATGGAAGACGAAATCTCGTAGGTGGAACCAAAACTGTCTCCATAAAGAAATTGTCAGCTGCAACAATTTTTTTGGATAGATTAGGTCTTGAGTGGAAAACAAACTGCAAGACTTGCTGCTCTTTCTTGAACAAAGCTCTTAGAATATTTCTAACTTCGGTAGACAAGATGTACGTCGAACCTGTCTTTGGTCTTACCGATGGATTTCTACCAACACTAAAATCTTCGTCTATGGTATCACTCCCCTCTGTTCCGCCTAACTTTTTTGTTTGTTGTTGTTTCTTGATCATATCTTCACAAATTAAACCCTTGACACGGTTATTAGTCAATTGCTTATCCGTTAATGCAGTTTCAAAAATCTTGGTAAAACCGTCTTTTCTGAATTTTGGTGAAAACATACCACAATTATCACATTTGGCTCTGGTTAAAAGCTTCTTATGGAACTCATGCATAAGTTTTTTCCTTTCATCATTTGTAATGGCTGTAAAAGTGCCTCTTTCAGTAGTTGTACCTTCAGAAAATGCCTTTGAAACTGCCAAATCAACAAATTCAGTACGTTTTATTATCAATTCCTTCAACAATGTGGCAGAGATATCTTTAGAAGGTTTCTTATTCTTCATCTGAGAATCTGCTTCCAATTCATTATCTTCAATGGCTTCGTCATTATCATTATCGTCTTCACCATCAAGTAGGTACTGCATTTCGCCGATGGTGATCTGATCTAATTGATAAGATTCTTCAATAAGACCATATTGTAGCAACTTAAATTTACAAGCATAACGATGCACTTCCGCAGATTTTAAACGAAAATGATGACAGAATAAACAACATGTTCTTAAATAGATGTATAATTGATTGAAGAACAATGGATTATAACAAGGAACAGGCAATTCTATATGTCCTTGATGACCGGGACAAAATTTTTCGTCTAACCCACAGGTAGAACAAAGATTCCTTAGAAATGCACCTAATGCCAAATCATATAGACCACCAGAAATAGGGTGACCTAAATTATCCAGGACTGTTGGATTCGTAATCTGCTTAGCAGAAAGATTACGGATATCCTTAGCTGTAAGGATATTAAAATCCACAGAAGATATTTCAGAACCCACTGGTTTAGAAATATCCATCTTTATATCCAATTGCGCCTATAAAGAAAAATGCAAAAGAGTAGTGAACGCAACTAAAAACCTACTTTGCCTAATAGAAATGTCCTCACGGTCTTAGCAGTTTAATATTGACAGTATTGAAACTTCAGTAATTCCTTATATTCTATGAGATGAGATGAGATCGGATTTTCAAATTTCAAGTATAAAAATTTTTCAATCGTTTCTTTTTACAAACTAGATAATTACCCACGAGGAGGTTATCATGCCATACGATAATTGCCATTAGTGTATAATGCGGTTTAATAGCAGAGTAGCCCCCTTCATCCCAGTCATTGTAGTATGATTTAGTATTGTAGTTAATGTTACTGTAATCCTTCGTGTGGCGGCCAAGTGCCTTTTATTTTCTGTATGTTAGGAGGATATTACTATCACAAGATGAACACGCGCCAATGCACGCACTGATGGATGAAGCTGTAATGCTGTTTATCCTAGTTTCTGTACCAGCTGAGAAGCCAAGATTGAGTGGCATTTGAAAGCTAGCAATATTCGACACTTTTACCTTTTTCGAGCTATATGTGACGCAGACAGCGATCTACGACGATACAAGCTATAATGATGACTTGACAAGAAAAATATAGTATCCAGCTCACACTAATCCAGTGAATGCATAACCTGCGAACTCATGAATGCCAAAATCAATGGTGAATGCTGCTCTTTTTGCATCAATTATGGTAAAATTGAGAATAATGCACGTGATTGAAATAAGATCTGGATGATGAAAAAGATGAAAATTTTATTTGATACTGATCGCATCTCATCGCGTTCCATCTTGGTATCTTATTGTAAAGTAAAGAGACTAATAAGGGCCCTGATAACTAGCGATAGTTGTTTAAGGTATCTCAATCAAAGACTAGTGGGTATACATTGGGTATTTCTTTGAAAATGGCAGAGGTTAAGAGGAGATCTCCGGAGGAGATAGAGACTGCCAAATTTATAAAGAAGCATAAAAAGTCCGCAAGGAATCCTGTGAATGAGAATGATGGTGTCTCAAACTGTATAATACGCATTCCTATCTCGTTGTATGTGTCATTGGCTCCAATATACTCGCAGAATCCATCACAGGGTATAATGAAACAACATTTGAACCCAATGGTGATGAAATACAATAGTAAAGTCAATGGAGTGGTGCTAGGATACAAAAATTTGAAAATTTTAGATGCTGATCCATTAAACGATGAAAATTCTGATAATAAGTTAGTTAAGCTGACAGCTGATACACCATTTGGATTCACATGGTGTCATGTTGACTTGTACGTTTGGCAACCTCATGTTGGTGATGTTATCGAAGGTTGGATTTTCATTCAATCTGCATCACATATCGGTCTTCTGATTCATGATGCATTCAATGCAAGTATCAAGAAGAATCATATTCCTGAAGATTGGACATTTATTCACAATGAAGAAGAAGATACAAGCTCACCTAGTCGAGATCAAAACGAAGAAGAGGACAGACCTAAATCTAGTTATGTTTCTCGTTCATTGGGTCACTGGGTTGATGCAGATGGTGAGCATGTGGATGGCAAGTTGAAATTCATAGTAAGGAATATCTACACAACAGGAAGAGTCATATCCGTGGAAGGTACCCTACTAACGGATCCACACGGCAACAAGGATCGTTCACAAGCTGAAAGTCTACCGGTCGTATCCAATAAAAAAATTATATTCGATGATGAAGTGTCTGCCGAAAATAGAGAGAGCCATAAAGAATTGGAATTACCCAAGATGAACGAAGATAACGGTGAAGAAATTATCTACGAAGATAATCCTGATAGCGATGAAGAATCCATTAAAAGTGACTAACATAGCAAGGCTCCAATCTACGTGTAATGTATAGACAAATTTATAAATATAAAGATATAAAAAGAGTTGTCCTATGCCATCTCTACCGATTTGTATACTTTGTTTGTGGGCCCATTCGAAACGCCAAAACCAGCCGGAGTTCACGCTTGCGAAGTGAATCAACAACAAGAACAAATATAAAAAAATTTGAAAAAAGGACACGAATTGCAATCAAAACCAAGGGTATAGGTAGTTTGAGCTGTGATGTCTGCACCTACCATGAAATCAACTTCAATGTTGACGGAACATTTACAATATCCTGCTGTATCGTTAGTAGATGATATTATCAATGCTGTCAACGAAATAATGTACAACTGTACAGCAGCAATGGAAAAATATCTATTTGAGAAACATGTGATCAATGGAGTTGACTATACTGAAGAAATTAGGATTGGTATTGCGAAACTGGAAACTTTGCTGGAGAATTCCGTCGATAAAAATTTTGATAAATTGGAGCTGTACGTATTGAGAAACGTGCTACGCATACCACAAGAACTGCTGGATGCTAATGTATTTAGATTGAAATATCAAAGAAACCTTGTCATTGCTAGCGATGTTCAGCAACAAGATAGTGTCAAAGAGTTGGAAAGCAAAGTACGACAGATAGAATCAGCTTTCACCCTGCACAGTCAATTGTCACGTCGTATAAAGGACACTAAAAAGCTAACGATTAAAGTGAGAAAGTTTAAGGAGTTGATTACGAGTCTATTAGAATGCCAAAATTCTGAAACAAAAGAAATTTTTCGTTCTCTAAAGCCATTAGATGATTCTTTGAAACTGATAACATCCCAATTACGCCAATTATATTTACAAAGTGAAGAATATGGATCCATGGAACAGGTGAATGATATCAATAAGGATTCTCAAGCTAATAAGAATCTCTCAAAATCTAGATCAGTTTACATTGAAACCAAAGCGAATTTAATTTTGAAGAAATTACAAGCAGATTTCCCTCAAAAAGCGGACGAAGATACGAAAAGCCTAATGAATAGTACCTTAACCTCTGTGGATGATATTCAAAGTCCTCAATTATCAGTATTTGAGGAAAATACTTGAATACATATTGGTTCTTTTCACGTGACCTTTCTTTTATGTATGTTGCGGAACATAAAAAGAAAAAGGTAAACAAATGAAGCGGAACTAAGATCATAGCACAAAAAAACTGCTTATTGAAAAGAGCAAACAATTACAAGGACTTTGAAAGTCAGAAATACAAAGGCATTCCAATTCTGTAAATTTGTTATCGAATGTCAAGTAAGAAAACCAACCAAGTCCATGTTCCCGAAGGTCATTCTGTAGTGAAAAGGCTGCAAAGTGAATTGGTTCAGCTAATGATGTCTCCAACTCCCGAATTGAGTGCATTCCCCAACAATGAAGATGATTTAACTAATTGGTCAGGAATAATCACTGGTCCTAGCGGCACACCGTATGAAGGGTTGCGATTTAAGATCTCGCTACAATTCCCTGATTTATACCCATATGTGGCACCAAAAGTGAAATTTATTAGTCCAATGTGGCATCCTAATGTTGATATGAGTGGGAACATATGTTTGGATATTTTGAAAGATCAATGGTCAGCAGTGTATAACGTTCAAACCATTTTGCTGTCATTACAAGCGTTACTGGAAGAGCCAAATAATAGCTCGCCATTGAATGCTGTAGCTGCTGAACTTTGGGATAAAGATATGAATGAATATAAAAAAAAGCTAGCCGCTAGATACGAAGAGATTGAAGAGTAAGGTGACTATATGTATTTATTTATGTATTAATAATGACAATTAATAACCATATATGAGTGCGATAGTAATAAAAAAGAACTTTTTATAAAATAATGATAATATTAGTGAATGGAAAATAGTACGAACCTTCTTTTAATCTCTGTTGATTACCAAATTGTAAACCCCCCAAAAAAAACCTCAAAAAAACCCAAAGAAAGAAATAAGTGAATGACTCCAACACTTGTAGGTTGAATTATTGATAAAAAATACCATTGTTGTGTTGCGCTTTTTACTTCTTCTATTATAAAAACCTTGCAAAATTGGAATCATCTAACCAACCAACTTTTTCGAATGCAGCATAGAGTCTCGAAGCCTTATTGACGTCAATTCTACAAGCTTTCTGTGCATCCGTTCTCCTAAATGGTAAACCTTGCTTTAAACGATGAGTTTTCTCTAAAAATAACCTTCTCTTCGAATCCAGGTACAAATCACAAGGTAACCTTAGAATTTGTGCTAAGATAAGTTCTGAGGGATGTAGCTTGTTTTTTAGAGGGTCGTGAGATAAATCCATTTGTGAGCCTTTCCATTCAACTTTCAAACACTTTACGTTGCTTTCAGGTAGTGTTGACAAAGGTGGTGAATAATCGGGTAACTTTTCCCAAGACATATTTGGAACATATTGTGGAATACTATGAACTGCATTTGCAGAAGCCAATGGTGATGATAATGCTGGAAGTGCCTTCTTTGGCCGGCGTACAGGAGTTGAAGGTCTTTTCATTTCAAAAGGTGACAGATTTTCTATATCGTCATCCGACAAATAGCTGGCTGTTTGTTGTTTCCTGGCAATTCTTCTTGTTCTGTAAATTCTTTCAATGTCTGATGAAGATGGTTTAAAACCTTTTGATTTCCTTAAGTTCCTGCTTTGTGCAATGTTGACACCAGCATATTTTGCCTGCTTGTTAATGGCGTTTGAATTTTTTAAGTTTTGAAAAATCCTGTATTCCGATAAGAACCCATGAGTAGCATAACGATATCGTTTAACCGATAAGCCTGCCTGCCATGATGGTTTCACAACAATGCCATTTACTTTTTGCTCTTGCTCTTGATGCTCCTCCTGATCCTTGTTTAAATCCAATGGTTCCATATATTCTTTATCGTCCATACGGGCTACCTCCAATTCGGGAGACAACGGTGGCGAAGGTATTAGATGCTCATCCAAAATAGCATCAATACCCTGGTCAGGATAATAGTTACTTGAAATGATACCATCGATACTATTGCCATTACCATTACCATTACCGTTAAGAACCTTATCGCTAACAGAAGCAGAATGAGGAACAGAGGAAGAAGCAGAAGAACCAGTAGTAGCATTCACGCTGCTACTACCATTACCATTAGTCATCACACCAATATCGGTATCAGGTCTTGTTGCTTGCATCACTTGTTGATGCAATAAACCCAATAAATGTGACGAGTTCTTGGGCGTCACCGAAGTATTCAATTGCGCATGCTCTGGTTGAGGCGAATAAAACTCCATTGTTCTTGTATTTGTTTTGCTGTCAGTCTTGTTTGACTGTTTTCTTTCTCTCTCCAATTGTTCGCTTATCTCTAAAATCAATTTGCCGTGTGTACTCCAAACCAAATAAACAGATCTGAATGATTACACTGATGCCAGATTCAAGAAGACACTACAAAGTAACAAATACCAGAGTATCTAATACGGCTGCAAATTCACATCACATTTATATCTTCAGGTTTCAAAAAAAAATAAAAAAAGCCTCTCTCCCATATTCCGAACGGTATTTGATTTTCATGGCTCATCGCAGCAGGGGGAAAGTTTAAAAGAAGAAACGACCGAAGGACTTTTGTTGCGCGTTTCTTTTTCTGTCCGCAAGCAATTTGTTCCGGCGGAGGTGTGGGGTTGAGGAGAGTTTCTCCGAGGACGGGTGTGGTGCATGGGTCGTGTCATAAAGCGTGAAATTCACGTGTGCGTTACTGTGCCGTGGTCCATGCATCTGTGGTTAAAGTAGTGTTATCTATACCAAAGAGTTCTTTGATCAAGTCGTCGATCTCATTGCTTAGGGAGAAGTCGTGTGTGTAATTGATGTTATTGACTTGATTGATCGATTGCTTCTCTTGGTCGATTAGATCGTCTGTATCTTCTTGTATTCTTTTGGGGAGTTCAAATGCAGGTGAAAGTTCTTGATGGAAAATGGTGGAGAAGAATTTCAGTTCTTGATCCAAATTGGATTGTGAGGGGTCTAGTTCTTTTAGTTGCTTGAGACATTTAATGGCTAATAAACATGCATATAGTTGGATTAAGGTTGCTTTTTGGAATCCATTGAATTTTGTTTTGAAGTTGTTGATTAATGTTTTTAAATCACCTAGAGCCTCTATAACGACGGTTTTGGATTCGTGACAATCTTCGATGAATGGTTTGTTGAAAATTAGTCTTACTATGTAGTAATAGTACCAAAAATAGGAAATCGTTGGATCTGTAGAAATGTCGGTATCCTTCAGTCGGGTTTTGGACCATTTTAGGAATTCAGGTAAAGATTGTCTCCAATTGTAAACCTTAAGATTGAACTTGTTTAGGTAAACGACTTTTTCCTCCGTGTCGTTGCTTTCGATGAAAATCTTTGAGGTGAATATTTGAACGATTCTCGATAAGATTATCAGATTTTTCAACGGAAGAGATATTTGTAAAACATGTTTGCTTTCGAATCTAAATTCTTGGGTGCCTTCTACTTCTGGTAATTCGTCTGATTCCGGAATTGTAGAGTTACTGACGCTTAACGTCGAGGTTCTTCCTAAAATCAAACATATTAGATGATCTGCAATGTAACATCCCCAGTAGATACGGGATCTAATCTCTAATTCACTTTTTGTCAGTTTCATCTTGGGATCGTTATCTTCGGTAATCCAAACTTGCGGATCCAATTGAAACCCCATTTCATACCCCACACGGATTGCTAATCCCGACAAATACCACCCAATCTGGTTGTTCCCTTTACCAAGCTCATAAAATGCTAGGCACAACAACGCCTGAACTGTGGTTATACGAGGAACGCTTTGTTCATCAAACACAAGTTGTAATAACGCGTATTTACTCTTTTCATAATAAACTTCAGCCATATCTTGTAAGTCAGTTGTTAATCTGCATCCAACTGCACACATTGCATAAATCAACTCTATCGAACAATAATGTGAATCTTCATAGTTGTTTTCCGCATGATTGAAAAAACCATATAAGAAACTTTCTCTGTGTAAGAAGATGAAATGGCCAGGATATAACCATTTATAAAAGTTTGATAAAGATTTTAATATCTTGGGATCATTGTTTATCAAGTTTTGATCGTTATTTCCAATACGTCTAACAATAACAGTAGTGTTCAGATCCGAAATACGTTCTTTAGAAGACGCATTCGTATTGTCGGAAATTATACCATTAGAAGGTGATGAAGAGCTAGAAGACACCAGTGACGCAACAGATAAAGATGAAGCTGATTGTGAAGTATTTTTAGATTTTTGACTAACTGGACCCTCAGGGTAATAGCTTCCTTTCACAAAAGTTTTCTTCTTCTTCTCAGGATTATATGTTTTGACATTAGTGTTCACAGCAGAAACTATGTTTTGATCTGTACTAAAATCTGTTGAGTATATTGGTGACCTTGCATCTAAACTTGGATTAGCACTGCTTGTGTTCTCACCATTTTCAGAATGTGCCTTCTCTGATTTTATTGAAATGGATGAAGGAACGTTACCTGTGAAGCCACTAACTACATCGCCAATCATCATGTTATTCAATACTTGCGCATTGTTAGGGTAGACCTTATCCACAACGTTCTTTAGAGAGCTTTCTAAATATGCAATATGCGCCTCCAAAGATTTCACATAAGAAGCTGCATACCTTTTTTTCCTTAAATCTTCTTCATTCACATTACAAATAAGCTTCAACCTTTGACAGTTCCCACAAGGAAATGTAAGATCACATTTCTTTCTTCTTCTCCTACAATTGGAACATGCTAATCGCATCTTTCCTGGCGCTACAGTCCGCTGTATTCTCTTATGGCCATCATCATCATCATTATCATGCGGATCCTCATTATCCTCAAAGGGTCGCTTAACAATATTAATGTCAGCAACTTGCTCCATAACACTTCCTCATACAACCCTTTATGGTTGTTTATTCGTTACCTATTCTGATTTGTCGTGAAAGTGATTTGAAAGTGTTTTCGAGTCGTTCATTTTTCAATTCTTTTTCGGCTCGATAGGCAATTGATGTGATGCACCAGAGTCGAAACAAAATGAAAAAATAAGAAAGATCCAACGCAATATTTCATAAACGTAAATCGCGTTTTATCGCACACTACGAAAGTATAGAGATATAAAGATGTTATCCGGCCTGACTGACGCTTGTAGAAGCATATTACAGCTCATCGTGAATGTAATCGGTTGTTTCCCTTGAGCTTTGCTTGGGTATAGAAGTCTTAGAATTTTGCAGCCAATTTGAGACTGCCACATGATCTATCTCTAGTTGTCTTTCTCTCGAGCGTCGCAGAGCGCTAATGGGGAATTCGAGTTGGAGGTCGTTGAGTAGATCTTGATCAATCTTTTTCAACGAATTGACATCTGCTGATAACCTTTGGTAATGAATACGTAGCTTATCACCGATACCATGCTCGCGCACTTTGATCAAATTTATTGAAAAGGCTGGCTCTACAGAATGGAAATTCAAACGATTTTCTTTCAACTTTTTAGCCCAGTATCCTTCTTCCCAATATCCATCTCCAGTCATCTTGAACATTGCAAATGGATTTTTCCCATCGTCGGAATCGTAGAGATCAACCGGATCGATCGGATTTGAACTGGGATCCATGTACAAAATCTTTGACGTATTTTTCGGGAATATTACGTCAAGGAATAATATTTTTGAGACATCCATCCTTCTATCATTGAACCTTTGCGGTCTGAGCCACGGTGGCCATTTATATTTCAAAATTTCAATTGAGCCGTTCAATGTAGAATCGTTGTTCACTGCCTCGCAGAAATTCTTGAAGGAGTCGGTGATAAAAGGTTGATCAAGAGTCCAAAATTTAATCTCTTTGCCTTTATAAGGAGTTAACAAAAAGGAGACAATCATCTTTTTATAATTTTCTTCTTCTTGTGCCTCATCTTTCAACACAGTAAAAATGTTGATCATATTGTCATTGTTCTTTTCGAGAAGTTCAAGGGAGGGGGTGATTTGTTCGACTTCCACATAAATTTTCATCGTATTGAAGCTCGATAAGGAGAAAGAGCTTGAAGCCACATAATCAGCGCGTGCATCCAAGGCGAAAGAAGTCACTTTGAATCTGGGGTCACAACTTCTTATTACATATCCGGAAAATAATTGTCTGACAATAAACTGCCCGTATCCAAAAGTTTTCATAGTAATACAGCTGTCTACAACGTCACCTTTTTCATCAACAAGTTCTAAACACAGGCCACCTACACCGTCTATGTTTGCTTCACTTACGGGACTATCCTTTTGAAATGCATGAATTTCAAGAACGACCCCTTGAAGTTCACGAATATTGCTCACAAAAAAGTTAGATGGAGTGTCGAATTCAACATGAAAGTTTTGAACAACTTCTTGAGATAAATTATTAATAAGGTCGTTAACATCGTCCATATATATTCTTCGAATAGGCATTATCTTCATATCTTCTGTTGGCATTATTACAATATGTAAGTTGACGAACGGCAGATGTTCCAGCAAACTTGTTAACGACAGGAGCTTTTGAGATCTTTCTTCCAAAGGATCCAGTACTAATACCACATCTATGGGTCTCTCGAAAGCATTGCTGTCACGAAACACAGTGAAATTGTCTGTTTTCAAAAATTGCGCCAAATCAATTCGAGACAAGGAGCCCTCTGGAGTGTAATTAACACCATTATCATATAATTGCGCCCCTTGATAAAACATTTTTGTCAGTGTTGCAGATACTGTTTCAATAAAATCAGGATCTATCTTATTCTCTGAAAAAGAGGGATATATTGCCTCTAGGGCATACATGGCGTCCAGAGATCTTTTTGCCTCTCTTTTAATAATGCCTTCAAAATGTTTTTTGGAAGGTATTTCATTGGTTTCTAAATGAATAAATCTTCCATTGACAACGATAAATGAGTCAGTGTTGAGATATTCTTGTCGTAGTCCTGGCAACCACTTTCTTAATACCCCCAAATTCAGGTCATTTTTAGGTAGTTGTTCCTTGCATTTCTCGACTAAAGAATTTAGGTCGCTGGAAAACTCTCCTTTCGACAAGATTTTCTTTAAGTTCTTCCAATTTGAGGACGGCAATGCACCTTTATGAACCACTCTCACTCTTACACCGATAAATCCAGTGTTGAGTAAGTTCTGTAATTTTTTCAATGCTTGAGCGGTGTCGAAATCGTCCACTAGGGTAGCAGTATGTAACAGGTTGTATTCTCTTCCCTTAATGTACTCAAATACCCGGTCATCAATCAATTGCAATTCACTGTTGTTCATTAAGGAGTATGTAGAGTCTGAAAAATAATCTGGCGTATATTTTGTATGCCTGCAATTGGCAGATTTGAAGTGTAAAATACCCCTAACATCAACATCTTGGTGAGTTGAATCCGGATTTACGTATTTAGTCAGTTCTCTTTGCAACAAAGCCTTATCTTTTTTGATAATTTTAGCAATCAAGTAATGCCATGTATTTTTCTTGAACGGATATACTTCACCGTTGATAATAATGGAGGTTTGAGATATTTGGAGCTCACTCAAAAGTTTAGAAACGTCAGGAGCATTTGAATAATCGCACGTACCTAAGACTTCTTCTTGAGGTAAACTGCTCAGAAAATCTTCGACATCTAACAAATCGGAGTCTCTCAATTCATATATTTTATTAACAATTCCTTCTGCTGTACCTGTATTCAATGGCAACATTCCTACTCTTTGCGGGTAGCCTTGAGTTATAACTTGAATAGCGCGATTCAAACCTTCCAATGCGGATACTGTATCGGAATCTTCCAAACGATTGAAATCAATCACAAAAATTACTTCGTTCCAATTTTGTCTGTACTCGGGTAATTCACCAAATTTTGAATTCTCGAAGAACTTCTCGATATCTAGGGTAAGATCACTATACTGATCATCAATTTCAATATCATTGAAGTATATTACGCTCTCTGAGAACCCTGGAATTCTATGTAAGTCTACCTTTATTGGTTGCAGGTCTTGATAATTAGGCAAAGAAAATTGTGAGAATTTATTCATGAGTTCCTTCGCTGTTAATAGAGTTGATTGAGGATCAACTCTTTGTAAAACAGCATGGAGATTTCTTAAGTTCACATACTCGGAAGTAATTGCATTTGTTAGCGTGTAGTGGTCCAACTCAGAAAGCTTCCAATTTTGGCCATTGATGTACAGCCCCAACATATTGTAATCAAAACCTTTCGCTTTTAAAATATTGTTACTCCGAAGCACTTTTGAGGTATCAACATCAGAAAGTAGGAGCTGTGGCACCAGCAAGGGGAAGTTGTTTATGATACCTTTGGAATATCTTAGGCTAGACTTAAAATCCCTGGTATTTCTATAGTGATTTGCAATTAAAGATGCAACTTTAAGATCTAAATCACTTAACTCTCCTTCATTAGGAGAATAAAATGCATAGCTGGACTTCGCAAATTCTTCAGGTATTTGCAAAGCTTCCATGGGCAAAGCAGAGATATCGCTTGTTTCCTTCACAGTGAAGTCTATCGGTATCCCACTCAATGTGGTATCACTTAAAGAACAAGTTGGACGCCATATATAACGTAGTTTACCAGAATTCATGGCCTCAGAATACAAGTTCCTGTTGAATTCTTCAAATTCTCCATTTGAGTCCGGACACCCATATAGAATCACAATCGGAGAGGTAGGATTGGTTCCAATAACTACCTCATTAGGCCTTATCACATCATAATCAGCCACTGTTGCCTGTTTTTTCAAATCTCCAGACTTTAAATAGAATGCATCGTCTGAGTTTTCGTATCTTTTACCGTTCAAAATAAAAAATAACTCGTTTGAGCTCGAATCATCTTCGTGGCTTTCTGCAAACCCCATTGGATACAGTCTGCTGTATAATGGGATCAAAGATGCCAGATCATCCCGTCCGTATTTTACGGATAACACGCTTCCTACAAGATCCACCAAATCAGAGTCCCCCTGATCCCACTCAAAATCACTTTCATTCTCTTCCAATCCAGTCACAATTGGATAGAGTCCCCTCAAAATGGCCTCGTCTTCTTCATAAAACAAGAACTTGAGGATGGACCAGATCTTCAATTGATCTGGTACCCCGATCTTTGGAGCAAACAGCTCAACAGAAGCACAAAATCGCAACCAGAGCAATCCAGCAAGGACCAAGCGCCATGTTAAAATCATGATCTTCGTTAAAAGTACGTTTCAAGTTGTTGGAGGAAGAATTGTGACATGAAGAGCTGCTCCCATAGTATAGTTATTGAACACTGAACTATGTTGTCCGAATGAAACCCTATACAGTTCCCACTGTCCGGTTCTGTTCAAAATTTTTTGAGATCTTTGCTTTTTTTTCTTTCTTTTGCAGTTGGACGCCGACGCGATCAGTCATGATAGAGAATTCGTTCATGTAAGTTTCCATCTAAGTGGCACATCTTTATCTGGTTTTATTTATAGATAAAGGTTTATTTGATATTCATTTGAATATAATCTTCTACACACGAAGCAGATTTTCTTACTTTCAATACAAGACGTTTGCTACTCGCTCTAGTATTCTAAGCTCTCGGCACTTCATCAGAAAGTTAAGAACGGTACAATACAATATGACACTTGGCGATAAGGAAAAATGGACGGCTAAGAACGTTCGTAATACATACTTGGACTACTTTCAATCGAAGGAACATAAATTTGTTCCTTCTTCGCCGGTTATTCCGTACGATGATCCTACTCTTCTATTCGCCAATGCAGGTATGAATCAATATAAACCCATTTTCCTGGGTACCGTGGATCCAGCCTCTGATTTTTACAACTTGAAACGTGCTCATAATTCCCAGAAGTGTATCAGAGCCGGTGGTAAACACAATGACTTGGAAGATGTTGGTAGAGACTCCTATCATCATACCTTTTTCGAAATGCTGGGTAACTGGTCATTCGGTGACTACTTCAAGAAGGAAGCCACTGAATACGCATGGGAGCTGTTAACTGAAGTGTACGGTATCCCTGCTGATAGATTATATGTAACATATTTTGAGGGGGATGCTAAATTGGGATTAGAACCGGATACTGAAGCGCTTGAACTGTGGAAGGGAGTTGGTGTTTTGGAGGATCATATTTTACCAGGTAACGCTAAAGACAATTTCTGGGAAATGGGTGATCAAGGTCCATGTGGACCATGTTCTGAAGTCCATTACGATAGAATCGGTGGTAGAAATGCTTCTTCTTTAGTTAATCAGGATGATCCTGATGTGTTAGAGGTATGGAATTTGGTTTTCATGCAATTTAATAGAGAACAAGATGGCTCTTTGAAAGCTTTGCCTGCAAAGCATATAGATACTGGTATGGGTTTTGAAAGATTAGTTTCTGTTTTGCAAGATTGCAGATCCAACTACGATACTGATGTATTTCAGCCTTTATTTGCTAGAATTCAGGAACTCACTGGTGTCAGGTCATATGCTGGTAAATTTGGTGATGAAGATACCGATGGTATTGACACCGCTTACAGAGTGTTGGCAGATCACGTTCGTACTTTAACGTTCGCGCTCGCTGACGGCGGTGTACCAAACAATGAAGGTAGGGGTTATGTTTTAAGACGTATCTTAAGAAGGGGTGCTCGTTATGCTCGTAAGTACATGAATTACCCGATCGGTAATTTCTTTTCCCGTTTGGCTCCAACTTTAATCGATCAAGTTCAAGATATCTTTCCTGAAATAACCAAGGATCCGTCATTCTTATTCGAAATTTTGGATGAAGAGGAAGCTTCTTTCGCAAAGACTTTGGATCGTGGTGAAAGACTGTTCGAGAAGTACGCAGATGCTGCTGCTAAGTCTGGTAGTAAAACTTTAGACGGCAAACAAGTTTGGAGGCTTTATGATACTTATGGGTTCCCTGTGGATCTGACAGAATTGATGGCTGAGGAAAAAGGATTAACAATTGATAGTCCTGGATTTGAAAAAGCTAAACAAGAGTCGTACGAAGCCTCCAAGAGAGGAGGAAAGAAAGATAACTCTGATCTCCTCAAGTTAAATGTGCATGACTTATCCCAATTAAACGAGGAAAATGTGAAGAGGACGGAAGATAGCCCCAAGTACGGAACTGAAAACATTGAAGCCTCCATTTTGAAAATATATGATGGTTCTGGATTTGTCGACAAGATAACGGAGGCCGGTAAAAAATACGGGGTCATTTTGGACAAGACTTGTTTTTATGCTGAACAGGGTGGCCAAGAATACGATATGGGTAAGCTTGTGATTGATGATGTTGCAGAATTTAACGTCGAAAATGTGCAGTTGTACAATGGTTACGTTTTTCACACCGGTTTCTTGGTTGAAGGCAAACTTACGGTTGGTGAAAAAGTTATTGCCTCCTATGATGAACTTCGTCGTTTCCCTATCAGAAATAACCACACTGGTACTCACATCCTCAATTATGCTTTATTGAGTACCCTGGGCAACGATGTCGACCAGAAAGGTTCTCTAGTTGCTCCTGAAAAGTTGAGATTTGACTTTTCTCATAAAAAAGGGTTATCAATTGATGAGTTAACTAAAGTGGAAAATATTTGTAATGAACAGATTAAGGAAAACTTGAATGTTTATTATAAGGTAGTACCTTTAGATCTCGCTAAATCAATCTATAACGTACGTGCTGTGTTTGGTGAAACATATCCTGATCCTGTTAGAGTTGTCTCTGTTGGTAAGCCTGTCGAAGACCTGCTAAGTAATCCAGCGGACGAAAAATGGAGTAAATACTCCATTGAGTTCTGTGGTGGTACTCATGTCTCGAAAACTGGGGATATCAAGGAATTTGTCATTTTAGAAGAAAGCGGAATTGCTAAAGGTATCAGAAGAATTGTAGCTGTAACTGGTTCAGAAGCTTTCGAAGCTCAAAGAAAATTTAAGGTATATGCATCTGAGCTATCTTCTGTTGAGAAACTACCATTTTCACCTCTAAAAGAAAAGAAACTGAAAGAATTGGGTGTTCAATTGGGTCAATTGTCTATTTCTGTCATTGCAAAGCATGAGCTCAAAGACAAGTTTTCTAAAATTGATAAGGTAGTGAAAGATGAAGTGAAATCCAGAGCGAAGAAGGAAACAAAACAAGTTTTGGATGAAGTAAAAGAATATTTCATTCAAAATGAAAGTTCCCCATTATTTGTCAAGTTTGTTGATATCCCTACTAATGGCAAAGCAATTACAGAGGCTATAAATTACGTTAAATCGTCTGCTAAAGACAAGTCCATCTATCTATTCACTGGAAATGATCCAGAGGGCAAAATTGCGCATGGTTGTTACATTTCTGACTCAGCAATCTCAGGCGGTATCGATGGTCCAGCTCTTGCCAAGGCAGTTTCTGGAGCCGTTGGTGGTAAAGCCGGTGGTAAAGGAAACGTATTCCAAGGTATGGGTGACCAACCAAGCGGCGTTGATAAAGCTATCTCTGAGGTCGAAAGCCTATTCAAAGAAAAATTAAATATTTAAAAAGTGTATATTTGCTATTGTAATATTGATATCTAAATTGGTATATTTGCGCTAGTTGAAAAAAAAAAATTTGGCCCGAGGGTCGTCGCATCGCATCAAACTAAAAAAAGTATTGCATTAAGCTGTATGCAAGTTGTGTCCCCACACATGCTTTGAAACACACACATCAAAGTAACGCTCAATTGCAATGGTTCGTTTAAAAAGCCGATACATATTGTTCGAACTTATCTACCCGGTCAGTGAGAATGCGGTAGAAGGAAGAAATTCACCAATAGAATCTAGGAAGAATATACTTCTCCGCCATCACCAAATATCACCTCCAGAAATAACTACAAAGCTATTGGTACAAGAGATACGACGATCACTGCAACTTAATTTTGGGGATTACGGCTTGGGGAAAGCGACGTCTTTACTACAAATAAAATACTTTTCAAGCATGACATCAACAGGCATTATTAGATGTCATAGAGAGGACTGCGATTTGATAATCGCGGCTTTGTCTTTAATGACAAAAGTTGCAGATATCAATTCAATAATCATAAATCCGATTAAGGTAAGTGGCACAATAAAGAAGATAGAGCAGTACGCAATTAGAAGAAGTCAAAAGCTTCTTTCCGTTATACAGCAAGGCGATGGGAATATGATAGATAATTTCGCCAATGTCAGTGAAGATGATGAACAGAACGATCGGTGAATATTGGAAACAAATAATTCTACAGATTTTCTATACAGTTATGTATTAATTTTCATTCTGCAATCCGTATTCTTTGCCCTTGTCTGCATCAGAGGCTTCATCACTCTTGGTGAAACGTATAGGCCCTTTTGAAAGTTCGGACTCCGCAAATCTATTATCTTTGCTCATATTTTCCGGAGAATCTTCGTCTCGTATCATACTATCAATCTTTTGTAAATTTGCTCTATATGAAGTGTCTCTATCTTGTTGAACAAATAGAGGCCTATCGTAAACTTGGTCCTCATTTCTCTTCGCTTGTGCATTGGCCCCTTTTGAAAATAACCTGGAGTCATAATGAGTTTCAGAGGATTCTGTTGCTTTCGCAGCTCCCAATACGACTTTTTCGGAAATATCTCTACCTTGTGAATAGGCCAATTCTCGTAGCCTATCAGCGGTACTCATTTTCGATCTTCTGATATCCCTTTCTATCTCCTCCCTTCTAGATTTCCTCACAAGTTCTCTTTGATTTGCGGCGAATTCTGCGGTATGCTGATCACCAATGCTTTTGACATCATATCTACTCTTTACTCTCCTTTGGTGCCCCCGTTCTTCACGTGCCTTTTGGGCCAGCAACCTCAACTTTTCTTCCCTTTCCTTAGTTTCTTCTTCTGCCAATTGTCGTTTAGCTTCCGCTCTGAGTTTAATTTCTTCTCTCGCTTTTCGATCTGCAGCCTCAAGAGCTCTCGAAAGCTTTGCAAAACCATCACTCACATCATGAGGTTTCATTTGATCCTTATTATACCTTGCATCCATCGCCATTCTTTTTTCTAATGCAATAGTGTACCCATTTGGATTCTTCCAACTAGATATTGCAGCAGGAATATTCCATTTATCGCGTTCCTCTTTAGACAGTTTTTTATCGGTTTCAGAAGCATCTGTTTTATGAAATATTGGAGTGTCAGGTTCTTCAACTGGAGGTGCTACAACTTTACCTGCCTTGATTGTGTTCGGTTGCAATGGATCTTGAGCACGCTCTACAATTTTTAGTACCCTCGGCTTCAGGTTCCCAGAAGAGTGAGTCCTATTATATTCGATCTTATACGCATTATCATTCGCTTGCCGCGAGCTCTTCACAGTAGCAGCCTCTGGTTGAATCGTCTTCAATATTATTTTATCAAATATTTCTTTAGTTCGATTATAGGTCTTTTCTATTTCTTCATCTGATGGCTTTGGTATCTGAAGATTGAAATTCCTTTGTCGTATGGGAACGAAATCCTGAAATGAAAGTTTAGAGGCTATAAGAGAATCAAATGAAACTTCCTGATGTTCCCCATTACCTTCATCTGCATCATCAGTCAGCGCCTTCAAAGCAAGTTCCCTGTTCCTTTGCACTTGTGATTCTTGTGCTTCTTGGCCCTTCTTTGAATATTTGGGCGGCGGCAACAGTGAAGTAAACGACATTTCTTGTTATTGAGTGTTTTGCTTGGCTATGGTTCCTACTTAACTATAAGAGGTTTTGGAAATATATATTCTAATATATGCGACCTACCTTGGAAATCCCCAAGCGAGGATCCGAGAGCGTTTCGTCTATAAAGATAAATATGAATGTTTAATCCAATGAAGACTTGCCAAGCAGCGAGTACAAAGCGGCTAAGTACCATTGTGGTGGGCCAGCGCACTTCATCGGTTGCCATTGGAACAGAGGGTGAGCACGATGTTCCTTGTTGCATGCAAGTCTCGGTTTTTTGGATCTTGAGCAACTTCATAATCTTCTGTGAAAAAAGAACAAGATCAAGCTTGCTGGTCACAGAGTTGGAGCAGGTCTTGAATATCCGGTCATCCCGCACGTCGACTGCTGATATTCGATAAGTCTACTACGATCTTATCGCTGTAATTTCATGGAGCATGAAGTGCCCAATCGTTACTGTACGTGATTTCAGGTTGAGCTTTGCAGAATGGGGGATAGAAGTGCTAAAGGTTTCTGCAAAGGGTAAAGCCAAGCACACCGTTTTTTCTTGTGATTATGTGATCGTACGTGCCCCAATAAATTTTTTAGTATTTCTACAGGGGGCGGTCTGTCGAAGACATCCTTATAGCTTGGCTGTTGCGCACATCTTGAGATTGAGAGCCTTCGATGGGATGTGATATCTTCAGATGATTTAGAACGAGGGCGTTAAAATTGAATCCATCGATAGCTGGTTTAAGACCACAGCAATATGCTTGTCAGCAGATATGGATCTTTTTGCGTGGAAGCACTTTCTCGCTCTATAATTTTCACCACAAGCCAATCACATTTTTCGTGGTTAAGGGAACTTATTGCATACTCTCAACGTTTGGATATGACCTTCAACTCTCTGCAAGCTTGATTCCACTAGGAAAAGAATAGGCGGATTAAAAGTTGTTCTCCTGAAGATACACCACTATATATATTGCAGTGTAGGTAAAAGTAAAAGCCGTACTTTCAAGTCCGACTATATGGAATCACTGAGGATTGCCAATTACAGAAGGTAAGAATAACTGCATATATAATTAACAGGTATTTGCAAACAGGAACAGAACGTGCTATAATAGTTCTATTACGGATAAGCGTTGCATTATGCTTCCTTAAACGACAGTTTGAATAAAAGAGAGTTGATGAAACAGCAGGTATCGACTCAGAAGGATCCGAATACTTCGCAGCCTCTTTTAATAACAAGTGCGTGATAAAATCTTCCTGAAAAACCGCCCCTCCGAACCATTAATCAAGATTATCATCTGGTGACTTAAATTCAAACTTGAAAATCTTCCCGGTACTGAGAGAATACTAGAGCAAGTCTTGCTGTCTCTGCCATCTTATGAAATGTAAATCCGGATAACGAATATCTCCGGAGCATGTTATGTTGTAAAAGACTGCTTCTCCTCTTAACTACAGTGTCTCTTTGACAACTTCAATTCTCTGCTGTTTTGTCAGCCATTTATTAGGGGATCCCAATCCAAATTTAGAGTTCTACACTATATCTCATGGTCGCTCAGTTGGAATGAAAGTTTTCCACTGTTGAAGGGTTGCGAATTCACGAAGACATCTCAGCGAAATCTGCCGTGTATCAAAAGGTCGAGGGATCTGGCTGACTGGTCGTTACAAGCCCATTGTATATTTTGACTTTAACTAGATACCTCATGTAGTGAACTATTGTGCTGGCATTTTTACCTAAGTTTATCACGTATTTTGGAAGTAAATCTTTGAGAGGTGGACCCCTTCACTGGCACAACGTCAGTGATTCCCAGGGTCGATGTTCGCTTATTTGAGTCAGCATTCCCCACGTCTCGTAAACTTGTCCGAAACGCCATACCCTCTTGACGCATTTTGAATTTTTGACTAGCGAACTGGGGCGGAGGCGGAGGATAATGCAGGATTGCAGGTTTTTTGTACCAACCCTTCCGAATAGGACTTCGTTCTTCGTCATTTGTCATTGGAGGGACTCCAGTGAAACGAACTTTTTTCATACAAGATATTTCCAGAAAATTATTATCCACCTCTCGCACGTCGTTCCCGTCAAGAGCCTGCTCTTCATGTCTCTCACCTTCCTCCGACTTGAATTCCAAGATCATTTTACAAGAATTGAGATTCAAGGAGGCCATCTCGGATAATGGGGAGGAGTCACAATTTCGTTCTGGGCTTTCTTCGGATACTGCACTTATTTTATCTAGATGTCTATTATTGGTCAATGGAGATCTAGATAATTTTGACGATTGCGGTACCTTTTTAGGGTTTCTATCATTTCCACTGCTAGTTCCAGTCCCGCCTCCCTTTACATTAGTCATCAATAGGCCAACTGCGTCCTGTATCATCTTTTGATTCAACGCTGCATCCGCTTGCAATGAATTGGAACGCGACTGCAAAGGCACTGATGATGTTGCACTCCGATCCTCATTCAGGGGTGATTGCAAAGAGGAAGACCGCGGCCTCCCTACTACCTTATATTTATTCCCCAGGGGCGATTTAAAAGTATTTTTCTGATCTGCCG
The DNA here is from genome assembly GCA_900186055.1 of Torulaspora microellipsoides. Lineage (NCBI taxonomy): Eukaryota > Fungi > Ascomycota > Saccharomycetes > Saccharomycetales > Saccharomycetaceae > Torulaspora > Torulaspora microellipsoides. Next base: position 769,569 of record FYBL01000006.1, on the reverse strand, counting down.
CAGATTTGGAAAAAGTTGAGGATGCTGGGGCCCTACCTTCGGCTATAGAACCTCGTCGAGAAACTTGTGGGGAACTTAAATTTGATATTTTGTTGTTTGGCTTTTCGGTGGAACTTGCTCTGCTCATCCTTAATGGTGACATTTTACCACGAGAGGCTGCGCTACTTGATGAAGCAGATGAACTGTTCGAGCTGTTGATCCTTCCAGTTAGACTTCTCTTCAAGGAGCTCCGAGAGCTCGTATTGCTCGTAGGTGGCGTTCCAATTTGCAAGGACTTTAGTCCTGATTTGGACTTCTCAATATATGCTAATTTGTCCACTGCAGTCCTTTCTTCCAACATTTTGAGTAATTGAGATTCTTCATGGTTGGCAATTGTTTTTGCTGCAGCCGTGTTACTTTCAATGAATTTCCACATATCTACAAAGCTACTCAATACCTGTAGGTAATTTCTCATAGTCGGTATCACTTTAGATATGGAACTCTGATAAACTTCGATAATGCTGTTCGGTTGGACATGATGAACAGCACCCTGCTTTGAATAGCGCTCAAGGGTAGCTAATAATTCATCGATCGTTTCATTCTCGGGAGCAGTACATATTGTGTCAAGCTTTTGCAAGATTTCATTATATGCAAAAACATTTTCACTCAAAAGTTTGGTTCTAACAGCGTGTAAATAAGTTCTAGAGGGAACATATATTTGCCTGAGTAAACTTATTGTAACATCCAAAATGTTAAGTACTCTAAAAAGCAATGCGTAAATTCTGTGAATACTGTAATCCCAATGGGGTAATTCTTTTAATGCTGTTGAAGATAAACCTCTTGTTGCAACATATTTTTGTAATTGATTGTAATAGTTTCTTATAACGGGAAAAGCTTTTTCATTCATGCATGAGATAAATCTTACCAGCACCTGGGTTTGTAATTTACGCAATGATTTTATCGACGTATCCTGTTCTTTATCATTAATCAGGACTGCCAAATCTAGACATAAAGATACCTCACATGGTCTTAGCAGATCTTCGACAGTATTTATATCAAAGGTTATAGGTCTTCCAGAGCTATCGGTAGGTCTTCTGGCATTTCTTTCCATCTGAATTTGCCTCAATCTCTTTTCGTAAATATTGCTCGAATTGCCTATTATCCTTTGTAGCCGATTTAACAATTTTGATTGTAAGTCAGCATTGTAAATCTTCTCTTTTAAAACAGTAAAATTATCAGTGACCGGGGGAAATTGTGCCATAAGGTCAATATCAGACGTGCTTAAGGCAGGATTAATCATCGTAACTTTGCACAGTTTAAATTCACAGAGCAATTGGTACCTTTTCCTTATGACGGGATTCACGTTAAACATGGGACCTTCACACAGCGATAACACGTAGTTAACTAGCGGTATGATAGTACTTCCTCCGGTTTTCTCTATATTTTTCTCTACGACATTTAGTATACGACCCATCTCCCCTAGTTTGTAAATGGCTGCTTTATATTGTATAATTTTAACATCATGGGAATCCAAATAAACAGTACCTCTGATGTTGGGAATAGAGGCATGAGCGGCTGCTTTAGCAAGCATAATGATACCTTCTTTTAACGATTTATGGAACTTAGTGAATGATTAAGTTTCCGGTCGTAGTTGTTGAAATTACAGATGCAAAAAGTGAATGGTATTTTTTTTGGATGAATAATGCAGAGATCAAAGATATTCTTTAATGCCACAGTAGAATGTGTTTGAATAGATATATATGCATGCAATCTTCTTCTTTGGGGATTGGGACTTAAATTCAACACCTTCTTATGTAGAGAAAACCGCTTCCCCCTGCGTTTTGTTTATGACGCGACTATCACAAGGGAATCATCCTATGGAGATGGAGCGATTCATGCGAACAAAGTAAACCAGATATAAATACCAAACTATATATACAGGATTTAATTATTGGTACGTATACATATGCAGAGCTCACTTTCTCTCTTCATCTATAAGCCATCTCCATATTGTATCTCTGTCTTCCTTACCTTGTAGACGTCGTCTTCCACGAGTGCTTCCGTGCCATAGTGAATGCATCCAATATTTCCATCGTTGCCACATTGTGGGAATATGTTCTTCCGCGTATTCGAACGCTAACTTCTTATGTTGTGCAGATTGAGATCCAGTATGATTATTAAGCATTGTTAATCTAGTGACAGATCTTAGTGCACGGAAGTTGGCACCAGTGACCATCAATGCAATCATGATGGAAAACAAGACTACCGAACCAAACCCCAAATTGCTATCTTCGATAAAATTCTTCAAGTTCATACCGTAAAATGCAGGAAGTAACGTCGCCACGGTAAACCCCAGTGTATATATGGTCACTTTCAGTTCCAACAACATTAATGAATTTCTATTTGCATCCAAAATGATATTTACAATTTCTTCAGTAGACCTGATATCTTGAATAAGTGATTCGGCTTGTTGAACGTATTCGTCACATTGGGTATAATATGTCTCCAAAAGCATTTCCAAATCTGCAAAATCATCTTCGGCTTCAGTTTTCTTTACAGTGAGATACATTCCAGCCAAATCGTCATCATTTTCCAGGAGTTCATCGAGAACCTCACGAATCAATGACGATTTTTGATAAAATAAAGTCAGGTTTTTCGATTTGATAAGCAGATCTCGCAGTTTATATCTATTGACCTCGTTTTCTAATTCACTCAGAATATGCCCACATATTTTGAAATGCATTTTAAATTCTGTCTCCAAAGAACTCATAACATTCATAAGCATACTTTCCAATGCTCTATGCTCGTAATATTGGGTTACGGTATTCGTTGATATCGTGTTTCTTGAAGACAATTTTGATTCTAAATCATACATCAATACACCTAATTTGGCAGCTGCAGACTGATTTGCTGTGTCAAATACGTAAACTCGATCTTTTTCAATGAGGGCTTTGATATGAAGCATGTTGACCACGATACAAGAACTCTTGACTGTTATACTTGGAATAATATCCACGGCTGTAGTATCGATCTTACGCAAATCCCGAGGGTATAGAGAATGGTCTCTTAAGAAAGCCCACTTTGGAAATTTCTGAGATACTGCTGTCACATCACCTTTCTCATTGAACACAGTACAGGAAACGAACGAATCACTGGGCGTGATTGGTTTAAGTGATAGCAATTGATGTTGCATAGGCGGTAGGGATAATATGTTTTTCGTAGCAATGCATCTTCTCACTGAAGCAGTCGTTATACGAGATAATGGTTTGAAATAAGAAGAACATCGCAGTATTCCGTATCTCATATTAAGATGTACACGAGCAATAACTTGGCTGTGACCCTACTCACATGTACTATAAACGCTATTTGACTAATACTATCGTTTGAGGTTCAATAATGAATATATCCGAATACTCAATATAGTTCCTATTTTTTTCAGTCCGCATGGAAAACACCGGCAATACAAAAGTTACACATATATGCCCAAAAGCAAATACAGAGGATTGAAGAGTGCAATTTTTCGCTCCAGAAGTTTAGTTTTTATTTATGTATAAATGTATGTAAGCACATTAGTTGTTAGTTCATTTATTAGGGTAAAGGCAACCTCGGTTGATTAGTCAAGGAACTTTCTCGTTTTGGAAGCACCAAATATCTCCAGTCTAATGGCAGGCAAGGCTTCTTCACTTAATAACTTTAATCTTTCCTCCAATGTGTTATCTACTTCAATCTTTTCACTTTCGTCAGTCACCATCACACCACCAGCAATATCCTTACTCAAAAAGTTGTCAGATACAACGATAGCAACGTCTCTGTCAGTAAGTTTTTTATACTCTTTGGTCACATCGTCAACCAATGATTCTGCCAATTTTTTATCCTTTTCTGAAACTCTCACAATAGCAGTAGGTTCCAACAACCTTAACAAAGATTCCAATATCAAAGCATGGAGCACAGGTTTGTATTGTTTTTCCTTACGAGCCAACTTCTTCAATTCTTCCTTGGTATTATCAAAGATTTTTTCTAATGACTGTTCTCTTGCACTCAACACTTTCAATCTCATTTTATTAGCGATTGTTGACTTGGTAATCTGCTGCTTCAAAGACGCTTTCTTTAACTTGTCTTCAAAATTGGCATCGATATTACTAGTCTCATTACGAACAATGCTTGTCTTTTCAATTTCGTATTCTTGATCAGCCTTTAATTGAACTTCTTTTGCTTTCTCTTCAGCCTCCTTCTTAATGAAAGCCTGCATCTTATTCAATTCATCATTGACCTGGTTAGGTGTCAATGCGGTAATAACAGAAGACATCTTGTTCAAATCAACAATTCAGGTATTTCCTTAACCAACTAGGATATAGCTATAACAACTAACAGAATATAGTACCTATAGTAAAAGTATCACAGCGGGTTGCAACACTTCATGTATTACTATTGGAAGATTCTAAAGGGGGGCCATAATAGAATAATGGCTGTAAAAAAAGATTTGGTGCAGTCACGTCGTGGCAAGTGATAGTTCCAAAAAATGTATATCACTTGGCACGGGTTGAAATGTAACATTTCACCTTGTAACAAATGTAAACAAATATGTGAATTCCATGTTTCATAACTTCTATCATAGATTGAGGCATAAATACCGATTGCTCTGCCTTTACCACTCTCCTTTATTGAAATATGGCTGACGCTCTACGGCTTAGGAACCTCACACGATGCTCAAGATTGGTACCACATCTTTCACAATGGCCGCGGTGTGTGTCTTCAAGTGGGAGACAGTTACGATGTCATAGACTTTACCGTTATAGGGGGTATTCCACTCAGGTTGAGAATTTCAAGGAGGAACCAAGAATTAATCCCGTTGGTATACAATATTTGAGTAAATCTTTGCATCAGCAGTTGTTTGGTGGTAAGACACACAGTCATAAGGAAGAATCGATGAGTTCTGATGAACGGCTGGCATTAGTAAATTTATCTAAACAATTTCTAAAAAATTTTGACCTTTTAGGGAAGAAAACCTCTATTACAGAACCGATATCGTTTGAACTGCCGAAACTGCAGGGGAATTCTTTAGATGAACATTTTCAAAAATTGGGTCATTTTGCATCTGAACCATATAAGACAATGTGCGTGAACAAATTCACCAAGATTATTCCAAGACCGAATGAATGGAAGCGAATAGAAGGATGGATGAGATACGAGCCGGGAAAAGTCCCTGAGAAAGTATCATGGCCTTTGGAGGACACGTTGGTGTTCGATGTGGAAACGTTGTATAAGATTTCCTCTTATCCCACCCTAGCAATTGCGCTTTCCGATAAAGCATGGTATTTGTGGTGCTCGCCATATATATGTGACTCGGAAAAGGTAGACCATCTCATTCCAATGGACACTTTGAGCACAACACGATTAGTGATCGGTCATAACGTAGGATACGACAGAGCTCGAGTACTCGATGAGTATAACTTTCAACCTTCAAAAGCCTTTTTTCTTGATACGCAATCTTTACATGTTGCATCTTCAGGATTATGCTCAAGACAAAGACCGAAGTTCATAAAGAATAAGAAAAGTAAAGATTCCTCTCCAGAACAAGAAACCTTGATGGACGATAATCTATCCGACGGTGTAGAAACTTCCGATGCTTCTTTGAATGGCCTTGAAGAAGATCCATGGTTGAACGTGTCAGCGATGAACTCCTTAAGTGATGTGGCGCTTTTGCATTGCGGTATTCGGATGGACAAGGAACCTCGAAACTTTTTTTCCACAACGGACAAGAACGATATCATAGACAATTTTGAGTATTTAGTCAACTATTGTGCGACCGATGTTCATACTACTAGTCAAGTTTTCGATAAAGTTTTCCCACTTTTCCTGGATAAATGTCCACATCCGGTTTCGTTTGGTTCATTGAGATCTCTAAGTAGCTGCATTTTACCAACTCGTCATAAAGAATGGAACGACTATTTGAAGCGCTCAGAACAAGTATATCAACAATCAAAACGAAATATCGAGGGCAAAATTATTGAAATTTTGGAAACAACCGTTAAATTAATTAACTCTAATGAAAGAAAAGAAATGCACGAAGATCCCTGGTTACGTCAACTTGATTGGTCTATTAAGCCATTGAGAATGACAAAAAAGGGAGTTCCTGCTAAAAGTCAAAAGTTACCTGGCTATCCGGAATGGTACCGATCTTTATTTCCCAATAAAACTAGTACTCGTCCGCAAATTACCATTAAATCAAGAAATATACCAATTTTCTTTAAGTTATCCTGGGAAGGCTATCCCACAATATGGACCAATGATAATGGCTGGTGCTTTGCTGTTCCCAGAGACCTGGTTGGAAAATTTCAGGCTAAGAATTATGTTTTAGCCGATGACTCTGTGACTGATGAGTACCGCGTTCAAACAAACACTCTCAGCCCAGGGACAGCAGATGATCAACTGCTATTCAAAATTCCGCATCCAAATGGACCACAGTTTAACTGTACTACTTTGCTGAGCAAGCCTTATATCCATTATTTCGAGAAGGGAATTCTAACTTCAGAATCTGAATTTGCCCACGAGGCACTAAACATCAATTCATGTGGCTCATACTGGATGTCAGCTCGTGAAAGAATATCATCTCAATTTCTGGTTCCGCAGCCTAGCTTCCCAGATGCTTTCAAACCTTTCGAAGCTAGTGACGAACTTAATGACAAAGAGGAATTGGGCATTATATTACCCGCTGTTATTCCTATGGGAACAGTAACCAGGAGAGCTGTTGAAAACACTTGGCTGACGGCATCTAACGCGAAGGCAAATAGAATTGGTTCAGAGTTGAAAGCACAAATTAAAGCTCCAAAAGGCTATTGTTTTGTCGGTGCGGATGTGGATAGTGAAGAATTATGGATTGCATCCCTGGTGGGTGATTCAGTGTTCAATATTCATGGGGGAACGGCAATTGGTTGGATGTGCCTGGAAGGCACTAAAAATGAAGGAACTGATTTACATACTAAGACAGCTCAGATATTGGGTTGTACTCGTGATGAGGCGAAAATCTTCAATTATGGAAGGATTTATGGAGCCGGTGCAAAGTTCGCTGCACAGCTTCTAAAGAAATTCAACCCATCACTGCCTGATGCTGAAGCTAAAACTATAGCAGATAAATTATATGAAAACACGAAGGGCAAAACGAAAAGGTCAAAAGTTTTCAAAAAGTTTTGGTATGGTGGATCAGAATCTATTTTATTTAATAAATTAGAAAGCATCGCCGAGCAAGACGAATCGAGAACACCTGTGCTCGGTTGTGGTATTACTGTATCGCTAATGAAGAAAAATCTAGGTGCTAATTCTTTTTTACCTTCCCGAATCAATTGGGCAATTCAATCTTCAGGGGTGGACTATTTGCATTTACTAACTTGTTCGATGCATTACCTGATTGCGAAATATCAAATCAAAGCGCGTCTTTCCATCTCAATTCACGATGAAATTAGATTCTTGGTTGCTGAAGAGGATAAGTACAGAGCAGCAATGGCTTTGCAGGTCAGTAATATCTGGACTAGAGCTATATTTTGTGAGCAAATGGGTATTGATGATCTGCCGCAAAATTGCGCATTTTTTTCAGCTGTAGATATCGACCATGTAATGAGAAAGGAAGTTGATATGAATTGCATTACTCCTTCGAACCCGGTTCCTATCCCTCACGGTGAGTCTATCGATATTACTAAACTTCTAGATATACACGAAGGCATTCTAAAAGCCCCAGATCCAAAAGTTGAAGTTTCTCATTTCCCTTATACTTACAGAGAGCCTGTATTTGCCAAATATAATAGAGCTTATTCAAAAGAATTCTGGCGATATTTTTTGAAAATGCAGATACAGAACGTTAAATGGAAAGTTGATGCTTTGGAGGCTGCATACATCCAAGAAACTACAAGTAAGGAGTTTAAGCAAAGAAATTTGCCATCAACATATGGTTTACTGGATTATTTAAGGGATGTTCGTGATGGAAAGAAGCAGAAGATAACCATTATGGAAAATGAGCCATTTAAAGAGCATGACGAAATTACTAGACTGCATCACCTAGCCTTGCAAAAAAAGTACGGAAAGCCGTTATACAGGGCATTTGAAGAAAAGCCACGAAAATACGTTGCAACGTCATCTGAAAAGAAGAACTGGCTACGTCCAGATACCTTAGAAACCCCCAGTTCTGAACCTCTCTCCAAAGTATTTCTGCCAAATGCAATAGATGATCTGAACCAAGCAGCTGAAACCACCTCTGTTGACGAACGCCCGGGGAACGAACAATTATCAGAATATGCGACGGTAAACGATACTGAAGGAAGACCGAATGATGGCCAATTGTCTCTCTTTGCAAAGTCTTCGAAGCTATCACACAAAAGAAGCAGAAAGGTTTATGGAGGGAAGAAAGAATTCGAAGCATTCCATCAATGCATTGATCATACAAAAGAATTTGTATCCCAGAGACAAAAGGAATTATCTAAAATACCTGTTGACGATGTGGTTATTGATGTTCTCAATGAATCGTCCAACGATGTTGGCAAAGAAAAGAAGAAGACAAGGTCAAGAAAGAAGAAGGCAGTCAAGACTAAATCAAAAACTGTAAAAGAAAAAGAGCATCCCAACGTGGAGAATTTAGATGTTCCAGTTGTCAATACAACTGATGTTGACTCAAATTATGTACAGCAAAAATTACATTAATGAATAATTTTAATGAAAGATAAACGCAAGGATATATGTAATTAGTTCACGTTGAATGACGATCCTTGTATTGCTTAGCAAGTAACTCTGTGTCTTCTAAAGTTTTTGTAGATCGTAGGAATTCTCGTATGCACCTTTCTTTTAATGCAGGATCTAAATCCAATGGGCCTTTTATTTCAGCAAGCTTCGGTCCAGATGAATTAAAGAACTTCTGTGACTTCCCGACATAAACGTCGTTCCCGACTTTCTTTGTGTTTGGCTTTTCGGTAGACTCTGGTTCATCATTGTTAGCTTGGTACCTTTCATCACCTTTCTTCTCCTTGCCCTCATCCGATATGAGAAACTGTAAAGCAACACTCGGAACCGAGTGAGTCAGAGTGCTGCTTTCTTTTCGTACATTCTCCTGTAGAAGTTCATCTTCTGCTAATTTATCCGCTCTTTCGTATTGTTCTCTTTTATCTCTATAGCTTTTTGTATAAAACAATTCCTCATTGGTAGCAGTAGAAGATTCCAAATCTCTTTCCAGACGAATTTTAACTGATTGGGAATGTAACCTATCCAAATCACGCTGCTTTTTTGATTCCAGGAGGTTATGAATGTAGCTTGATTTCCTTTCGGCTTCTTCTCCACTTGTTCCTGCGGATTGAACGGAAGAGATAGATGCACTCTTTTCATTGGCATCTCTTTCATACGACTCAACTAGGTGAGACGCTGCAGCAGCAGTTTTGGCAACTTTCTTAGATTGATGAGATCTTTGCTCCAGATATCTCATGAATCCTTCATCACCCTCAGCGGTATCACTGCCACTATCATCATCACCAAAAACTGGTCTCTTGTTTCTCTTGGGCATCTTAGAAACATATACTGATAAGTCGCACCATATAGTATTTTGCAATTACAAACTGGCGATCTTCGTAATTTCAATTTGATGATGCTTTATGCGCTGAAGTTTTCCATTAAAACACGTCGCACGAGGAAATAATAAAGGAGCTTAACCATAATGAAAGAAACCAGACTAACAACTGAAATCGAGTAAAAGGCAAATAGAAGGCAGGAAGATTATGTCTTTCGATTGGTTAAATATTCCTGGGCTGGAAAATAGTGAAATTAATTTTGGCACGAGCCAAGAAAGTACCTCCCCACCGCCAAATGTGTCCTTTGATTTCGGCTCTACCCCTACAGTGAATGTTGTCAAGGAACAAGACAGGAGGTCAATCTTGGATTATGGCAGAAGCCAGAGTGACAGTAGTATCCCAACCGAAGGTTCAGGCAAAGGAAAAGACGTGCAGAGTCAACATCCGAACCATTACCGGATTCCTCAGCACCATCATGACGTGCAACGCCAAATTCATCCTCAGACACCGGAGCAGCAAGATCACCTACAACAGCGGAAACGACAAGTACAAAATCGTGAAGGGGACGCTTATAAAGAAAGTTCGGATGATTTGAGAGTTCCACTATCACTTTCTCGTTCTCAGCTTACAAAGGAAGAGGTCAGAACTTACTTAAGGTGGTATAACTACATTACGGCAAGAACACATGGAAAGCTGGTCAAGCTGGCGGATGTATTCAAATTTTTGTCAAATTTCAACATAACTGAGGAATTGAAAGTACGTATACATGCTATTTTCAGGACCTGTAAGAGTGCCTTAAACATTGGTCAATTCTTTGCGGTTTTAAGACTCATATCAAAGGCACTTCTGGAAGGGATCATTCCTATCAGAAGAATGATTCTAGAAAAGGCTCCGATACCACAGCCACGTCCTATTTTGAGTAGTGGGGACAGAAACGAAGTGTACGAGGAAGTAGATGAAGATGAGGAAGCCGGAAATAATGGAAACAATGGACAGAAAGTTGATTTTGACTCATTTGCATCATTGCTGTTGACTGGTAAATCTATGAGAAAGAGAATAAAAAGAAAAATTACCAATGGTACCGATAGAAATAAGCGAGTTCGATTTTCTGAGCAGCTTACATTCCAAGAGATGCCTACTGAGGGTGAGGGTGAGCTTCAGACCCAAAATGAAGATACAGAAGATGTGGATGAAGCAAATCAAGCGAATTTAGATTTGTCTTTACCAATGGACCAATTGCTTAGGAGAATAGCAAAGAGTAAGAAGAAGAATAGTGCATTAGTTTCGTCTTTACCAAATGAACAACAAGAAACCGAAGAAGAAAAACAAGTTTTAGAAGATATGAAAGACTCGCTGTCCCATTTCAAGCAGATTCAAACTGTAGATTTCGCATCTGTATCTGCAAACAATGTACCTTCCATTACATTAAACAATAATGACACCAATGGTGATGGCTTCCATGAGCAATCCTCTCAAGCATCATTACAGCCATTAAAACCCACATCAACTGGCTCGGCGAATTATTTATTTCGTCAGGAGTATAATCAGGCTTCCATGACGGATCTGTCCGAGCAACCGATAATGGAGCCTTTGAAACCAACCGCCACGGGCTCGGCGAACTATCTGGTTCGTAGTCACTTTGGGCCAGCACAACAGTCATATCCAGAGCGAATACAAAATGAGGTTGAATCAACGCATTTACCGGGTGGACTGCAGCCGTTGAAGCCCACAGCTACCGGGTCTGGTAACTATTTGATGAAACAGCAATTTAATCAGCAACTGAGTGGCGGATCTATGGTAAGTCCTGCAGCTAGTCCGGATGCATTCTCGTCTCCGCAACATACTGGTCAAGTTACTAATATTCCAAATTTGCAGGCACCTCAGCCACATCTTCCGTTGCAGCAACAAATCTCACCACAGGTCACACCCCAAACGCAGCAAAACTTGTTCTCCACTAATATTCCGCAACACCAGAACATGCTATCAGCTCCAAACCCTGCGAGTAACTATTTTCATGCCCTACTTTCAAACTCCCCCTCCCCGAGTCCCAGTAATTTAAACCTGCCTGCTATGAACAATAATACCAGTCCCTACCAGGCTGTAACGAATGGTCACATACCCACGAGTCAATCACGAGCTATTTACAATAGCGGCTACCAGTACTCATCGCCCGTACAAAACCAGCAGCAGCAATTATTTAACAATACGCAACAACAGCAACAGCACCAACAACAGCACCAGCAAATGCTTCACCCCCAAAGATTTGGTAACAGCAACGGGACCCTCCCCAGCCAAGGCTCCTACGGAATGCCTTTATCGAATAGCCCTCGGAATGGTGACATTTTGGGGGACCTCCAAAGTCTGCAACAACAGGTAGATGCCTTACAGAACGCCTATGGCAGACGATGAACCATCCACTCACATAACCACCACACACCAAAATATATAGACATTATCCTTTCAGTAAATATGATAAATTAACTCTTATTAGCAAAGTCAGGTGATATATCCGTAGAAAGTTACTCAAAACGAGGCCGAGAACCGGGCACATAACGAAACACCAAAAGTAAAGTTTGGATCGCATCATCACTTTCAGTAATAACTATTAATCCAGACTTAAAAAGTTATTCAGTCATACTCGATAGATCAGTGGTTCTGTCAGTTTTGTCATAAGAATAGCGAGAAGGAGCAAAAACAAAAGTTAGTTAGTGAATATGTCTTCTGCAGTTCCTTACGATCCATATATTCCACCTGAGGAGCCAGCTTCACAGTCAAAAGCTGCTGCTTTGAAAGCCGTATGTAAATTACTTTTATGAAAGTAAACTTATCTGTTGTTTTTTTTATTATCTATTTACTAACTTTATGCTGCTTTCCTGTGGGTCTAAATTTAGGAAATCGATGACACGGTTGGAATCATGAGAGATAACATTAATAAGGTTGCTGAGCGTGGGGAAAGGTTGACTTCGATAGAGGATAAGGCGGATAATTTAGCAGTATCAGCTCAAGGGTTCAAGAGAGGTGCCAACAGAGTGAGGAAACAAATGTGGTGGAAAGATTTAAAGATGAGATTATGTTTAGTGCTAGTTGTGATTATTCTCTTGGTTGTTATTATTGTACCTATTGCAGTTCACTTCAGTTGAAATAAAAACAAAATAGCGAGTTTTGGGAAGATTTTTTTGGGAAGATTTGGGTAAATAAATAGTGGCAGGGAGAGGAGGCAAGATCTTCATGAATGTTCAGCCGACTTTCTTCCTTAACAATGTATGCCATTTTGGTTTGAAATCCATATTATTTTTACTAGCAGTTTAATAATAGTATAGTATGTATATCTTTTGTCCTTCTGTATAGCTACTGTAAAATATTGAGCTATATCAATTTTTTTGTACACGACTTATAAAAGCTTTTTTAAGTACGTAGCAAATAACATGAAAATATTAATATCCAATAATTATTTATAAATTCTAGGAAGTATATATGTTTTATGTTCAGGAATGTTTAACAGTTGCTAATAATGGAGCACTATCTAGCTACGCGTGTTCTTCTCTTCCCGTTGCTTCGAGTAGCGATTGTGATTCTTGTACCGTCACTTGTTCGGTGACTAGTTCAACGACTCTTCTTGTGGTTGGTAAATTCAACCAAGCCGGAATATATGCTTCTATTTTTCGGAACTGTCTCGTTTCTATATCCACAAATGGATCGTCGAAAGGACCAGTGTCTGTTTTTAGGAAGATATCCTCGCTATGAACTTTTGATTTACCATCTGAAGATAAAGATGCACCTTTTTTCACTTTTTCAGCCACATAGTTAAGAATATCTTCTGATATAGGTGTTTCGTAATCTGCAACGGCATATTGTGACATCAATTTTTGCAGTTGAGCAGGCTTTAAAGATGTACAGATGTCGCATAAAATTTTGACATCGTCCAAATCTTTCTTTCTCAATTGTAATAGTTTAGAAGTTTGCACCAAATGTTGCAGGCAGTCCGCTCCTTCTGGAATAAAATGAGTCTTGCACCATTCTTCTAATCTTGTAACGTTGTAATTTAGTTGCAATCCTCGTTTCCAAGATAGAAAACTACGTCTCATGATTAAGTCATTAAAACATATGGCATCCACATAATTAAGTAATGTTAGCACAGTTTCACGGAAAATTTCATTTTCGACATGGAAGGATTTCATGCACCAATAAATGTTGTTAAAAAATGTCAAAATGTCGTCCATGTTATATTCCGGACGAGAGGGTGCGAAAATATTCGATAAGAATTTTGATGGTTCATTTTTGAAGCCAGGCAGCGACTCAGAAACAACTACTGCCGGGACAGCTTTCTTGAGCAAGTCTTTTTGTAGTTTTTTCAACCAGATATTGTAAATGTTATAGCTTAAAGATTCAAAGTCTTCTCTTAATTCAGTTACTAGTACAACATATTCTTTGTATTCTTCGTCTGTTAAACCTTTGTTATAGGATTCATCGTTCAAAATAGACTCTTGAGCAAAAATAACGAATGAGTACAATTCACGGACGTTAGTCAACCAAAATGCACCTCCTGGAATGACGTCCGCCCCTTTCAACCCTTGAACAACCTTTTGAATTGTCGTCAAGACTTCAGCTAAAAAGCCTTCACTTTGTTTAGTTAAGCCCAATCTCCACATATCACTCAATATAATGATCAATATTCTGGCAGGGTAGAGAACTTCTTTTTCGCTTAGTTGGATTGCAACACCAGTTTCTGGAACTTTAAATCCTTTCAATAAGACATCGGTGATTTCACCATTCAGCACCTTCGTTTCTTCCAACAATCTATATAGTTCCTCGTTTATTTGAGATAAGGTGCTTATATTAGACCTTGCATCTGTCTCAATGCCCAATCCGGTAACAGGAACAGCACTCCCGTGGCCGTTGACAGATATCAAATTCAATTGACCTGGAGATGCATTTTCGCTGGCGACACTACCATTCACGCTATATCTATTCGAGTTTTTAGAAGGTGTTTGAACCAATACAGCGCCTGATCTTACAGAGCTTTTTAAACGCGATATTTCTTCTTTCAGAGATTTGACTTGATCTTGTAGATCTAAATTTTGCGTGTTAGAGTCTTGCATTAAAGCTTTTGTACTTTGCAGCTCATCAAGTTGTGCCCTAGCTTCTTCTTTAATTTGTTCGTATCTGGTCTGCATAACTTTGATCTCCTCTCTGGCTTCTTCCACTTTTTGCTTGGACGAAAGAAGTTGATCTTCAAGCTCTTTGTAACGTGCATCATTTTCTATTGATTGACCCTCCAAAGCCTTGGCATGCTTTTCTTTCTGAGCTTCATACGCTTTATGTAAATTTGCTGATGACTGTAATGTGACTTGTAATTCTGCAATACGTGCTGTCATTTCTTTATTTTCTTTAACTTTCATTGCCAGATTTTGAGTTAGTTCAATTACTTTATTTTCCAATTTGTAACCGACTTCCTTTAAGTGATTAACAGACTTTGCCTCCGCTTTCAACTGTCTCAATTTTGCCTGAGCAAATCTTCTTCTTACCAAAGATTGAACAGTAACAGTGTCCCTTCTTGAACGTTTGAAACTCTTGCGTGGCTCGAAGGATCTTACTCTGCTTTGTATAGTAATTGCTGCAGTAACTTCATTTCTAGCTTGCTCTTCCCTTTGTGCAAGTTGTTGTCTTACCTTGGATTGAATTCTTACAATGCTTGCCAGTATTCCTAAAGTGTGTGCACGAATACAATAACCTCTGTAGAAGGTTTGAATCAAAATTGCGGCATCCGTTTTGATTTCTCTTTGTATTCTTTGACGTGTAACATAAGCCCTAGCATGCGATTGTGCTAATGTGATTGCTCTCACAATCGATAGGTACTTCTTACGGTAGTATTTAGCTCTTATTTTTTTCTGAATTAAGACACTTGATTGATGTATTTTCTCGGATCTCAATTTCTCGAAATAAGCAAGTAGTCCAGCTTTAAAGAAAATCTTTGTATTACCAATTTGATACATCTGTTTATCAGTAACAGTAGCTTCCAAAATGTTCTTACATATTGCAATAATACTCTCTTCAGTAGTAGCTTCTTGGCTAAAAATCTTGGACCATTCATTAGATGATATTAATATATAATACCTGAGCACAAATTCACTGAAAGTCCATCTGGAAGGAAATCCAGCACATGATATTCTAATCGTTTCCAAAACACCACAAGCTCTTAATTGTGATAAGACCATCAAATTATCAAACTTCCAGGGCTCTTTTTCACTATTCGGTTTGATACAACGAATGTAATGGACATTGGTTGAATTTATCGTGTCCATTAATTCGATTAGGGATTGTTTAAACATCGAACCTAAGGTAGGTTTTCTCTGAACTGTCCGTGCAGGACCAGGCTTTGATGTATCCTGTTGCGCCTTTTTGGCCTCTTCGACCTTGAGGGCAGCATTTTCTAAAGTTTGCAAGATATTTTGCAAAGTTTCATTTTTTGTTCCTTTAAGAACTTCCAAATGGCCATCAGACACTGTGTCTCTGTTTTTTTCGATGAATCCTTCAACATCATAAGCAACATCATGAGCATAATGGCTTACAACAAACTTTGTTTGACCAAAACGTGGCTTGGAAAAGACAGCATCGGTGGGAGGTTTATCTAAAGTTTGATATAATTTTTGCGTCCATGATTCATCAGAACCGGCCGGTAATCTACTTTCCTCGTCTAATAAGGATAAAATACCCAACTTGTTTTCAATTAAGTCGATACATGGTTGATTATCGTTGAACTCGATAAATGACCATTCTATCTCTTCCTTGACGTATTCTTCTTGCTCCAATTTAAAAACGTGCTGGTTAAATTCCTGCTGTAGCTTCTCATTGGCATAATTAATGCAAAATTGTTCGAAAGAGTTTTTTTCAAAATGTTCAAATCCGTAAATGTCTAAAACACCTATGAAAGAGTTTACCTGATCGGCCACTTCAGGGTTACAAAGAACCACGTTAATGTTTTCTACTAACCAATCGAATAATGCAGAGTATATGAATTTGGCCACAGAATCTTTTGCCACTATTGCTTGAGTGTAGCTTAAATTGGAGACAATCTTTTCAGACCTTGTTTGTATTTGTTTCTTAGTAATCCATTTAGCAAAATTAAAGGCGTCAATCCCTAATAGCTCGCAGGCAATTTTCAAATTTGGTTCATCCGACGATAAAGATGCATCATTTCTTGTTTTTTTGATCTCTATATTACCCATATGTAGCAGAGCCGCCAAAATTTTGAAAACTTGCTGCTGAGTATTTGGCGCGACGCCCACTAATGTAAGCGCATCCACCGTAATTTTATATTCTTTGGCGTCATTCACACCTTCTATCTTTGTTTCACCACCCTGGTTCATGTATAAATAATCCTCAGCATTGGTTAACCGTAATTCATCTTTGGTACTTTGCGGTAACCCAGCCAACATTTGATAAAATATATGATAATTTCTTTCGGCCTTGGGTTGATAAACCAATCTGGAACGTTCTAAAAGGTAAGTCCTTATTTTTGCACCAATGATCGATGTTGTTTTGTCGAAAAGGATCTCCAAATATTTCCCAAATCTAGAAGAGTTATCATTTCTTGTAGTCTTCGCATTACCAAATGCTTCCATGATTGGGTTTGTAGCCAGAATTCTTTCTTCGGTTTCCGACATTTCCACTTGATGTTGAACGTTATCCATTGCATAAGAGTTCTCTTCTTCCACTGAAGCAAAATATCTCATGATGTATTTAGCTGAAACAGTTTTACCTGCCCCAGATTCACCGCTGACCACAATAGTTTGATTTTTTTTATCATTTTTCATCATTCTATAAGCTTCTTCCGCAATTGCAAACAAATGAGGTTCTAACTCACCCCTAAGCTTGCCCGCGTAGGCTTGGATCATATCCTGGGAATACAGTTGATCTACACGATCAAAAGGGTTCGTAGCGATAAGAACTATCCCAGAATACGTGTATATATTCAATTGAGAATAACGCTGTTTGATTGCATGCAACACTGCTGGCTCATTCAGGTAAGACAAAGACGTTAGATCTTCGGTAGCTTCTAGGATCGGAGGATTTCTAAGCTGTGGTAACGTGCCATCTGTATTCACTAAGGACTCCGTCTCAATAGGAACAATAGTACCGTCTTCTAAAGTCAATTCCAGATTATATTTACCATCTTTCCGTTCATACTTGGTGACTTCACTACCTATCCAACCTTGCTCTTCGCTTGGGTACCAGCACCGCGTTCCTACTTCAAACGACATCGGTCACTATTAACTATTGATCTGATCTTATCAATTTGTTTTCAGAAACAAAAAATGCCAAATTACAACTATGAATACAATTCCGAAACTCGAGGTGGTCAATAAATGTAATTAGATGTCCAGTCTTCCTCCTAATTTCGGGTTGATTGCGCCAAAGCGTCCTGTTGATCTTGTGTGAACTTACATGTTTAACATCGTTTTCGATCTTTCAGGCGTTTGTTTGTTTCAAGACACGATTTGACAAACTTTCCATCATCTTGAACGAAATGTTTATATCCGGGTAAATTTTACGCCCTAACTTTTCTGGCCGGGGTTTCCACTCGGCCTCTTGTGTGCCCTGGCTTTTAATCATGAAACCCCTAGCGGATTTGAAGTTCGACCTCCTCTATTGGGGTTTCTTTAGGAGTGTGACTATAGCGAAACCAGGAACCATCACTAAGAGATGACAATTTACGAATTACAGCATACGTTCAAAGGAAAGGGAGAGTCTCATCCACTCAGAATAAGGATCATAGTGCTTTAAAACGTAGGTGGGCGTAATTTTAATCCATCTGCGATAGTGTCATATCGCTGTGGTTATTATAAAGGCGGTTTTTGTCAACTGGGGTTATCACCACTTGTAATTTGTATCGGTGGGTGCTTCAGAAAAAAGCAAACTCAGGGGAGTGTAGTATAACTGTGCAGTTTACACCATGAATCTTCTGATCGATCGTATGGAAAATCCTGGGCAAAGAAGATCTATATCTTTGATGCCTACAGCTCCTATTCCATCCGTTAAGTCAGAACCGCGGGAGATTTCAAAAAGTACCAACACATCTGTTACAGGTAATACTGGAAGGTCAGTCTCAGTATGCTTACCCCAGGTAGAATCTCAGAATAAACGAGACGGTTCACGACAGCGTGTTAGTGTACCGACGATATCGGTAAATGATAAGCCTATCTCTTCAAGGAAAAGTATTGCGAGAGCCTCTTCATCAAGAAAACCTAGTCAGAGTAAGCCAAGTGAAAAGGATGATCATGATCGTCATGCATTACACCATCATGCAAGACATACTGGCGCTCCAGACTTTACAAATGCATCTACAGGAATGTTTAGTGAATGCATGTTTTATACGAGCTCCCAAAAACCTACTCGTCACTCTCCATCCTCTACTGCATCGTCTTCTTCAACTTCTTTATATGCTCATGGCGGTTTGAAGAATGGGAATAACTTCGACCCACTTAAGAGAAATTCAGTTAAGGCAGATCCTTCTAACATTATTACTAATGCTCAAAATGAAATCGATCAACATCGCCATCCTCTTCATCGCCACCACAGACATCATAATAATTCCTCAAAACTGCATAATAAGCCTCAACTTCAAAGGTCATTTTCTAGCGTATATGTTAATGATAACAAGCGCCTTGTAAATCAGTTCTTGAGATCTATGGAACCTCCATCCTCGACCCCGCATTTACCAAAAACTAACACACAATCTTCAGGAATGTTTTCTGCAGAATCTGACGTTCCTTTAGATCAAGAAGCAAATTTAGATGATTATGATCCATATGCGCACGGATCTCTACAAGGTGTACTTTATCGCGATTTGGGATCATCACAGAAAAAAAACAAGCACACAAATGTACCGCCGGTTGCCCCCTTTATGATTCCCACCTCATCGTCATCATCGTCAATCTCATCATCCCTTTCAGTTTTACCTGGCGATGCTTCACCCTCTTCATCGAGCTCATTTGAATCGTCCGTAATAACACCATCTTCGGCATATGAGAAAGATGAAGAATCAAGCAGTAACATGGGCGTCAAGAATGGCGTCTCTTTAAATTATAATGAAGTCAATTATTATCGACGCCATATACATGCACAGTTGCATAAATTCGAAGATATTTTGAAGCACTCTTTGAAGGAGGTAATCGTGAAAAACGAATGTGATATGCAGAAGAATCTAAAGAATTTTGATTCCTTAACCGCAGAGCTGACAAGACTAAAACAAGATGCCACCAATCTAAACGATCTTATAAAGTACAAATACTTGGTTTCTTTGAGAAAGGATTTTAATACAAATGATAAGCAGTCTTTTATATCGGATCTTAGTGCTAATGTTGAAGAGAATGTTGGACAGCTGAAAGATCTGGAAAAGCGAATGGACGTATGCAAAATAAGATTAAGCCAACAAAGAGATTCCCTAAGAAAAATGGAAAGCTTGCTTACTTTAGAAGATACTCTTTTGGATTCCCAAAAGACTACTAAATTGGCTTACAAGTATCGGTATATGGTATTTGATCTTGGAGCATTTATTGGAATTATCTGTTTAGCATTGTTATTCAAGTGGCTGCTATGGAAGTAGTTGGCAACCTGCTATTAATATAATTTGTAGATATTTATAGGTATTTTAACCTGAGGACATAGTAAAAATATTTTTTGATATTGTGTTTTGGCTTATTTGCATCTCTTATTCCGCATGTCGCTTTATGGTATAACCACGCATTTTGTAGCTGAAAAGACCAACTACCGAAAATACCTATTCAACAGCGTATTCTCCTTTTTTACGCTACTATGGCACCTAGGTATGCTATTGTACCTATTTTTCATTTCAATTGGCCATATATACTAATCTTCCCTGTATTTTGTTTGAAGCATTGCCACTGTTAAAATAACAAACGATGCCGTTTTACCTCTACGCATCTTCGTGAATAGAAAGCAGTTACTGCAAAATAACTCAAATGACACCGTATTTCATACTCCCCTGTTAGCGAATAACTCTATCGTGTATATCAAGTCGCCATCCACCAGAATATATCTCTCCAATCACGATATGCATGACTTATGTAATGAAATAAGAACTGACCTACTAATCATTGTTTATGAGTTGACATCGCAAGTTATAATGGAAAAAGTTCTAGGAAACTTGAGAATTGGACAATCTACAGATTTCAGCGCAGCTTTGGGTTATTTATTCAAAGATAAAACGGCTGACATCGTTACTTCCCATATACAAACAATTACGAGAGTTGCAAAATCCCAATACAAACTGCTTTTCAAGAAAAATTGGGAGTTAGAAATATTCATTAAAAGCATCAAAAGGCTAGCCGATATAAGGGCTTTTCTTCAGTTTAAAGAGTATGGTTCACGGAATGCTGCGATGGGGGTATACTCAAAGAGAAAAGTGCTAATCATGGAAAAGGAAGAGTTACAACCACCTGAACTTCTTCAAGAAGATAATGATGAAGCAATTGAGAGTGTAGCCAATGTATACGCTATGCAAGAGCATAAGCCAAAGTTGACGTTTGAATATAAACCAATCATAAATCTTGGCGAATGTGTTGATATCCATATACTCCAACGGCCAAAGAGGCAGCGACAGACAGGCAGGAATCAGTGAACTCTGAAAAGCAGGATACATTAACAGTTTTACGGTATGAATGCTGTGATCATAACTCATAATACAAATCTCACAAATACGCTCATTAATCATCGGTCATCTTATACGAACTCGGTTATGGATTTTTAAGTATTACTCTTAAACTTTTGTTCGGAATCATCTTCGAAATAATTTAGAGGTTGCACATTCTGCACACTACAATTTTTAGGTAAGCTGGTTGAAGAAACAACAAAAGCATGTCGAGTTCTGAACAGATCGCTAAAGATGCTCGTCGAGCGGGCAATGCTTTGAAAGCAATTTCTAATGAAAACCGTTCAAGAATTCTTTATAAGATTCATGACAATTTGAGGGACAATGCGGCTGTTATCGAGAAGGCTAATCAAATGGACCTACAAGCAGCCAATGAGAATGGCTTAGCTGATTCTTTGCTGAAAAGGTTGGATTTATTTAAAGGTGATAAATTTGATACAATGTTACAGGGTATTATCGATGTTGCAGAATTAGAGGATCCCGTCGGGAAAGTGAGACTTGCCAGAGAGTTGGATGAAAATCTAACATTATATCAAGTAACTGCACCAGTAGGAGTGCTTTTAGTTATTTTTGAATCTCGTCCAGAAGTTATAGCAAATATCTCTGCATTGGCTATCAAATCTGGGAATGCAGGTATATTGAAGGGTGGTAAGGAATCGGTAAATACATTTAGAGAGATGGCTCGAATCATCAATAGCACGATCGGCAAGCATAAAGATGAAACTGGGGTTCCAGTAAATTCAGTCCAACTAATTGAAACAAGAGAAGACGTCTCGGGTTTGCTGATGCAAGACGAATATATTGATCTTGTAATTCCTCGTGGCTCCAATGCTCTAGTAAAACAAATAAAATCGTCAACCAAGATTCCAGTACTTGGTCATGCTGATGGAATTTGTTCTGTGTACTTGGATGAGTATGCAGATTTGGTGAAGGCAAAGCGAATCACCCTGGATGCCAAGACAAATTATCCTGCTGGCTGTAATGCCATGGAAACTTTGTTAATCAATCCAAAATTGTCCAAATGGTGGGAAATTCTAGAAAATATGACTCGTGAGGGCAATGTCACACTTCATGTCACAAATGAAGTTGAGGTTGCATACGTCGCAAAATTGAAAGAGCAAGGCAAGTTTGATGAACTTTTGAAAGCAAAAATTGTGGAGGTAGATGAATCAAAAGACTTCGACGGTGAATTTTTGTCTCTTGATTGCGCTGTCAAGTTTGTTTCATCAACAGAAGAGGCTATTGAACACATTAATCTTCATTCATCTAAACATACGGATGCTATCGTCACTGAAAATAAATATAATGCAGAGCTATTCTTGAAAGGTGTCGATTCTTCGGGTGTTTATTGGAACGCTTCAACTAGGTTTGCTGATGGTTTCAGGTACGGCTTTGGCACAGAGGTGGGCATCTCCACTTCCAAGATTCACGCACGTGGTCCAGTTGGTTTAGACGGTCTTGTTACTTACCAGTACCAACTCAGAGGCAATGGACAGGTTGCAAGTGATTATTTAGGAGCTGGGGGAAACAGAGCTTTCGTTCACAAGAATATAGATGTCAATAACGTCAATATATAATTAATTGTAATAAAACGCATGCAGATTAGTGATCGAGGTCTCGTTCGCTAATTAACATTATTATCTTTTTTCGTTATTCTATATGTATTAAACCGTTATTTCTCTATAGATGGATAATGAAAACCCATGACAATATTTACAATCCAAAGGAATCATTTTCTTGAGTATCTACCACCGCAGGCTCTTGATTATCATCAGAAAAAGGATCTGAAGGTATATTGACATAATTATCATCACTAAATGGATCAGCAGAGGCATCCTGCAACTCCCCGTATATTCCTCGTTTCTGTGTAGTATCGTACATCCTGATAATTTTCTCTTGACCACCTTCTTCGCTTTGAGAGAATGCAAACCCACGTTGTTTCTTCATTCTTTGAACTTGCCTAACTTTTCTAATTGCATTTTGAAACTGTTGTACATGGGGCCTGTAATCACTGATGTTGAATTTTTGCATCTCCTGGACAACGTGATAAGATTGTGGTACATACATCCTTCTATAATATTTCCATAAGAAATCCCTCATTAGTGCAAAGGTAGGTAAAACCAACAACATTAACCAAAAAGTGCCTGAACCGTATGTATGTGCTAGGACACCATAATACTCCCTAGAAATATTTGCGTGTGGAAAAATCGATGCGTAAATTGGGAAAAATACAATCCAAAATATGAATGAACCTGGAATGGCAAAAACGGTAAATTTGGTCCATTGATTTGTGACTAATGACGCCTTTCCAAGAACAATTAAGATGCTTGTGGTATAGATGGCAACACCCCAAGACCAATGATCGGCAACTTCACCATGTTTGTGAAGAGCAAATCCGTAGCGGTAAAAGAGGACAGATCCAATGAATGTAACAGCAGAGTGATAAAATCCATTGATAATCCATCCCCAAAATATCGTTACGGAGAAAAATTGGCCTTTCTGTCCTAATTTGTACAATTGGGGATAACGCTCTAACAGCCGGCTACTGACAAATTGATCAAAAACACCCATTACAAATGGTGGGAGAACAGTGAAGAAAAGATTATAAAATGTCAACGTCCATGATTCCATGATAGATTGTCCAGAAAAGGCGTTTGCAAACACGTACCAAAATTGTGTCATGTACAAAGCAATGTTTTTGTAAAAGGAATATAAAATTGCAACAGATATTCTCTGATAAGACCATGCTCCATGAACTAGCAAGAGTTTCTTCAGAAATTTGAATTGTCCAATTGCGAAATCTGCCGAGCGTGCAGCTTGCATACCTTCCATACCGCTAATACCGACACCTACATGCGCAGCTTGAATCATACTAACGTCATTTGCACCGTCACCAATAGCCAATAGCAGGGAAGAGGTCTTTCTTTTCACTAATTTCACAACCAAAGCTTTTTGCAACGGAGATACCCTACAACATATTACGGCTTTACAAAGCTTTCCTATGGTTAATAGATAGTCTTCTAAATCTGGATCCAAAGCAAACGCCAACGATTTACCATCAATGACGAGAGCCAAAGTGTTCATATCCTGCTGAGAAATCTGATGTTCATCGAATGCTCTTATCTTCTCCAGCATATTGCTTTTCGTCTCTTCCTTAGTTTCCTCATTGATAATCAATAGATTCATATCCTCACTTAGCAGTCGGCAACTCATACCGATATTGATTGCCGTCTCCTGCCTATCGCCAGTTAAAACCCAGATTTTTATACCTGCTTCTTGCAAGGTGCGGATTGCTTCAGGGACACCATCTTGTAGTTTATCCTCGATAGCAGTTGCCCCTATTAAGAAAAGATCTTGCTCAATCTTTTCTGCAGCTTCATCAAGCTTCTCCGCTCTATCTTCCAAAGTAGTGGCTGCAGCATTATATATTTTACTCCATTCCACATATTCCTCTTCAGAAACATCTTTCATAGCTAAACATAATGTCCTCAGACCATCTGACGCATAATCCTCCAAGTGTCTCATTGTCGCCTCCACATAAGGATTATATTCTTTTTCTAACCTTTCCATTATTACTGTGTCTGCACCTTTGCAAAATAATTTTATAGTGCCATCTGGACATCTAAAAATGGCACTCATTCTTTTTCTGGTAGAATTAAATTCACATATATTTAACAATTCGTAGACCTGTTCTTCACCGCTATCTTCAATTAGAATAGTGACTGAACTAGGTTTACGAATAATAAACTTATATCCAAGGTCAGCGCCACCTTGAACTAGTGCACCTTCATCGGGTGAAGCGGCTTGATATTTAATTAGCCCATCACTTTGAAACTCGGGAATAACAGTGTGACATGTTGC
This sequence comes from Torulaspora microellipsoides, assembly GCA_900186055.1. Taxonomy (NCBI): domain Eukaryota; kingdom Fungi; phylum Ascomycota; class Saccharomycetes; order Saccharomycetales; family Saccharomycetaceae; genus Torulaspora; species Torulaspora microellipsoides. Next base: position 744,516 of record FYBL01000006.1, on the reverse strand, counting down.
TAATAAGGTCAGAAAGTTTTCGATGATCACTGATTCATCATCTGTAGGGTCATTAAGCCGTGCTTTTAGTTGTTCAAAGTTCCTATAACCAACTTCAATACCTTCCTCCATTGTGGCAGCCTTATCCTCCGGTATTGTTTTAATGTAACAACGTCCTGCAATTGAACATGACTTGAATTCCATGATATTTCTTGTTAGCGTTCCTGTCTTATCACTGAAAACGTATTCAATTTGCCCTAACTCCTCCACTAAAGACGATGTACGAACAACTGTTGGAGTATCCGTCTCTTCATAATAAAGATCTAAATCAGAACCTATCATAAATGCTTGATAATATTTGATTAATTCGACCGTCACAAACAGAGAAATTGGTACCAAATTTGAGAACAGAATCCAAAAAGTCAGCAAATCTTTGAAAAATAGTCCCACTTTATTAGTGCCTTCCAGATATAAATAAGATAGTTTCTTGGAGCCGGCAGTACTCATAATGACATTTCCGATTGATGAAATCAACGATAAAACGATCAGGACGCAAAATAGGACGGCTATCTGTAAATTAATAATTCGTTCTACCGCTGTTCTTTTAATTGGGGTGGCTGTTGCATTGCGCATCAATTTTGTTTCATGGCCCGTGAATATCACCATACCAAAAATCCAAGAGGTATTTCTCAATGTGGCTCCTCTCAAAATCATCTGATCTGGAGCTAGTGGTATATCGCGACCATTCAATGTCATTGTACCTTCATAAGTGTACAGACTAGAGTTTGGTTGTTCTGAGAGAACTTTCCCATGAATGTTTCCAAGTATTTTAGAATCAATAAATCTTGATGTCTCCGTTCTTGCTTGCTTAATCTTCAAGTTTGTCTCACCATCCAAGTTTGCAGTTTCAACATAGCACAGCCCTTCTGGTTCGGAAGAGGATAAGACAATCATATCTGCAGGTATTGCTTCTTCTGATCTGACTTTTATGATATCACCCACGCAAATATCAATCCATCTTTTCTCCACGAAGTCAGAATCAGGTTCGGAGTATATCTCCGTTCTCGCATTATTTAGTTCGTTATCTGAGTTGATTCTTTTAATGTCTTCTACACTTTCCTTGATTGCAGAAACCAATAGAACCACCATTAATGTACCAACCGTGGTGTATCTATTTGTAGGCGAAACGTGGGGCACTTGTTGAATACAGGATGTGAAAAGAAAGAAAAGGTTTGCGTATTTCGAAAATTCTTGGAAAAAAAACTTGGGCAAAAAGGTTGCTGCATTATATTTGGTTGTCGAAATATGATTATCACAATACCCTATTGACGCATTGGCTGCCCTGTCGTTCATATGGATAACTCTAGGTCCACCATGTCCTTCGGCACTACTCGGTTTTCTCAATATGTAGCGGTTAAACAGAATTTTAATATTGAACCTATTTCTAGAGCTTTCATAGTTATCTGTTCCATCCACCGCACTGTAATCGGTCATTTCAAAGCTTTGATAAGGATGTGACTTTCCACTTCTACCACTAAAAGGATTCCTAATACCACCAAAAATCCGTGAAAACATCCCGGTGTTATTGAGCTTTCCCGTATTTAGCTGAGAGGGATGTCTAGAAGAGCCTACTCCGTGAGTATTCCACGTGACGGAATTTTCATTCTCAAAAGGGTCGTCAGCCATATCATTTTCAATACTATCGTTTCTAGATAAATCAATAGTCTCTTGAGGCATTATATAATTTGAATTGGTGGATGCTTCATGGCCACCAACTAGTTCATTGCGGCCACGTTGCTGCCGCTGTGCTCCATTGGTTGGTGCCTCGTCCAGAAAGTCAATGTCGAACAAAGTATCATCTTCTCGTTTTCTTTCAGGTGAAAGATGAGACATCTAAGCGATTTAATGAGCTGGAATTCTCTTTGAAGCTTATTACTCTGTTACTTTTGGTTGTACTTTCGCTCAATCATCACCACTCACAAAGTATAAGAAGATCTGCTAAAACAATCCTTTAAACAGCCCCAAGAAAATCACGTGATACATCTAAAAACTAGTATGTCTTCAATTTACACAAAGAAATAGCAAAACGTAGGAATATGCAACATAATGACTTTCAAATGCTCTAACTTTGTAGTTCTATTCCTGCTTGCTCGTGAGGCCCAAGTATAAAATATATACAGCAAAACAGTAAAATTAATGCTCTAGTAATTTGTCGCATAATGTTAGTTTCGAATAAAAACTTTACATATGTGACAAGTTACATGCGTCTGTCTTAATGAATTGTGCAAATGCATTTTTAAATATTATTGTGTCTAATGTACATTTAAACAAAGAATCTTGCCAAGATGTTTAGGTGCGAATGTGAACGAAAGGAATCAGAACTGACCAATATTCTGCTTTAATGAGCAAGTTCTTGCACAGCTGGTTGCGCATGTTCTTCTTCGTATTCGATCTCCACCTTAGGACGTCTTCTGGTTGCTGCTGCTTTCTTTCTCTTTTTAGTTTCTCTTTCAGTATCGCTATCTTCGTCGCTAGCATCATCGCTATCTTCATCCTCATCGGAGGAATACGGATCAGAATCCGAACCTTGGAGCCATTTTTCTAAATCTTCGACATCAACGAGATCTTCATCCCCTTCATCTTCCACATACTCCACTTCGCCTTCGTCGCTTTCTTCCTCTTCTTCTTCTTCGTTATCCCAATCCTCTTCTTCATCTTCATGGGCTTCATTTTCATCTTCCATGTGGCCCATAACCTTTTTCCAAATCTTTTCGTCAACGTTAAGTGGTTTATCACCGTATGCGCCACTCTTCAATCTTTCCAGTAGTTCCTTCTCAATGGCTTTTTCGATTTTTGCAGCGACCAAAGCCTTTCTTTCCCTATTTTCTTCCCTTCTCTTTACCTTTGGAGCAACACCAACATAATGCCTTTCTTCCTCCCTCAAATTAAGACGCCTCTCCGTAATCGCAACCTGTGTCAGTTTGGTCAATCTTTGTTTACATTTATGAATTAAAAATTTATTCCAATAAAGTAGATGATCGTCAATCTGTTTCAACGCTTTCGAATAATTTTTTGATAGCTTGATTCTTTCCCATAGCTTAGCCGGCGTATGAGCTCGTTCAGCAGTTTTCATGTATAAATAAAGCCTACCATTCATGTTTTTGACTGTGGCATACTTGGAATTGGCTAGTGGACATGATTGTCTATTGCAGAGACCAGTAACATTGTATTCATTTCGGCAAAAAGTTTGATTTTTGTCGGTTGTTAATTTATAAGAGCAAAACTGATTGTTAATCAACTGCCAGATAATATCGTCAGACATTTTGTGACTTTAACTGCTATTGCCCTCAAATCACCTCGAATATATCTCCTGAACTTCTAAATACAATAAAAGATACTTTTCATGTAAAATCCATCTCATCTCATCGCATACGCATCTCATCGAAAATTTTTCAGATTGATGAAAGAAGACACTTTACCCGGACACCTCACTGAACGGTGCGCAAGAAACAAAGGAACAAATGTTACACGCATAAATCATATTGTAATTATCTATCAATATATATATATATATAATACTTCATGACTTGTCTATCTCGAGATTCCTCTCGTTAACTGCGCAATTTCATCTGGCGACAGTGCAGTGAGGTAAACACATTTACTGAGCAGCTCATGGTCAACGCGAAATTTGTAAAACTTTGACCATTGTACTCTTTGAATGAAATTCTTTACTATCTGAACGTTCGTTTCAAATTTGTTGTAATTCACCACCTGGTTCTCCACAAACCAGTTTTTCTTTTCTGAGTTGAGGGATATGTCTGACAAATAAACAACAATGAATGGAACACATCCTTTCGTTGGGTCTACACTATTCAATAACTTTCTTACAGAGGAGTAGTTTCTGTCTAATGAAGGAATCTGTTTCAACTCCTCCCACGTTACTAAATCACCGGGTTCGATCAACCTCCATGCTTCACTAAACTTTTGAACCACTATTGAACTTAATGCGAGAACGATTTCCATCATTGTGTTATAGTTTTGGAATGTACGACAATGATCTGCAACATGAATGAACCTCTGGATAGTGTTTCTTTTTAGTTTCACATCGGAAGTCAGTATAATTTCTGATATTATCCAGTCTACTGTCAAATTGAACCTCGCTATAGCTAAATCAATTCCTGACAAAGTTTCGTTTTGGACCAACAATTGTAACCAACTGGTAACTTGAGGTGCTGCGTAAGTTAAACGTAGATCTAATAGTTCATTCCAATCAACCTCAGCGAGGAGTTCTTTCTCAATTAAAGTCATTTGTTGAGCAATTGACAGCGAATCATACATTAGAATAAAAGGAACGTGTTGAGCGCAGTTTTCGACAAGTAACATGGGATCTCTGATTTCATAACTATTCAACAATTCTCTTACCTTAATTAGTCGCGTGTGCTGATCATCATTCGTTAAAAATAGCTCCTCTTGACTATCGGGAGTGTACGGAATATTCATTATTGTTTGTCGTCTTCTTTCGATAAGCAAGGACTTCCTTTTATCGGACGGACTCATATGTGGAACAGATAGTTCAGGAATGTCGAGCATGTCTACTTCATCAGCTAGGACGGAAGCGGTTGGACTTTCTTTTGACTCATCATTTTCCCCGTCATTTCTCTTGTATGTACCTTCCAACTTCATTAGTGCAACATTCACCGGATCATCGTGTACCGAATCATCTGGTAGGTTTGCAATATCTACAACATTTGCCTGATTCAACGTTCTCGGCCTAATTTCAGCAATATGCTTTTCCGCTGTGGTTATGACTTCATTTCTGCAGCTCTTTTCCTCTTCAATTGATGCTTCCACATCATCCTCATATTCTTCTTCTTTCTTTAAGAATTTGTCTTTCAATTCTTCAACATTTTTCGCTGGCGATGCTATATCTACACTGCCACTGCCTGGAGAAAACAAATACTTACTTTTCGCGACAGCAGACATTTCATTATCCGTACTTGGGTCGGGATCTCTAATTTCCAAATAATTAAAGGATGAATCCGAAGATATTTGATGATTAAGGGTGCCGGAATATGACTCTTGCAAATTCTGCTTCCTTGATTTAGGGCCTTCATTAGACGTTTCATGCAGATTCTTAGAACTGGAATTTTTGACTAAAAAAGCTTCAATGCTAGGCGTTTTTTCAAGCCCAACGCCCAAATCATTATCATGTGCAACCTTTTTTGGGCTATTATTCTTTGAATTAAACAGTACGTTAGTACTCACGCTGATTGTATTTGAAGCTCTTTTTGCTACGTCCTTTTCCAACTGTTCCAATTCGATTTCTCTCTGTAATAGTTCCCTATCCTTTTGAAGGAAATCCAAATCTTCTGTGACGGCTTGCACTGTTGACTTCATATAGGTTTCTCGCGTATCGAGAATTAAGCTTTGCTTTCTAATTAAGCTAATGCGCCCACTTGCTGGCCTAACTACTTTACTCGCAAAGACCTTACTCATTGATAACAATTCATCTTCGTGTTCAGATTCCCTAGTAGTAACAAATGAGGTCAACGAACTAGACTCTTCGTGTACAAGCCCATTTTCATTTTCGAAGGTGAACTCACGGAGATTATTCTGAGCGTCCTTTCGTTTTAATGAGTAAGCATACTGATCAGTAGCGGCTAGTGTCTGTGAAGGCACGATTGATCTACGTTGCAGAGAGTTGGAAAATTGTGAGTCGTACGATACTGAAGATATGAGTGAATCATTGTCCATCTGATTTTGCCCATTTGTAGACACACTATGCCTAGTGAAATTGTCTAAAACTTGCTTCAAGGGCGAAGTACGACCGGAAGATTGAGGGCGTGCCACTTTTGAAGGACTAAAGGCCAGAGTTGGGTCCGACGAGCTGATTCCATCTAACTGTCTGTATCTACCAGATAGACTGTCATCATGAAAAACCAACCTTTGAGGACCGTTGTTATCTGTGCCGGCAAGTGCTTCTTTATCATTAACTTGGCTAATTAGACTAAATCGAGTATTTGAACGCATTACTGTGGCAATTGAGCTCTGAACTCGACGTCTTTCCAATGCCGCAAATGAGGGAGATAATGTATTTTGCTGTTTGGACTGAACTTGCGGCTGGCGACTCTTAGCAAGGGTATTTGAAAGTGAAATCACAGAATCTGCAATTGAGCTTACAGTTTGATATAAATTCAGATTATCCATCGCACTGAAATTCAAAGGAACAGTTGATTCGACCTTGTTATGTTTCGCATCTTTTAGTGCCAAGGAAGATAGCATTGGTTCAGAAACATTTTTTTCATTGACTTTCTCGACTAGTTCATTTTCTAATGAGACTAAGTATTCAACCTCTTCGATCGTTCTAGCACTTAGGATATCATACTTCGAGGAAACTAAATTACTTAGTTCCTCCGTCTCTTTGGCTCTATTTTCCAAAGGTGTAATCGAAATTACGTACTTCACAAAGTTGTCCATCTCTGGTTTTGAATATCCATTATTCGGTGTCTTTGCAGTTGTATTTTTCTGTCGAATTTTGAGAGAAGAGTGATTGTTTTTCCACTTAGCCAGAAGGCCAATGGCTCCACGATGCTTTATCGGCTGAACAACTGTAGAATGGACATTAGAAGATGTTCTGCCCCCACAAGGATCAAACTTCGAATTTTCGTCGTTAACAACAGCTGAAGAGTTTTCTCCTTGTGTATCTTCAGGCAATTTAAGGATAAACTCCACATTTCTTGCTGGTGTTGGAGGTATTACTTTATCAATACTTGGAGATATAGGATACTTAATGTCTTTTATGATGCTAGATACGTTCGTCATTTTCGATAAATGGCTGATCTTTCTTTCATGTTCATGAAAAGTATCCTTCCCGGAAGTAATATCAGGATTTGCTATTACTGCATCGTCTTCAAGAGTAATATCTTGTTCAGTTTTGCTATTAGAGTTATCACATGGAAACAGTACCATAGAGGCAGTGCGCTGAGTTTTGTTCAAAGATTTGTCTCCTGAATTTGGAAGCTTGAAGATATCTGAACTTTTAAATAATGATAAAACGCTCTGATTTCGGAAATATGGACTTGAGGCGCCCTGTCTAGCGAGGTAACTCAATTGGCTATCTCTTTTCTTTATATTATCTAGTTGTGTAATATCCTTTATTTCATAACCCAGCCACTTTTCATCCTGTCCTATGAAATCTGGCTCGTCTAACGAAATGTTTGTCCACATTAGTTTCGAACAATGGATCCAAGCTTTCTTTAGATTTACGGTCGTGGACTTTATTATCCTAAGGTGTGTCACACATGGCTCGTTCAAGAATTTGATGACTCGCAGTCTCAGATTCATATCTGAAAGAAAATCCTGAACAAAATAATTCAAAATCCAATGTCTTAACAGTACAAATGTCCTCACAAGGGCTATTTCTCCAATTTTTCTTTTATCTGTATCAATTGAATCATGCAAAAGTATTTCATTCATACACCATCGAAATCTCATAATTAAGAAGTCAGATAGCTGCATCGATGAAATAAAATTCCTATACACAAGGAAAAAGTCAGAAATTACCGTATAGTCAACAGCATCAACTGGTGAAGAAAGGTCCACAATCAGAGCGACTAGGTCCGCTTTCAGTACTGACTTTTTCTGTTTGGATACAACAGTTTCGTTGTAAGTTATAACATTGTCTGAAGGTGTAGGATAGTAATCTGGTCGACTAAATGTCTCCATTGGGTGCAAAGAATAGCAATAATAATAATAATAATAGCAAATGGCAAAGCTGAAAAGACGATAAACCCTTCACCTGCCTAGCAATTGTTCCTCTGATGTGTCGAAACGGTAGCTGCGCTTGGATGAATAAGCTCAATCACCCTATTTATTTCCTCTAAGATCTTGTTTACTTGGTGCAGATAGATCTTGATGTTTAAATGAAAATCCATCGAGATTCATAGTAGCGCAACCGCGAAAATGCGCATCATTTTGGACGACGTGTCCTTAAATAGCAGTGATTGGTTACGTGTTTTAAGATGATTTGAACAGATGTAAACGAAACGGCTACAAGACAGTTTTGCAATTGGGTATCAGGCTTTTAGAGTTTAGATTGCTGTGTTTATGAGGCTGGTAGCTTTCAATTAAAGAATTCTGTGGTGCTCATATCATTATAAGTAGCAAATTAGCAAGCTGTTAATACCGTAAATAGAGAAACTGACATCGCTTAACACGTATTTGGTTACCCGGAACACAAATATCTGATCGTGGACTGATTAGAATGCAATCTTGATCAAAAGTCAAGCATTCCGTTGAGACATGAGATATTGATACCAACATTTTTTGAGTTTCATTAGCCAAGTTGCTGAATTCTGAAACTTGCAAATAGGATCTGTGGCTTTGACTGGGCTTCTCGTGCTGTGCAAAGAACAAGCTTTGGCTGATATCTCACCATTGTCCCTGCAAACCTTGTGGTTTTCTCTATCGATTTATATTGCTGTGCAGATGGGCTTATCAAAACTTGTCTCCAACTACCATTCTTCTGGGAACAAGTCACATTCCAATGTGGCAGATTCTCTCCATGGTGCGGATCGCAAATCTCCAAAGGAGCATGCGGTTGAGCTATCGATAGATATAGAGTCTCCCCCGTGTGTATTATATGGTCCCGCAACTGAGTCATCAGGAGCTCTTTTAAGTGGTTTGTTGACCCTGAATATAAAGGATCCATATGCAAATGAAACGATATCATCTTCAATAACGCCAGTGACCAGCAGCGATGGGAAACGACGAAACACACTGAGCTCTACTTTATCGACGACTCTTTCACATCTATCCTTGTCTTCACCGACATTATCACCCGTTCAGTCATCTACCAATATGAAAATCATGTCAGGTTATACAAAGGTTGCCATAAAATCCGTGACATTAACTCTCGTTCAAAAAGTTCACTTCCACAAGCCATTTTTACCAGATTTACATTCTGTTCGGACTTGTATGAACTGTAAAGCAAAAACTAAAGATATGAAAAGGTGGGAAATACAAAAAACTGTTACCGATTTATCGGTTGGCAAACATTCTTTCCCATTTTCTTACTTGATTCCGGGGTCTGTGCCAGCAAAATCATCGCTAGGTTCAGATTCAGAAACTCAAATAAAATACGAACTAATCGCTGTAGCAACTTATAAAGATCCTCATAGGGGGAAAAATTCCAGTTCAAATGATCAACTACTACAGCTGGCTATGCCTATATCGGTTACAAGAAGTATACCCCGTGGAGCTGATAAGAACTCCTTAAGAGTTTTCCCTCCCACAGAGTTGACTGCTATGGCAGTTTTACCCAATGTGGTTTACCCAAAGTCAACATTTCCTTTGGAATTGAAATTAAATGGTGTCTCCTCTCCTGATCGCAGGTGGCGTATGCGTAAATTAGGCTGGAGGATTGAAGAGGTTACACGAGTAAGAAGTAATGCTTGCAGTATACATAAACACGAACTGAGACAACTGGAGAGTACAGTTGGAAAGAAAGAGGCAGAGAAAAGCAAGAAACCTGGAGCTACAATAAAGAGGTACGGCGATAGCGGACCGCAGGTGAGAGTCTCTGTAGCTACGCCAGAAAATGCACCTTTGCCATCAGCTAGTGTTCGCACAGCAGAAGGCGTGCCTGCAGATAATTCTAATACTCAGGGAGATCAAGATCAAGAGGACGAAGAACCTGCAAATGATTTCATACATCCTAATGATGACGCTTTACGGCAAGAAATTTCACTGCAACAGCAACTCCTCAGAGAACAGCAGATTGAGCAAGAATTAAAGAATAGCACTAAACTTTTCATAGAAGAAACACGTACTATAGCTCGTGGAGAAATGAAAAGTGGATGGAAAACGGATTTTGACAACAGCGGCCAGGTGGAATTAATTACTGATATTGATTGCATGGCATTAAATTCTGGAGTTACAAATCCTATAACGAATGTTTCTACATCAAATCCCTATACTGACTCCATAAAACAACAGGTAAATGTCTCATGTGATATTCAAGATCCAACTCTTGGGATTTATGTTAATCACATTCTAGCTGTGGAGATTGTAGTTGCAGAAGAAACGCTACAATACGCTAATGGACAACCTATCAAGAAATCAGCATCAAATACTTCTTCTACTGCTCCTAATGTCAATAACGTAGACCAAAGGTTGGCTGAACTTTCTCCAATGTTTGCAAATAGAAATCAAGTCCGAGGACGGCCTTCTGATGCTGATGTATTAACTCCCGTAAATTCAAAAAGCAGTGTCAAATCGAGCGGAAGCTCTAAAGGCGCTTCAAGTCCTGCTAACGTATCACGAATAATTGGTGTACCTACAGGAGCTGCCCGGGTTTTGCGAATGCAATTTCGTTTGAACTTTACGGAAAGATCTGGTTTAGGAATATCATGGGATGAAGAAGTTCCACCCATATACCAAGATGTGAAGTTACTTTCACCTCCGAGTTATGAAAATGTTGCTTTAAAAAAATCACTTTCTCTGAGATTTAATATGTCAACGGATGATACATCTACTTGTGAAGTGAGCAGTGATATTACTTCATCAATTCCTCAAAAGATGACACCCCCGCCATTAGCGCATCATCATAACTCGACATCTTCTTTCAGAGCGCTCTCAGCTGTACAGTCACCCCAACTGGATAGCATTGTTAGCATTCAGGGAAATGTTCCCTTCCACGATAATATCCTAACACCACATGCCACAAGGGACGTCATAAGAGTCCGAAACGTTTCGGAACTTCTAGAGACGGATAGAATTACTCAATAAGATAGGCTTATAAGTATAGAGTATATATTATGAGATTTATATAGTGTAAATTATTGTGTACTGGAATCAACGGTATTCCCTTTCTCACATAAGGATTACTTAGTGTCCGTTTCTGAATTGCGACTACTTCACAAGGATATGCGTTATTGTTTTGTAGTATTTCATTGGTATATTTCTTGTCGTATTTAAACTAATCCTCAAGTTTATTATGTACAGTAGTAGTTAAATAAAAAGGTGAAAATGTAGTCATAATGGTATGGCGTAAAATCATCTCTTCATGAATCACTTTCTGTTCTTATCAGAGATAAGCCAACCTGGCAACCAATCCAAATATTCAAAATCAGACACAGGCCCTTCCATACCAAATGAAATAGGCGAAAAATAAAAGAAGCCTGCAATAACGATGATGTAGTACAAACCATAGATGGACAGTCTCATCACATTTCCGCATTTTGATCTTGTCCAACGATTCATGCTGGCTTCGAAAAGATACGACAAAACCAAAAGAGCGAAGTACAAGGCAGGCAAGTAATGGTGTACGTAAGTGACTCTTGACATGATAACAAATGGCATAAAATGTAGACCCCATGCAAGCATTGGGAAAATGCCACCAATTAAAAATAAGTTGAAGTCACCAGGTTTCGTCAGATCAACATATTGTCTCTGCCATCTTAATACTAAGACGACAACAAGAACTGCGAAGCCAAGAACTGCAACTGTTGATGGCCAGGTGGAAAATGGGGAACCTAATAAAAAGTACCGGATGTTATCATCACCCCAACCGCACAACCGTAGGCCAAGGTTGAGCGTAGGCCATTGCCAAGCCGAAGAAGCCAAGTTATCTAATTTATCAGATTCTGGAATTAAAGCGTTGTTTGTTGCCATCATAGCAAGGTTCAAATGAATGAAATCTTTGAGAAAGTTCGTTTTAGGGTATTTAAAGTTGTCTGGTCTGGGAGGCAAAATTTCGTTTTCATGGCTTTCAATATTCCACCACGTTCTCTTATCCCTTTTGAATGGGTTTTTCACACATGCAATTTCAGACTGCCTGAAACCCCATTCAGGCAGGTTGTAGCCAGTTTGAGCCAAATAACAGTCTAATGCAGCATTCTTGAGGCGGAATGAAGAAGTCAAAGGATGCAATCTCGTGGCATTTTCGCTACCCTGTTGTGCAACAACTTCGACTATCCAGTCATCCTTCTCATCACCGATTAAATGATCGCCGTAACCTGAAACTTCCCATGCCGTTTTAGAGACTGGAGCTGGAATTGAATGGGAGTGAAGATTTCTCTCCGTGCGCTTGTGTACTAACCTATATCTGTTGTCAGCTTGAACAAATTCAACGTCGGTTTCACTTTCATTATAGTTTGGCAAAAATCTGGCCCTATCAAAAAACCAAAGATTATTATCATCCTTAAAGCCGTAGGCAGTAACTTGTTGTTGATTAGAACCTTCAGGGTAGGTTTGAACATGCGAATGTAACAACGAACCGCCTAAAGCCTGGTTTTTAATGGACAGAAACGACGAGCCAACGGCAACATCACGAGGGCCAGTACCCACTTCGGTACCGACTAGATTGGCTTGAAACAATGATGGCATATTAGCGTCACCTGTGCCTGAATGAGATAACAAGTCGAAATGTACCTTGAAACACAATAAAAATACTGCACATGGAACTATAATCAAACAAATAATTCTTGCTAACCAATGGAGTATGTAGGTCTTCCAAGACATTGATTTATCACCTAGGAATATCCACAATTCACCGACTACATAGATACCAACTAGCGTAATGACAAAAAGCCCTACCATTTTGACGGAGATTGCACAGCCTAAACTGATACCAGTGAGTAGCATCCACTTCCACCATTTTCTTGTAAAAGGTCTTGATCTTTGCTTGTGATATGTGACGAAACAAAAGAAGGATGCAATTGTGAAAAATAGTAGCATTGAATCTAGCAGAATAAACTTACCCAAAGTAGCATATGAATTTTCGAATAATACGAGAATGGTGAAAAGCCACACAGTTGGGATAGAGAAGCCTATGTTTTTAGCTGTATAGTAAGCCAATGGAACACAGAGAGCTGAGAAAGCTGCATTGAACAACCGCATTTTGACGTAATCCACATATTCGGGGTATAATTCACCAGAGTTGAAATCAAAAGATCCGTTGTAGCCAGCCAAGAAGCCAGAAAACCCGACCAACATCTTTCCCAAGGGAGGATGTACATCATGGTAAAATTCATGTCTCAAATAGTAAGATCCAAATTTACCAAAGTGAGCTTCATCCCAAACAACGTGTTTGTTAATACCTATTTTGTACATTCTAATGAAAAATGCCAATGCGGTAAAAATAATCGGCATAACAATTGATTCTAGACGTAAAAGAGGATTGTTGTTAATTGGTTTGAACTTAGAAACATCTTCTCCTTCTTTGAACTCAGAATCTTTCAAGATTGTGTCCTGTCTCCTTTGTTTCACCTCTTCGCCATTATCTCTCAGCCTGCCGTCAAAACCAGTAGCAGAGGACATACTCGATACAATTGAGTTTGTTTCTCTGATAAATGAGGTGCTATCTTTATGCAAATGCCTGTTAATCAACTTTTCTATTGAAGCTTAACTATGGTATCTGTTTTGATGATGTTTTTTCCAACTCCTGACGTGTTCAAAAATCCATCATTCGGAACGGCAAACCTGCACCGCCCATAGTAATAAGAAGAAGAATATTATACAATTTTAAACTTATATAAGGTTTGATTGAAGGTCTCATATATATTGTTTTCTATCAAATTAGGCCTTCAAATGCTATTTAGACTGTTTTCTTTGCAAAAGAGTCAATAATAAATACGAAGAAGTAGCTGACAATACTTCCCAATGTTAGACCCGTAGACACAAATATGTTGGTAAACCCACCAGCTGCCTCTCTTTCTTCATCAGTAGAAAGCTGTTCTGGCACTTTCATGAAACTGAGGGAAATAACATTGCCATTAGTTAAACCAAAAGCGTATTGAAGTATAGTGTACATTAGATCTTGTAGCATTGGGAAGTGGATATTGGGCCTGGAGTTGTTCATACTAAAGTAGAAAAATAGAGGTACAAATAAAAGACGTGACAATGAGTAGGCAAAAGTCTTAAAAGGAGTAAATGTCTCGCTCCGAAAGATGGGCCCATCTGCAATGACTCTCCCATGTAAATCGCCTAGGTTCCACACGGTAAAAATAAATGGAGCATATTGCGAATTAGTTAACGGTAGTCCTTTCACCAATACAGTAGAAGCAAACACAGGGAATATCAATGTGACTACGAATGTAGTGAAAATGGATAGTGCAAGATATTTTAATTTTTGATACAGGGTTCGGAAAGGTACAACTGCCGCGATAACTGTCTCTGACGTTGTATTGACCATTAATTTAGAACCGATCTGATTGACGCGGTATAGTATGACTGAGATAGTTGCTACAATAGCTGTAGTGAGGAAATATAATAAAATGCCACCTGTGCTTTGTTCAGAGGGATCGCTGAAGAATGATATGGCAAATAGGACGATTGAAGGCAAAACACCAGCCACTGCCTGACCCACCATTACTGCTTGGCTATATTCTGATCCATAAACATTTGCGATAGCCATTATTCCATTTTGAGTCATTGCGGTCGCTACGGAACTGACAGCGACGAGCATCATCACAAGGGTGAATACGAGCCATAACGGCAGAACGGAATGCATCATTGTAACTAAGGCTAATACAACGAATACAATAATCTCCCATACCAAGCCTCTAACAACACGTTCCGAGTAGCTGTGCTGCCTTGTCGCTAACCATATATTAAACAACATGGACGTCATTGTGGATACAGTCATCATAGAACTTGTAAATATTTTAGCCCAAATACTATTATCATAGAATACATCATGTTTGAAATATAATGAAGCGCTTAGGATGCAGTTCCAAGGCCACAGAAGACCGATCCCAATAAAGAAAAATGTTAAATATGAGAGATTTTGCAGTTTATTCCATAAAGATTGTTGCTCAAGGTTTGTGACGATAGAGACATCCAATTCAGTGCCATTTAGTGTGCTGCTATCCTCCTCCAGATGCATCGATTTGATCTTTATCTATGCAATGTCTAGCTTGTCCAGGCATTCTAGGTTCAGTGTTTGTTAGATAAAGAATCTCGCCCGCTTCTTGACTGCAAACCAAACAGAAGTTGGGTAGCGACTCAGTCACGAATTATCAAACACAAAAATAGTAGACGAAGTCATCTATATTTGTATATATTACAAGCTGAATACGAAATACGTAGAGAATAAAGAAGGGCGCAAACTACAGTAAACTAGTATGTTCAACAAACGGAGATAAATGCAACAACACATAACTGATAAGGTAAAAAGTAGTATATTACGTTGTGATGAATGGACAGGTCTGCGAATCTGGCAAAAATTTAGCAGTTTATATCTTCCTACTGCCACTAGCTCCTCCTTTCAAAAATTCGAATCTCGCCAATATGGGTATGTGATCGCTGGGGAATTTATCATTGGGGAAGCCAATAAATTTAGAGATATACTCTGAATCAATTGGACCTAATAATCCACGGACTCGTAATGCTTGCGTCGAAAACCATATGTAGTCAATGACACTTGTGAAAGAGGGAGTGAAATTTGTCAAAGGTAGCTCACCAATATAACTGTAACTCGATTTCATCGATAAATTATGCGCAAAGTTCTTTTGCGTCATGAAGCCAAAATCTCTTCCTTTGATATCTTCATGCATTTGAACACGGCCCGTACTCAACAGCTCATATACGGCAGAATTTAGCTCTGAATTTAAATCACCGCAAAGTATAACGGGGCATTTCTTTACATCTTGTTTTGCATGCGTACTGTTCTGTTCCTTGATTAAATTTTCTAAATGATCCATAAGGACACCTACTTGAAACGTTTTGACATCGTTAAAGTGAGGATCCCAATGTAAATGTGTAGTTACGACCCAAACTGATTCACCACTTTTGATATGTTGCAATTTTAAATAAATTGCAACATTATCTTTGTTCATGGCACGATTCAAATAATCTTCAGTGCGTTGAAACTTCTTATGTTTCATCCAAACACCACTGAAGTCGACAGCATCTTTAAAGCCTACCTTAAATTCTGACTCCTTGTAAAAAATACAACATCCGTCGACTTTTTTAGAGTCCTTTGAGTGCATTGTTTTGGCTCTTGTTTTTGCATGAAATAGCCCTGCATAGCCATGTTTCTGCATTAGTGGTGCCCAGTATTCCTCGAATGTCTTTGCTTCAACCTCTTGTAAACAGATAATATCGGTCATATAAGACAATATTTGTTCTGTAAGTTTATTACGTCTATATTCCCAGTTTAGAGCCCATGAAGGTGTATAACGGTACATCTTGGGAGTGGCATAATGTTGGCACAGCGTATTGTAAGATAGAACGGTAAAGCTTCTTTTTCCCAGATCACGGCTTGAATGTTCAGCTGCATCTTGCAAAGATTTATACTTTTCAGTAACTTCACCATCTACACTAATTTCGATGTATTCACGATCCTTGATTAAGGGAACCTCGGGTCTGTTGTCTCGCAAGTAAAAAATGAGACCCGTCACAGACTTTTCTGTGAGAATTTTTAAAATTTGTCTATCCAATGGATTACCTTCACATCCCAAAAACTGTAGATTAAATAAATTACCAAATTCCCAGGGCAATGTCGTGATCAAATTATCAAAAAAGTATAAATACTTTAATTGGTAACATAAACCGAGTTCCTTAGGTAAGGATGTCAATCTATTGTGGGATAAGTCCAATACACGTAAATTCTTCAATGATTTGATGTCTGATGGCATTGATGTCAAACTATTACCATTAAGATATAACCTCGTGAGGAACGTATATTGGAATAGATTAGAGCTGATATTGAAAATTTGTAAGTTGGAAAAGTCAATTGCATGCCACAATTGGTCATCATATTTAGTATCCTTCGGTGCAGCCATGCGGTGTTCTATTTCATCATCCTCATCAATATTAAATTGTGAAAGTTTCTTATGTTGTAATAATAATGCTGGAGTTCCTGTGAGCTGATCTCTTATATTATGTAATTCTGTCTTTGGAGTTGTTGGGGTTGAGGATGTTCCGTTGGTAGTACCTGTTGCTGATGTAGTTGCAGAGTTAGGAGCGTTACCATTGTTATTGGTGGTACGAGTATTTAATAAGCTTGTTGTTGATGTAGAGTGATCTTTGGTTTCCGTAGCCATTTCCATCAGAAGTTGCTTGGTACGGTCCACTAAGGACATGGAGGCATCCGCCATTTGAGAATTTTGGGATGGCTGTTGTTGTTGTAAAGGTTGCGATTGAGGAAGTGGGAGTTGCAGTGGTTGCTGCGATGATGGTTGTTGCTGAAGCCCTGGCTGTCGTTGCTGTTCCATTTGTTGTGTTTGTTGCAACTGCTGCTGCTGCTGTTGATTTACCAAATACTTTTTCATTGCATTTTGTCTTGCATAAACGTTGGGTTGTCCAACAGATTGCATGGAGACCGCTGCTAATTGTAGCTGTAATTTCCAAATGGGATTATTCAATAAGGCAGGGTCCTCTAAATGTGGATGATACAAAGGATTCTTCGCATTTATATTAGCAGTATTTGAAGCTCCCGTTGAATTGCTCCTATTGGCATTGATGTTGCCACCATTAGTATCAACATTGTTGGGGTTATTCCCATGCGTAAGATGGTTGAGCAGTTGATGAGAGTTATTGGCTAGAGCGCCATCATTGGCGCCGATATTAGGGTTCATTAACCCCGGTGGAGGTAAACCTCCTCCACCCCCAGCACCTGCATGCGTACTGTTAAGCAATGGATTATTGTGCAACTGTTGAGGTATTCCATTAGGTGTATCAGACCTTATGTTGGCCATCATATTCGGTTGGTGTTGAGGGCCAAGACTCGGATAACCAAGCAACGATGGATTGTTCATAATCTAATGTGTCACAAAATTTCTTAGTCTTACTTTTCTCCTTTTCTTCGTCACTTTTTCTCGAGTTGTTATTTTGAATATTTCGTTTTGTCCGCTTAGTATTCCTTAGACAAAGAAGGATATAAAGACAATAGGTTAATTGTGTATAGAGGCAGGCGTGAGGCGACTTTGTTGTCTTATCGGTTATCGTTTGTCACTCTATTTACTTACTTTACTCATCTTTCCATATCGTTGCCTGTTTCTTTCCTCAAAACAATCCCACCTCACCCTTGGAAGGGCAATCTAAAATCGTTCCATACGAATTGGTCAGAAGTAGGGTAATTTTCCGTGTTTCATGACAAACCATTTGCCTGTTAATCGGAGGTAAAGTATCTGGTAAAGAAGCCAAGTACCTAATAACTTGTTCAAATCAAATACAACATCTGATGTTACATTAACTGGAAACGAGCATCCTTTTTGTCCCAACGATGATTCTTTAAGCAGATCTATCATGTTTCGCAGGTGTAGGCCGGGTAATTGACAAATCCAATAGTGGAAAAATTTGCTGTATTTAACAGCTGAAAGTTACGATGCATTTCCCGGTGTAGATCTTTCGTTAAAGTAGCTTTTTTAACAGATCATCAGGAAACAGCAAGAAATTAGGAAAAGAATGCATTTAAGAGTTACTTGAATCTGTTGCTTTTCGAATTTTATTTGCTTGGTCTAAATTTGGAACGTATGCAATGTTGTTCATTCGATGTTGTTAAGAAGTGGAAGAGTTACTGCTTAGTATTTCAATTACTCCTTCATGATACTACCGTTCCTAGATAAATAAATCAAGAAGTCTATACATATTTCCCATACGAGAGTCTAGAATAGTATTGTTATTATTCCTGGGATGTACGCATTCCGCTTACATTTATGAATATGGGAAAGGTACTTCTTAACATTAGGAACTTATTACTATCCACGTAGTGGCACATCCGCCAAATAGCTTAACCTCTTTTTCCTCAGGGTGATCTATTGCAAATACTTCATTTAAAGGACTAACTGCATTGGAGTAATCATTGATTATCTCTGTGCTTCCAACTTGTATACGTCCGCAATTTCCATGTTCACCCCATCCCCAACATGCCACTGCATCTTGTGTTGAGTTCTTATCGAGAAGTAAAATGCCATGTTCGCTGCCTAGAGCTATTTTCTTGATATTGACTGAGCTACGCCATTCTTCGTTATTATAAAGTTGTCCGTGTGAGCCATTACCAAACGAATAAACGCCTGCTTTTCTCTGAAGTGACTCTCTTACCAGAATATGTATAGAAGTCCACATGCAATGGACTTCCAATCCATCCAGCGCTGCCCAGTCATCAAAAATAAATCCTTTCGGAAGAGAACCCTTAGTCGCAACAATACGACCTCGCACATCTACAAAAAGCATAAAGTCCTTGCCCATTGCTACATACTCAACGGTCACATCGTCATTATCATATATCAGAACTGGGGAGTCTACCACTCTGCATTTAGGTTCAAATAGTTGACTTTTGGTGTTACTACCCCATCCATATATTCTGGTACCTGCTTTCTTTTCGTCAGACGAGCAATACTTTCTTTCGACGACAACGCAATTTTGAAACGATCCAAACAGCTTAGAACCATCTTGAACGTCCATGACTTTCTCAAAATCATCTCTCCTGAGTTCTTTTCCCAAGCCTAGTTCACCTTTTAAACCGCACCCTCTACTTAAAACTTCATTCTGATTATTAATGACAACTGTAGATTCCCAGCCGCATGCAACGTCTTTGAACTTAATGTTTCCATCCCCAGAAACAGGTTTCCATACCTTCCAGTGTGCAACCGTGCTGATGCTGTACAACTGGTTCTTCGAATTGTCACCACATCCGTACAAAGTCCCGTCATCTAGTAGAAGCATTGTATGGTTTCCACCACATGCCACCTTATATACGTCATTCCCTATGTCATCATGAAAGGACAACTGGGGAACAATAACATCTGTGCAATGAGACAGGCCTAAGTTGGTAGCTACCGTTAGATCCTAGAGAATATACCTTGAGCATTCTTCTACGATGATCTAAAGGCCTGTTTCCATTTATGCTTCCTTGCTTTGATACACAACTTTTCGTGTCGCGGCGATAATATCATCCAGTCGCGTGCACAGTTTAAAAAATTTTCATATTAAGTATACCTTTACATGTTATTCACGTTATAGTATGATCCAGCAGTGAAAGAAGGATATTTTTCTTTTCACAAGAAGAGCACCAGCATGAGCGACTCCAATAGTGATGAGGTTCAAGTTCCTGAATCTTCTTCTCCGAACGTTATAAAAACCGTATCCTCATCACCTCTAAAACACGGTCAAGATACTACAAAAGCTTCCACAGCATCTTTGCTGCGTGATAAGTTTAGTTTTAGCCCAGATACAATGAAACCTATAGGAAAGGATGTGCCCGCCCTTGCGGCAGCTAGTGGGCCTAAAGGCAATCCGGATATTCAACTCGCAATACTAGCCAATGAGTTTCCAGATTTTTCGCCCACGTTGGTACAAGCTGTCTTCAAATCCAATTCATTTAACATAAAAATGGCAAGAGACAGATTGACTAGAATAAGAAATCAGAGGCAGAACTGGTCAGTTAGTTCCAATAATAGTAAAAAGGCGGGTTCTCCACAAGTTACAACTAACCGTTTAGGTTCTGTTCCGACCTCTTCTAATCGTTTGAGTTCCATTAAAGCAACCGATCCATCATCCAAGATTGTTCTTGAAAAGCAAAGGACATCGATATTTGATCGTTATTCGAATGTCATGAACCAAAAATTACGCCCGACGATGACCGACTCCCTGGTCATCGATGAAGAATCTCTATCCAAGCTGGGCATTCATTCGTCAAACTCAGATGTCTCAAAGAAGAGACGACTTGTGAGAGCTGATAACATGGAAAACAGAAAGAAACCCACCCATTTGGATAAAGCCAAAGAGAACTTGATCAACATGAAAATGAAAAAACGCGCAGGTTCTTCTGATGGGGATGAAACCGCTGAGGAGGATATGAGCGGTGATGAAGACATAAGTGCGGATGATTATGAGGAACGAACTCCAGAGATCAATATTGATGAGCAAATTTTACAATTTCTTAACACCTCAGAGGCAAGCGATATCGCTGATCTAGGTGATACTACGTTAGCAAAGGCTAATATGATAATCTCAAAAAGACCGTTTGTCAATTTATATTCATTCTCGCAGATGGAATTTTTGACACAGGCAGAACTAGAGTCTAAAAATCTTCAAACACAACAGAAGAAATCAAGACGTGGTGCATCTCAAAAAAAAGAGAGTGAACGTCTATTAGAAAAAATAAACCAAAGTATCAGGGGTTATAATGCCATTGATTCCCTAATAAAGAAGTGCTCCTCTTATGGTAAGCTTATAGCATCTCACATGAAGCGGTGGGGTGTTAATTTGGAGCAATCCTCTAACGATGGGGAATTGGATTTTATGCATGTTGATTCTGATGATGACGATGCTGCGGTTGTGGAAGATTTTGATGAAACAGAAGTGAGCGCAACGCCGACACCAGCACCAGGAGCAAAGTTGTCAGCACCTTCAAAAGCAAATGGAAAAGAGAGTGATAGTGATTTTGAAGATGAGGATGAAGAGGATGAAGTAGTGTCTGATGCAAGTGAAGATGAAGACTATGGACAAACTAGAAGAAGCGTTGTACCCAACCGTAGGGGCAGACCTTCGCAGAAAGGTCTTGTTAAATTTTTTAAAGGCAAACCTAGACTTCTGGGAGCGGATGTACAATTAAAAGATTATCAACAAACAGGCATTAACTGGTTAAACTTATTATACCATAATCAAATGTCCTGTATTCTTGCCGATGACATGGGATTAGGTAAAACCTGTCAAGTGATATCTTTCTTCGCGTATTTAAAGCAGATTAATGAGCCTGGCCCTCATTTGGTTGTTGTTCCCTCATCTACTTTAGAAAATTGGTTGAGAGAATTTCAAAAATTTTGTCCATCCCTAAAAATTGAACCATATTATGGATCACAACAAGAGAGAGCAGGTTTACGTGAAATTTTAGAGAGAACTGCGGGAGAATATGATGTTATTGTTACGACATATAATTTGGCAGCTGGTAATAAGTATGATATTTCCTTTTTGAGAAATTGTCAATTTAATGTTGTAGTATATGATGAAGGCCACATGTTGAAAAACTCGCTATCTGAAAGATTTGCCAAATTAATGAGAATTCAAGGTAACTTCCGTCTTTTATTGACTGGTACCCCATTGCAAAACAATCTAAAGGAATTAATGTCCTTGTTAGAATTTATCATGCCATCATTATTTGAAGCTAAGAAAGACTATCTGGCATCCATCTTTAAGCAGCGTGCTAAGACGACAGATGATAATAAGGATTTTAATCCATTATTGGCTCAGGAAGCCATTAATAGGGCCAAGATGATGATGAAGCCATTTATATTGAGAAGACGGAAGGACCAGGTTTTAAAGCATTTACCGGCAAAGCACAGAAACATTGAATATTGTACAATGAATGAAGCGCAACGCAAAATATATAATGGTGAAATTAAACTAGTAATGGAACATAAGCGAATGGTTAAAGATGGCAAATTACCAAAGGACCCTAAGGAAAGAGCAAAGATTCAGTCTTCAAGCTCTAAAAACCTAATTATGGCGCTTAGAAAAGCTTCCATTCATCCTTTGTTATTTAGATCCATTTACAACGATAAAATAATTTCCAAGATGAGTGATGCTATATTAGATGAACCAGATTATTCTGAGAATGGTAACAGACAATATATCATGGAAGATATGAGTTACATGACGGATTTCGAACTGCATAAGCTATGCTGTAATTTCCCAAAGACTTTATCCAAATTTCAATTGCATAAAAAGGAGTGGATGCAATCAGGTAAAATTGATAAAATCTGTGAAATCTTAAAGCATATAATCGTGGATAAAAAGGAAAAAGTCCTAATATTCTCGTTATTCACGCAAGTATTGGATATCTTGGAGATGGTCCTGTCCTCCTTGAATTATAAATTTTTAAGATTGGATGGATCCACTCAGGTTAATGATAGACAATCATTAATTGACAAGTTTTATGATGATAAATCCATACCAATATTCATTCTTTCAACAAAGGCAGGTGGCTTTGGTATCAATCTCGTTTGTGCTAACAACGTCATAATATTTGATCAAAGTTTTAACCCACACGATGACAGGCAAGCGGCTGATAGAGCACACCGTGTGGGACAAACAAAAGAGGTAACCATTACAACTTTAATCACAAAGGACTCTATCGAAGAAAAGATATTTCAACTGGCAAAAAACAAACTAGATCTGGATACTCATATCAGTGGAGATGATAAAAATTCGCAAGATGTTCTGGACAGCAAAGTAAGCGATATACTGGAAGATCTAATTTATGATGAGAATGTAAAGAAATAGTAATATTGTATAATTCTCTGTTTAATACTAATAATAATAATAATAAGAATATATTTCACACGTGAATATCACGTGCCCACTCCGAATCTTCAAAACTGATGAAAAAAAGT
This sequence comes from Torulaspora microellipsoides, assembly GCA_900186055.1. Taxonomy (NCBI): domain Eukaryota; kingdom Fungi; phylum Ascomycota; class Saccharomycetes; order Saccharomycetales; family Saccharomycetaceae; genus Torulaspora; species Torulaspora microellipsoides. Next base: position 721,198 of record FYBL01000006.1, on the reverse strand, counting down.
CATAAATTGAAAAAAAACAAGGGTCAACAGAAAATAAAAAGACAGAGGGGAACGAATTCTCTCCACATTTTCTGTTCTGATCTACAAAGAACTCTTTGATTATTTTGAATCAGTCCAGTCTTGACGAAAGAGGTGACCTGATAAAAAGAATTGATAAAGTTAAAAATCAAGAAGGTGCTCTGAATTTTCTTATCGGTATCGTTGAGGTTTCAACAAAAAAACAAGAGTGTATTTTGCATTTTCCGTGAGGGGTTCATTATACTAAATCCTGTTAAAAAGGGACAAGACCAGTCGACATATCAAACTGTTTCGAACAAGTAAGTGACTGACAAGCTACGGATTAATTCTTTGAGATTTTCAACTTCTGTTTCTGCTTCCTGGATTATTGCTGAGATTTACTGTCAGCCGCCTTTTTTCTTATCCGAGACAAATCCGATATTATCACGTGGAAGTCGGAAGATAAAAGAACAAAGAGAGGCAGACGACAAGAACATTAGAGGGTTTTTCGATCGTTTGGTTGAAGAACAGGGAGGAAAATACAACGAAAAATTGTTTTCTATTCGAAGGATAAAGAGAAGCGTTAACTGTGGATAGGATGAATTCTGGTGGAAAGGACTCGTTGAGTCTGGAAGAACGTTCGAAGAATGTTAACGATCTGTTACTAGTGTTGATGGATATCAATGAAATCAACGGTGGTAATAGTGACACAGCGGAGAAGATGAAGGTTCATGCCAAGAACTTTGAGGCTGCGTTGTATGCCAAAAGCTCTTCGAAGAAAGAGTATATGGATAGCATGCGAGAAAAAGTGAATGCTATGCGTAATACGAGAGATTCTAGAAAGAAAGCTGCCGTTTCTGCTGCTGCGTCTGCTATGTCTATGGGTTCTGCCAATAAAACGATGCAGCAACAGCAGCAACGGCAAGGTAACAATATGCCTGCGAATGGGAATTTCATACCTAATACAATGAATATGAATTCTCAAATGTTCCTAAACCAGCAAGCACAGGTAAGGCAGCAAGCTGCTCAGCAACTGAGAAATCAGCAGCAGCAACAACAACTGCAAAAACCTCAACTTACTCCGCAACAACAACAATTGATAAATCAAATGAAGGTGGCGCCAATACCACGGGAATTATTGCAAAGGATACCTAATGTGCCTCCTGGTGTGAATACATGGCAACAGATTACTGAGTTAGCACAGCAAAAGAGGTTGACTCCACAAGATATGCAAATGGCGAAGGAAATTTATAAATTGCACCAACAACTTTTGTACAAATCTAAATTGCAGCAAGCTAATGTCAACAATAGAATGAACCCACAGCAGCAGCAGCAACACCAGCAGCAACAACAACAGCAACAACAACAGCAACAACAACAGCAACAACAACAGCAACAACAACAGCAGCAACAGCAGCAGCAGCAACAGCAACAGAGGCCGATGAAACAGCAAGGTGAAGTCCCCAATGTGCTGGGTCAAATTAATCAAATTTTTACCTCAGAAGAGCAGCGATCTTTATTGCAAGAAGCTATGGAAGCTTGTAAAAATTTTCAAAAAACCCAGTTTGGTAAAAATATGACTGATTCAAATCGACAGAATTTCATCAGGAAGTATATCAATCAAAAAGCATTGAAAAAAATTCAAAATGTAAGACTGGCTCAAATGGCTGCTAATGGGCCTAATCAGCAGGCACAGCAGCTGCTGCAGCAGCAGCAACACCAGCAGCGACAACAACAACAACAACAACAACAACAACAACAACAACAACAACAACAACAACAACAACAACAACACCAGCAGCAACAACACCAACACCAACACCAACACCAGCACCAACAGCAACAGCAACAGCAACAGCAACATCAAAGAAGTGGTAGTGCAAATATTGTTGGAACTATGCAAAATAATAATCAGTTCAATGGTAACAATAATTATCGAAGCAATAGTGTCTCACAATCTCTACCTCCTCAACAGATAAATAGAGCTCCCCCACAATCTGCTCAACAACCTCTACAACAAATGCAACAGCCAAGACCATCAGTATTGCAAGCATTTGCTCCTACTCCGCAAGATGTTGAAGTTGTCAAAAGAATATCAGCTGATGCCGCCAGAACACCATTAAGATTATCTGATTTAACCAATACTCTGGCCCCCCAGGAAAGAGAGGAGATTAAAAAAAAGTTACAACTAAACCAACAATTATTCGCCCAAGTAAGCAACTATGCACCACAAGTTTATGTTCTTACCAAAAGTGAAAACTTTTTGAAGGAGGTGTTGCAATTGAGGATATTCGTGAAGGAGATTTTAGAAAAATGCACAAAGGGCATATACGTTGTCAAATTGGATACTGTTGATAAATTAGTTCTGAAGTACCAAAAATACTGGGAAAGTATGAAAATACAGCTCCTAAGAAGGCAGCAATTGATTCAACAGCAGCAGGCACAACAACAGCAGCAAAATAATAATGGCCAAACCGGACCAAATATATCCCAGCAACAGCAAAGGGTTCAAGGGTCTTTACAACAAATTCAACAGCAGATGCAACAGAAACAACGTCACCAGCAACAACAGCAGCAACAGCAGCAAAGAGTTCAGCAGAATAACAATAACAACAGTAGTTCAATTGCTGCTTCCAACCCTGCTGCGATGGCTGCTGCTGCTGCGATGTCCAGTGCAAACAACCAACCGGCTTCTAATTATCAAAAAGCTGCAGCTGATCCAAACGCCTACCCTCCGTCAAGTTTAGCTGGCTCTGATACTTTAAATGGTGGTTTAGGTCTTGATTTCATTGGTTCCCCAGATACGGCAAGGGTTTCACCAAACTCAGGTTTATCGCCAAAGAAAGATTTTGCTAAATCAGCAGTGGCAAATCATAATAAGGTGAAATCTATTAGCAAAAAGCCATCTCCTATCACCGTTTCACAATCAGCTTTAAATACTCCTAACATTGCTCCCGCTGTTGTTGGCAGTAGATCTGCTACACCTGGTACTGTAAATGCAGCGCTAGGTGCTTCGCCGTTGATGAGCAATAAAAATGTGCCGAATACTCAAAAGACTCCATCTCCATTGACCGTTCCGACATTATCTCAAGTCCAATCCGCTCCCTCTAATAACGAAAATAATCCCTTTAGAGAGGAAGAGGATAAGTTGAAGAACATGAACATCAGGAAAGCTGAAATAATATCTCGGTTTAAACATCGTCAAGAAATCTTTAGTAAATCGCCTACTGATATATTTTTATCCACTTTCGCAGATTGTGTTGGTGTCAAAGACAATGATGTTGATCTTCTAATGCCAATCCCGCAAACAGTGATTGATCAAGTAAATTGTACCGGAAAGAAAAGGTTGAGTAAAGCTGCTCAGAGAGCAAGAGATCAAGACGTTGTGTCATTGGCGATCAAAGATAACAACAAATTGATCATGGAAAGTAAGACAGAACCATCGACACGTTCCTACCTTATCCATCCAAATGCACTTTCATCAGTTTTCAAAGACGTCTACGGTACAAATGACATTAATGGAATGAACTTTTGTGAATTGACACCAGTCGGAGGTTCTAATGAAAGCCAACTCAATCCTAAAAAAAGAAAGATAGATGAACTGGAAATTAGTCCTGCTAATTCAAACACTTCGCCATCTTCGTCATTGATGAGTGAGTCTAAGAAAGTAAAGATAGATTCTCCAGAAGATATGTTTGTAGCCAAATGTGGTGGGGAGGTGAATACCAAGCAATCCGTGAATCAGAATGGTGCGGCCAATATATGGGATTGGAATTATTGGGCTGAGCTGGAATAAGTTCGAAATATCTTAAATTACAAAATTTTGTTACTATTTTCCTTAATGATACAAATATGGATATATGTTTGTATCTATATATCTGTGTAACCATATAAATATATGCGTATAATATATAAAACACTACTAGGTCTATATCCGTGAGTCTAGAAAAGGAAGAGAACACGGGTAAAAGGTAAGAATGTATTTAATATGTCTGGTGTTTTAACAAAACTTTATGTAGCGCATATGAAATAGTTTGTGATACATATCCGGTTGAGACTAAAAAAGTGCAGCTGGGATGCTATAGAACCTTATTAATTAAAAGAGCACATATAGTCATCAGCATTCAAACGGCCCCTGCATGTACACCAGTTTGCAAACATTTTTTGAGTCGAGCGTATTTGTTGCGAGGACTAAAAAATAACGTTTAGTTTACAATTATTGGTGGTTGAAAGACGACACAGAATGATTTTTTAGCACAAAATTTAAAAACATTAATCTATATGAAAGACAACATCTGTTCTCTTGAGTCATGTACAATCTCTTCGCAATTACGCTAACTAAATGAAGATATGCTGAGGACTTGTGGTTACTTACAAAGTTCAAAAGGAAAGGGAAGTGCCCCGATTGGGAAACTGTGTCACAACTGACCGATAGTGTTAAAGCCTATCGTAAAAAAAGTCCATAATAGCATTAAATTCGTTGACTACTTTTCAAAAAGATTTACACATAATTAGACAATTTATAAAGCACATTATTTGAGGCATTTGCGATATCGTATCTCCGCTAGAAATATTTTAGCTCGCAGAACCACTCTTGCAGACACCGCATCCTTTTTGAAGTTATCATTCTCCCAGCATTTAAGACATCTCCATATGACGATCACTTGGGGAGGATTTTGAAGTACAAGACAACTGTTGAAAAATGCACTTTACGATTGGGCAAAAGAAAGTTGTGCTTGGACTAACAATGAATCTTATTTCACATCCATTTCGAATCTCGCAGAAAGGAGCAGCGATGAACAAGGTAATACATTATATCATGCATTTTTCTATTAATTCTTTCGCAATGTGCTGAAAGCAAACAATAACATTGCAATTTTCCTTTCGGAATGTCTGTGAATCTAGTGCACGGTGCTACACTTTGAGAACCTAAGCAAATGCAGCTCACAGACATCACTTTCGCAAAATTTTCACAACATCTAGGTAAACTGGAGATGAATTACGGTTTGCTAGCACTTTTTGTAAACTCATTAGGACGCACTGATATAATATATATATTTTGGGAGGAGGTTTTGATACATAACAGGATTTGAGTAATGTCAGGCGGTGCTGACCAACTGGCTAATTGGATGCAACATTCTCAGGGATATACAATTATATGTTCAGAAAAGGAACTAGATATGATTGGGAATAAAAAATAACAAACGTCACAATTTCGTATGCAACTTTTTGTATATTTTTATGAATTTTTCCTGCGAAGTCAAACTTCGAAATTTATGACTCTGCGTTAGTCAGCGGATGAAAAATCTTGATCCCTTTATATGCTGATACATACAAAGGACGTTCTTGTACAGCATAGCTGCGAATGCAAAAGAAAAACCTGTGATACTAAAGGATGGGGAAATCAATTGAGTTCCCTCAACTGTCAGATGACGAACTTAAGCAAGAAATACTACCAGAAGTTTACCACTGGGCCTTATGCAATGGATTGGTGATGTACCCTCCCCATTATAGTCCAGATCAAGTAGGGATAGCTCCGACTACTCTGTATCCAACTCCTTTGCCGAAACATAGTTTTGAGACAGCGGTTTCTGTTCAGAAAGCCTACAATGAACTCTACGCTAAGATTTCACAAGATACAAATGATGGTTGGCTAAGTAAGGAAACCGCTAAGTTAGCGGAGTTCGATCGTGAATTTACTGGGAGATTATGGAAGTTGTATGTTAGGGCTAAGGAAGAAGGGATTTCCCAAAAACTGAGGCTAGGTGTCTTTAGATCTGATTATTTGATAGACAAAAAGGAAGACGAAATTAAACAGGTTGAATTCAACACAGTTTCTGTATCTTTTGGAGGTCTTTCCCGGAAAGTTGGTGAACTACACAACTTCTTGAATGAATCTGGTGGGTATTCGCCAGCATCTGGGTCCTTATTTTACAAATCTGAAATTCCAATCTCTCAATCAGATGTATTATTGGCAGATGGTCTAGCGGCTGCTGTAAAGCTCTACGATTCCCAAAAGAGTGATCCTATTGTTGCTTTTATTATTCAAAACCAAGAAAGAAATGTGTTTGATCAGAGAATAATCGAATACAATTTATTACAAAAGCACAAAATAAAATCTGTTAGATTGACTCTTGATGAACTGGATGTTCACACGTCGGTTGATCCACAAAACAAAAGATTGTTTTTAAAAAACAGTGGGCAAGAGATAGCTTTAGTTTATTTTAGATCTGGTTATGCTCCCTCAGACTTCAAAAACAAAAAAACATGGAAAAATAGATTGGTCTTGGAAACAAGTTATGCCATTAAAGCACCAGATCTTTTGACTCAGTTATCCGGTACAAAAAAAATTCAACAGTTATTGACAAATGAAGGTATATTAGCTAAGTTTATTTCAGATGAATCGATTAGGAAGCAATTAATGTCGACTTTTGCTAAAATCTACCCATTGGACGATTCCTCTTTGGGAAAAGAAGGTAAAAAAATTGCATTTGAGATGCCATCTAAATATGTTTTGAAACCACAACGGGAAGGTGGTGGAAACAATATTTACAAAGAGGACATACCAGCCTTTTTGAATAATATCAGTGAAGATGATTGGAGTGCATATATTCTAATGGAGTTGATCGAGCCATCACCCACTACAGAGAATGTTGTCTTGCGTGGAACAGATTTTTTCAGGGAGCCAATATTAAGTGAACTGGGTATATTTGGATGTATTCTATTCGACGATGACACCATCCACTTCAATGAATACTCCGGTTGGTTACTCAGGTCTAAGTTCAATTCGTCCAACGAAGGTGGAGTTGCTGCTGGATTTGGTTGTGTCGATAGTTTGGTGTTGTATTGAAACTTCATCGAGAGCATAGAATATCGGTTCTGCGTCCAATGTTAAACTATCAAGTCAAGCCCTTTTTCTCTTGAGTGAGTATCGCTAGGATTTTTTAATAATGTCTACACTCCATCTTGCTGCACCAACGGTGTTGCTTGTAATGGTAATGATAGAGAAAAGTGGAATGAATTCTAATATACCTGCAGCCATTCCAAAACTAAGAAATAGACCTAGATGTTCGTATTCAAAGTCTTTGGCTTCTTTATCATTGCAGCCTTTTAATGTAAAATATCTTCCCATATAAGAGTATGCTCTTCTAGCGCTGACTAATTGGTTAGTGATAGGAGGACCTACGAGAGGAATGACCGATATCAGTGCCAATAAAATCATGATCAAAGCTTTTCTCAATAAGGTCAAAGCACGCCTGGGTACAATTGTGACCCAAAATTCATTCCTGGACCAGTGCAACTTCTTAGGTTGTGGTGCTACTTTTATATACTTAGCCTTTCTAAGGAATTCTTTTTCGCCATGTAAAAAAAGTGTAGTATCAAAAATTTGATTATTAATATGAGTAAGAATTATCTTTCGGGAAACCATAGCTGTGAGAGCATTTGTTTGTAATAACCATTGAATGTGAACTATTATAATACCCAGGGGGCCTAATGTAACAATTGCCCATGCTAGCACTGGTGGTACAATGAAAATGTAGTAAATACTCGCAATTATTAAAAATATGCAGATGTAACAGCCAGCAAAAATTAGAATCTGGCTCCAATAAATTTTATGCGTCAATATCTCAAACAGACCCTACGTAATATTATTGCAGCTGGTTAGTATAATGATAAACGGAAGCAATTCACAAGTGAATACATACCGTAAATGGATACAGAAATGCAGAGCCTGAAAAAAACTCTTTGACCAGATTTTGCCTAACGAATGAGTATCTTCGTTCAATAGTAGGCAAAAAATTTGGAAGCCACTTGTTTAACCAATTTTCTAATTGTGATGTACGTCCACTTTTTGCAAGAGATCTTGACTTTGAATTTGGTGTGGGTCTATGAGACGGATCGATTTCCGATGTGATCGCCGGTATAAGCGTTGCTTTGCTGTAACTTATAAGAGTTGTATCCTTTTTCATTGAGCTATACCACGTTTGGATTGAAATCTTGCTGAAAGAAGTATCCAAGCTTCATGGACTGATGAAATATGCAGCTGCCTCTTCCTTAAATATATGTTCTCTAGAAAGATCATCACTATCATTTTCAGAAAGCTGCAAAGCGACACAAAAACGATCCCTCTCAATTAGATAAACAGCCATTATGAATTTCATATTAAAAGGGATTTGCGAGGTACGTGAGAGTAAGCTGGGGTCTGAATGAACATTGATTTGCACGGAGATGCCTTGTGAATTACGATGTCCTTGGGGTGACTTACCGCTCCATACATTAGGTGCTGCGTGATACTGGAGAACTCAGCAAAATTGTTTGAAAATGCTGGCGGAACAAGGTTCCAATGTATTGCAAGTTCTTATTAGATTAAAAGTTGGTATATATTATTTATCTCTGTAGAAGTGCATGCTCTTCAGGCTCGCATGGCACGTTTTTAAGCCGTGTCGTTTCCCAAATAGCACATCCACAGGAGTTGGTACATAGTGTCAATCCTGGCACTATGGGCAAAATCTCTAATAACCCAGTGCTAAAGCCCAACACAAACCATCGAGTATAAGAACCATAGTAGATTTTTGCTAAAGCTTCTTCATCGAGATGTTTTATATCTTTATAATAAGGAAGCACATAAGCGAATCCACGGGAGGAACTTGATTGAAGTTTCAATAAAATTACACCCGCTATGGGAATTAATGAGATTGCATACCAACAAACCAGTTTCAGAACAATGAGCGACCAATAACAGAAAACACATGGCAAAGTTCCTATCCAAAATTCGAATGTCATGATAGGTAACTGAAGTGGTTTTCTTTTCGACTCCAAAGCGGGAATTGAAGGAGCTATATTTGGGCCAATGGGTTCAACACTGTTCTTTTGATTTATGGAACAAAGTATGCTAGTCATGAAGGAGTGCCCATCATTTCTAATTTCATGACATGCAATCACGTTAGAGAACAAAACTCCATGTAATATTGCGAGTGCAAAGCTTGCTGGCCCGAAGAATATCGAATAGATGAGGAATGACCAAGGAAATAGAAGGAAAAAATAGATGATACTCATGGTTATATAGCTCACCATATAATCCATAAAAATGTTGAAAAGGAAGTAGCCGTAAGTAGTTGTACTTAGAACCTCTACAAGTCCCAGGAAGGGATATTTGAAAATGGAAATATTGCTTATGATATCAGTACGAAAACTCTGAGCAACCAGATTTGAATGGCTTTGAAAACGTAGATATCTAATTTTATAGAACATTAAAAATCTTTTTAACATTGAACTCAAATAGCATTGCAGTTCAGTAGGGTCATCATTAGGATCATTGACAGGGACATTCATTTTGATACTCGATCTCTTTTGTCATTACATTTCTGTGTTTTCATCAAAGGAAACAAAAAAACAAATACAGTATAAAAAACTTTTAATACGTAAAAGATGTGTAGGTATTTTCTAATTAGAATGAGAATTTAAGCTTTGTTCAATAGCCCATAAAGCACCAGATATTGTGTTTGTGCAAAGTGCAAAACCAGTAAAGATTGGGAAATTTTCTAAAGCACTTGCTGATATACCAAATGCGTAATATTGTCCAAAATGTTCAAAAAATCCGTTATATCTTTGAATATTATTTAAACCCTTTAAACGCAAACTTTTTGAGAAATAAACTTTTGCAATGAACGGAGACACCAATAAATGAAACATTGGTGGCCCAATTAATGGTATCGATGAAATTACTAACAAACCAACTAATGTTATGAATCCAATAAAATATTTGACCAACTTCAATGGTAGATAAAATGTCCAAAAATAAATGGAACTAATAGGGACATAATATCTGATTGGATCCTTGTTGAAATAATTTTCATACCCATTCCTTTTAAACGTTGTTACCGCTAAATGGTTATTGATATGACAAACTCTCATGAACATCATTGTGAGTAAATTAGTCTGCATAAAAGAATGAATCCAAGCCAAGATTAGCCCAGTTGGACCAAAAATTGCAAACAGAGCCGTATAAACTGGAGTAATCGTAGCCCAATAAACCATGCTTACGATAACATACATGAATAGGTATAGCGCCCATACTCCCAAAACGGTAAGGGCATAATCGTGTTTATTCTTGAAAAATTCTTGAATTCCTTTAATGGGATACAAGAATGCACTACCGTCGAAAAAATCGCTAAAGAAGTTTGCAAAAGCTTTAGAAACCCGTTGATTCAAAGAGTCACCCTCTTTCTTATACACTTTTGAATTGAAATCTTTGAATTCCAATTGGGAATCCGGATGTCTCTGAAAGACCTGACTTTGGTCATATTTATAAACCATGGCACCAACACCAGTCAAAAATAAGGATCCTGCAAAACTCATTTCTTAATTCTGGTGACACACTTTATTTTCTTTTTCTTTTGCAAAAGCAAGAACTTGGCAGAGAGCCACTAGAGCATATGATCCACGAGCACGAGTCCCTTTATACCTGCATAAACAGATACAGATGTGAATATGTATTAAATACGTTGAAATTGTGACACAAAAACAAAAAATGACACACTTTTTCGCTACCCGGACCACATCACGTGAAGCCCTGCAATCCCGAGAACCCAGACACCGCCGCATAGACCCCCTTGCTCATACAGTTTGCCTTTCTTTCTCTCGTTTCCGGGCGCGGTGGCTGCATTATACCGGCAAAAAAGAAATTCAAGCAGATATTGAACATTGAACTGGGACTCGGTTTGATGAGGTTTGTAGATAGTATTCTAAGAAGAAACATTGATTTCGATAGGGTCAAGAGAAAGAGAGAGGATCAGTACAGAAGAAGAGGAAGAAGCTGAGAAGGGGTAGGTATTAGTTCNCCCCCCCCCCATAGCAGTTTAAAGTGTCCGAGATCGCTATTGAAAGGGGATTATAGATATTTATATCTGGTTAGTCGGGTTTAACCTCATTATGCCATATATTGGTGCTTCGAACATTTCACAATCGTCCTTCAAGACTTTAAAAGAGAAGCATTCCATCAAACATTCAGGTGTGTTAAATGATTTTACATCTGGAAGCTCGTTAGAAATGTCTACAAATTCATCGTTGCATGAGGCATCTGATGCAGATATGACTCATAATGACACTCGTACATGTTCTTCTACGGCAAACACGACAAGTAACAATAGTAATACAGAAATTTCATCACGATATAAAGAGAATTCAAACACATTGAAATCTGATTTGGAAGACGAACAACAAGAGGAAGCACAAGCACAAGAGCAATCTCAAACAAAACCAGAAGTAGAGCCAGCTCTTAAGTCAAGGAGGGGTTATTCAGTCAGTTCGGTGGTGTCTAATGCTACAGATGTTGAGGCAGGTGAATTATTCACATTACCGAATGAATCTACGCATGCTTATTCGTATAATCCGTTATCTCCTAACTCTTTGGCAGTTAGATTAAGTATCTTGAAGCGGTCCTTAGAGATTCTGATTGGAAATCCAAAAATGTTGGCCAACCAAACACCTCAAAGTCATCAAAGGGGTTTGACTGAATTTATCGCAAGGCCTATGGATGAAAGCAGCATTCTCGATGGTGGGAAAGGTATACCGAGAGGCAAGAATAACTTTTTAAATACTAAACAACAAAAGTGGAGCGCACATTCCGCAGCATTAAACGCTTTTGTCACAAGTACGAATGCGAGTGCAGCTTCAAGTGGTATTCAGACTCCAGCAACGTCAAAGCCACTGTTCTCGAAACCCATTAAGGGACAAAATATACAAAGAGCATCATCAGTGGCCTTTTTATCCGAACAGATGCACAATTGCGATGGATCTAATAGTCTTGATAATATCTATTACAATCATATCGATAATTCGTCAGATATCATTAATGCACAAAAATCAGATTTGGAAAGCCTGTTAGATCTATTGAATGAAACTTTGGAGAATAATGCTTCAGAAAATGCAGCAAATTTGCATATGATATCGTTATTGAACATTAATAAATTGATTTTGGGTAAAGATGAATCGACAGGTCGGTCAACAACACAATCACAAATTAGAACTTTAAATTTAAAGAAGACTCTTCTAAACAGTTTAGCTGAACCTTTTTTTGAGCATTATAATTTAACGGAAGAGGAAATAGAAGAAGATAACAAAGTGGTGAGCGAAAGCTTTGAGGGTCTTACAGGTTCAACAGAAGATAATCCGAATCCATTAACTAGTATACGACCTCAGCAGGATTATGGTCGTATCTTGCATACATTTACATCAGGTAAAAACATTGCCCCACAGGCTATCTTTACCTGTACACAACAGCATCCTTGGCAATTCAGAGCAGCTAATGATTTAGCATGTTTGACATTTGGGATTTCCAAAACAGCATTGAGAGCATTGACTTTATTGGATTTGATCCATACCGATAGTAGACATTTCGTTCTGAGTAAAATTTTGTCTACTGAGGGGCAAGAATTGGTATTTACAGGTGAAATCGTTGCAATTGTTCAACCCGGATTCACCAATAACAACTCAAATCTTATATGGGCATCGTTTTGGGCTAAGAGGAAGAACGACTTATTGGTGTGTGTCTTTCAAAAAGTTCCTTGCGATTATGTCGATGTAATGCTGAATCTGCAAGATTATTCAGTAGATGATATTTCTGGCGGAGGTGGATTGTTTTGGAATGGTCAGGACGAGTCGAAGAATATGCCTACGCCACGTTCTCCCAAATTTGAGCTAGGCGAAGACGACGATAAAGAAGAAGATGATGATGAAGATAGTTGTGAAGGTGATTCGTTAAGCAACAAATGCTTCGATACAATTGATTCCAAACCAACCAGCAAAAAATCGGTGAAATTTGCTAATGAAATTCAAGACATTAAAGAACTGAGTCAATCTTTATCTAAGCTAATCGATGACGTGATACACAATAAGGTGTATTCACAAAATGATGACCTCTTACCTATGCCTATCAGAGTAGCTAATCATATCAACGAGGTAAGGTACTTTACCTTGAACCATCTTTCGTATAACATCCCGTGTGCTGTGTCATCTTCAATGCTTGAAAATGAATTGAAATTGAAAATTCACAGTTTACCTTATGAAGCTGGCCTGTTTGTTGTGGACTCCCAAACTTTACAATTAATCAGTTGCAACAAATCGATTCTAAAAAACATGTTCGGTCATCATTTTGCCGAGCTAGGTGGTAGACCTCTCAACGATATTATCCCTTCATTCTCTGCAATGATCCAGTTCATTAATACCAAATACCCAGCACTAAGCATTACTCAGAATAAGAATAGGGGATTAGTTTTGACAGAGCATTTCTTCAGGAAAATACAGGCCGAAATGGTGCATAAACCTGAAGAATTTTATACATCGGTAGGTATTGATGCACTTCATAAAGATGGCTGTTTCATAAAGGTAGACTTTCAGTTGCGTGTCATGAATCCTAACATTATTTTGCTATGGATAACCCATTCGAGAGATGTTGTATTTAAGGATTACACAACGACGCCATCGCAGCTGCACATGCTCAAGGAAAACGAGTTAGCATATGTTAGTAGCGATAATAGTTCGGAAACATCTTCCAAAAAATCTTCAGCCAAGATTCCTTTAGATAAAATGAAGGATATGAGAATTGATGATGATAAAAATGTAGAAGATTCTGGTTCTAAAAAGGTGTTGCAAATGAAACCTAGCTCTTTAACAAACCTACTACCTCCCAATGAGGTACTCTTAAAGAGTGGTGATGAAGATGCTACAGCTCATATAGAAGTGGGCGATCCAGAATTACAACGAAAATTGGATTTGACGAGAATTTATACAAAGGATAAGTCTCAATTTGTTAAGGAAGGAAATTTTAAATTGGACGAGCTTTTAATTAAAAGTATCACTTCGACACCCCAAAGCACTGAGTCAAATTTATCGCTTGATAAGTTACCTAGTAATTGCGGTAGCACTGCTGCCACAACCACAAGCCATTCTACTTCTGATCCCGTCCCAATTTTTTTAAATACTCCTGAAGTAAACATTGGGGCTCAAAAACACATAAAAAAATTTACAGACTTTATTATACTACAAAAAATGGGTGAAGGTGCTTACGGTAAAGTAAACCTGTGTCTCCACAAGAGGGAAAGGTATATTGTTGTCATTAAGATGATCTTCAAGGAGAGGATTTTGGTGGACACCTGGGTTAGAGATAGAAAACTAGGAACTATCCCATCTGAAATTCAGATCATGGCTACCTTAAACAAGCACCCTGATGAAAATATTTTGAGGCTCTTGGATTTTTTCGAGGACGATGAATACTATTACATTGAAACGCCAGTTCACGGTGAAACCGGATGCATTGATCTTTTTGATCTAATAGAATTGAAAACGAATATGACGGAGTTTGAAGCAAAGCTAATATTCAAGCAGGTTGTTTCAGGTGTCAAGCACTTGCATGATCAAGGTATAGTCCATAGGGACATCAAAGATGAAAATGTTATTGTCGATTCTAAAGGATTTGTCAAACTTATTGATTTTGGCTCTGCAGCTTATGTGAAAAGCGGACCTTTCGATGTTTTTGTTGGAACGATCGATTATGCTGCACCTGAAGTACTTGGAGGCGAGCCTTATGAGGGTAAACCACAAGATATATGGGCAATCGGTATCTTGCTTTATACCATTGTCTTTAAGGAAAATCCATTTTACAATATTGATGAGATTTTAGAGGGTGCACTAAAGTTCAGTAATCATAGTGATGTCAGCGAAGAGTGTATTGACTTGATTACGAGAATTTTGAACAAATGTGCTCCCAAGAGACCCACCATTGATGCTGTTTATAATGACGTGTGGTTACAAATTTGAATAGATGCATCCTCAGGAAGATAGAATGTATCTTACCTTTCACAGTTTAATATTTGCATATGGATGTTTATATCCATCAACTCGTTTCTTTTCAATATTTCCCGCTTATATAAATGCTAATAATTCAATAGTACTAATAATAACTAATAATAGTAATGATATTGATGATAATACAGGTGAGAGCGTATGGCTATGTTACATAGCAATTATTGACGTTGTGTTCGCTATTACCGAGCATTGTAATTTTTTGTTGTTATATTTACAGACTTTCCGATGCCTTCAAGCTGCGTGCATCCGGGTCAATCATTACATAAGAAAGATAGAGGGAAGCTACTACTCAAAACACTTCAATGGTTGCTCCTGCTGCTGTAAATGATGACCTGCCTAATGGTACAGCTACAGTGACAACATTGGAAGAGCTTTTAAATGATGATTCTTTTGGTATTACTTCCTCTTCCGCTGCAAATAGCGATAATGATGAGAGTAGGGAATATAATGAGTGTTTAACCACATTTGTTCGGGGTGAGGTTCAAGAATGTCTGCAAAAGATGTATGAATATGGATACCTAACTCAGGAGTCATTGGAGCACAATAATGACCTTTTCAACTTATTCCAAGGGGCTTGTGATGACATGAAAAGCTTTACAAACTTGGACCCTGGAATCAAAGAGGTAATTCGTAATAACTTCACAGGAGATATACGTCAATTAAATGATCATATGAGTAATATTTCATTAGCCCCCAGAATTTTCATGTCGAACAAATACTATAAATGCTGTGTAAAAGTTATTAAGATGGACGTACCAGAAAATGAAACAAAAGCCCAGTATTTAGAAACCCGAGTTAAAAATTCAATCAACAGGCTTAGCTATGAAGTCGAAGGTAAAGATGATGATGAGGTTTCAGAACTACAGCAGTTGGTGGAAACATATATTTTTTGCATTCAGATCAGCTTACTACGAAAATCTAAATCACCTAATCTGTACAAGAGACTTTGTGAAAGTTCACCTCAACTCACTCATCATTTTCAAAAGGCCTCAGGTAATGGAACAGTTGAAAAGCATATATTGGATCGCTTAGAAGCAAAACATCCCAGGGTAAAAAAGCCTCAACGGCGTCATTCAAACTCATCTGCGGCCATAGCTATTTCTTCTCCTACTGCACCAACCGAAAAGACACTTCCGCGGATGGTTCAAAAGCATGCATTACAAGCAATACCGCAGTGGAAACTCATGTGGCAGAGGTATTTTAGCAAGATCCATTTTACGCGTCAAACACTACTCGTTCTTTTGTTACTATTGCTCATATCCATCAAAAACGTCAAAAAGATAAACAAGATACCAAGGCAAATACTTATGGCCTCTAAATCTATCATCCCACATTTGACGAGTGTACTTAAGCTTCTTTCAAGCATATGAACACCAATATATAGTCATCTCTACCATCGTCATTTAAGTGCAAATACATAATATCACATCGAACGGAAAAGATTACCCGGATGAAGGGGCAAAAAATGGATATCGAACGTACTGAAGTTGGTGGGTACATCAACAATCATCAAAAGGCCTCCCTGTAACACCACAGTGGTGTTTTTGTTATAAGTGGGATCAAACTAAAGGGTCAATTAACAACTTTTAACAAGCGTTACTTATTCTAAGGTATTATTTACTTTCTTTAGTTGTTCAAAAGGCACCGCAGATTGTTTCGATACATTTACTCAGGGTTTTTTTAGGGTGTTGCTAACAAATAAAATGGTTAATGAAAATGCCGAGAATAAGGATTTGTATCCATTAGCTTTATTAATGGATGAGTTGAAGCATGATGATATCTCGAATAGGGTTGAAGCCATGAAGAAGTTGGACACAATTGCGGTAGCACTAGGACCTCAGAGAACACGAGATGAGTTGATACCATTTCTTGTAGAAGTTGCACAAGATGACGAAGATGAAGTGTTCGCTGTACTGGCGGAAGAGTTAGGTAAATTTGTTCCTTATGTTGGAGGTCCGGAGTTTGCCACGATCTTACTATCTCCATTGGAAATTTTGGCGTCTACTGAAGAAACGCTTGTTAGGGATAAAGCCGTGGATTCTTTGAATGACATTGCCCAAGAATTATCTCAAGAACAACTTTTCCATGATTTCATACCACTGATCGAGCATTTGGCCACTGCGGATTGGTTTTCTTCTAAAGTTTCAGCTTGCGGATTATTCAAATCAGTAGTTGTCAGGGTGAAGGATGATTCCTTGAGGAAAGATCTACTAGCATTGTATTTACAGTTAATTCAGGATGATACACCAATGGTTAGGAGAACTGCAGCAAAGGATCTACCAGTCCTCATTGATTTACTTACTCAAAACCCAGATTTATCTACAAATGAGGATTGGGATTACATTTCTAATATGTTTCAGAAGATTATTAATGACACTCAGGATTCTGTAAAATTTTTGACTGTGAATTGCTTGATTGCTATATTGAAATTTTTTAATACTAAAGGAGATCATTCACATGCGCAAGATCTTTTGGATTCAGCGACCAAATTGATAGGAGATGAAGCTTGGAGAGTGCGTTACATGGCTGCTGACCGATTTGAAGATCTAGCCGCTCAGTTTGCTGATAACGATGCTTATATCACAGACCTGATTCAACCATTTTTAAACTTATGTGAAGACAACGAAAGTGACGTGAGGAAGGCTATTGCAAAACAGGTTCCTGGTTTTGCAAAGTTATTGAAGGATTCTTCGATAGTATTGACGAAAGTTCTCCCAGCTGTTCAAAGTTTGAGCATGGATGAAAGTGAGGCTGTGAGAGCCTCGCTAGCTTTGAATGTTACCAATCTTGTTACATTAATGTCAAAAGAGGAAGCCATTGACCATTTGTTGCCTATATTACTAAACATGTTGAAAGATGAGTTTCCAGACGTCCGTTTGAATATTATTGCTAGCCTGAAAGTCGTTAACGACGTAATAGGTGTTGACCTTTTATCCGAATCTCTCTTACCAGCAATTACAGAACTAGCCAAAGATGTAAATTGGAGGGTAAGAATGGCAATTATTGAGTATATTCCCATATTGGCGGAACAACTAGGTGTACAATTTTTCGATCAACAATTAAGCGATTTATGTCTTTCATGGCTATGGGACACTGTATATTCAATTAGAGAAGCTGCTGTCAATAATCTAAAGAAACTGACGGAAACCTTTGGCTCCGATTGGTGCCGTGATGAAATAATTTCCAAGTTGCTAAAATTTGACTCTCAACTGTTAGAGAATTTCGTCTACAGGTTTACTCTATTGTCTGCATTGACTGCATTAGTTCCAGTGGTCTCATTTACTGTTGTTGCTGAACAGATATTACCATTTGTCTCACATTTAGCAGATGACGCTGTTCCAAATATCAGGTTCAACGTTGCAAAATCATATTGTGCTATAGTGGAAAGCTTGAGTAAAGATAGCACAGATTACAACGACTTGATACAGGAAAAAATTATTCCATCATTGAAAAAGCTTGTTCAAGATGAGGATATTGATGTCAGATACTTTGCTACTCAAAGTTTAGAGAAATGCAACGCCCTCCTGAAATGATCTCGGCAATACTGGAGCGGACACACCATACACTTTTGTCTTTATTTACTTCTTTTAATTTCGTCAATAGATTAATTAAAGAAAGGAAAATTCATATTATATCGGTATATGCAGTACATATCCTTTTTACTTGTTTGTAACAATCAGATATACATACTAAAAGTCGTTAAGGTCTTCTGGTTTAACGAGAACGATGTCTTCGTCAAAGGAGGGTTCCTCCTTATCACTGTTATTCCTTTTTGCGACATCAAAAGATTTGTCTTCATTTGCTAAATAGTCCAGCCACTGTGAAAAATCACCTCTATTTGCTTGAGGACGCGATGATTTTCTTTTTTTACCTTTGTTTAACAGCCTTTGATCTACAGCATTGCACACATCACTTGCCAAACATAAATCGCATCTTTTACCTCTTGACATACAAATAACCTGGCCAAATCCAACAAGCAAAGGATTTATTTCATACCAAAGTGCCCGCGGTAACCATGATTCTAGCTCCTTCCTTGTATGATCTGCGGTCTTGCATTTCTTTGCATCTACCCATCCCCACATTTTGCACAATCTGTGTACGTGCACATCCACACCAATACCATCCATCTTGCCCCAAGCTTTTTGCAGTGCAAGCAGACCCATCTTTGGGCCTACTCCAGGTAAAGAAAGAATTCCGACGAGGTCCGTTGGTATATCAGATTCGAATTCTTCCAGAAGTAACTGCGCAGTTTGTTTAACATAGTGTGCTTTCCTGTTATGAAAGCCTACCGTTTTGATCAAACTGACCAAAATTTTTTCATCAATTCGAAGTAGAGCTTCCAAAGTTAAACCTTTTGGAATATGTAACTCTTCTATACTATAGCGGATTATATTTAACATTGCCTGAGCATTCAGTTCATCTTTGGTCTGTGCGGAAAGCATCAGTGCGACCAATAATTGTAATCTGTAATTCTTAGGTTCAATATCCTCTTGCTTTATATCACACTTGGCATTTACTGTAACTGGCAAAGACGCACATCCAACCGAGTCTACTGGTGTGATAACCTTTGACCGCATCAGTCGTACCCTAGTATATATAGGTATGAAGTTCTCAGGTAAAGGAGGAGCTCCTAAGGGCCTGTCAACGAATATTCTATGATCCAAGGGTTTGTTCCACCGTTCTGGATTATCATCCGTCATTTCAGTTATCCATTTGAAATATTCTTCGGAATTCAAAGACTTAATCCAGGCAATATCAGCAACCTTCTCTTCTTCCGGAGGCACGAAGGGTTCATCTTCGAGCTTTTTGACACGACTAACGCTCCTGAAATATTTAGACGTAATCTCCTCAGTTTGATCATCTTCGCTGATGGTCACATCGATGTGCTTTCTTTTCCTTGACGTCGAATTTGTCATTTGTGTGCCTCTACATCGATGCAGTATCATGCAAACGGGCATTTGCACTCCCTGCAATTTCGCAGCACTCGGACATGTTTTGATCCTCTCGCAAATAGAAATTAATAACATTCGACAAAATCTAGAAGTAAATTCCACAAGAAGATTGCATTCGCTTACCTTGACTAAGATCTCCGTTTTGTTACGACTATTTTTGTGCCTTTCGTTCATAATTCTCTTGCAGGTTACTGGAACAGCCCCATCTAAGCCTTCCCCCTTAAGCATAGCATCACCAACGACTATGCAGCTAGGAAGAAGATTCATACCCATCAAATCAATCACTAATACGGTTTCCAAGAAGCCTGCTAGACGCTTAATCGATGATAGATTTACATTGTTGACATACAACATGCTTTCTCCACATTATATGTGGCCCCAAGTCTACACCTACGTCCCGGATGAATACAAAGATTGGAATTATAGGCATAAACTGTTAGAAAAGGAATTGCTCCATTCGTATAGAGCCGACATTATGTGTTTACAGGAATTGACTGCCAGAGATTATTATCAATATTGGGAAAAGGTGATCGACAAGGATTTTCACTATGGTTCTCGATTCATAGCCAAGAACCCTCCCTTATACTGGAAAAAACAACCGAATGATATGGACGGTGTAGGAATTTTCTATAATTTGAACAAGTTTGACTATGTTTCATCTTCCAGCATTTATTTGAATGATTTGGTGGGGACTTTTGATTTGAATGAACTACATTACTTGCAAAATAAAATAGTAAAGTTGACAGACGGTGCAGGTAATCCCACGGGCCAGAAAACTCTATTAGAAGTTCTAAAAAGCAGAAACCAAGTGGGCCTCTTTGTTTCGCTGAAACATAAGGATACTGATACTATTTTTGTTGTTGTAAATACCCATCTTTATTGGAAATACGATGAGGTAAAACTAACACAATGTATGATCATAATGAGGAAACTATCAAATATCATCAAGAGTTTGTTAATCGGTGAGAAAGATATTACTTACAATAAGATGAAGGTAGTATTCGCCGGAGATTTAAATTCGGCAAGAGACTCTCTTGTCGTAAAATTTTTGAAAGGTGAGACGGTCAAGCATGAAGACCTTGACATCGTTAATCCGATGAGACCTTATTTGAATCGTTCAATATATGATGATATTCCAGACGATCTATTTGTGCATACTTGTTACTCAGGCAAATTAAAAGGTATATTTGACTACATTTGGTATCACGATAAAGATTTCGGATTGACCAAGATTCTAACTGGGGCGGACGTCTCTCAAGAATTGGAAAAATCCAACCAATTTGGACTACCCAATGAAAATCATCCAAGTGATCATATCCCAGTAATGGTTGAATTCGAGATACTGTGATGAAGTTCTGTTTTCAATTTTTTTATTTCAATACGTTGATAGCGATCGATGGGTACATAAAAATTTTGTGACGCAATGCCGAGCTTAAAAGAACTAACGACATTGGACAGGATAAGCATATCCGATTACCAATAATATATTCAATAGAAGATGCTTACTCCATCTCAACGCTATACCGAAATGCATGCTAATCCCTCATCAACAACAATCGATGTTTCAAAGCCTTCTCAGAACGTTCAACAGCAGCCGCAGCAGCTTGAAGATCCCGCCATCAGAAATGCACGCGTAAGATTGGACTACAAGAAATCTTTTGATGATGATCTTTTATTTTTTCCAGAGCCAAGACTTCCGGAGAGCTCTTACAGAAGTTATGATCCATCAATCCCAGTAGAGATGGCTGGATATATTTCTCCGGACAACTTTTCATTTACTTCAAACAACATGAATAATCAAACATTTTTTGCTCAAAAGCAAAACCAATATAGTCATCAGCAACAACCGCAAAAGGAGAATCTACTTTCGGTACTAGCATTCAAAAGTTTAGAAAAACAACAACAACAACAACAACAGGACCACCAACAACAGCATCGATACCTTCACAATCAAGCAGGAACTCAACCATATCAAATACGTAGAGGAGGCCAAACGTATTACCCACAAAACCATCAACTACACCAAAATCAGCAGCACCATAACCAGAAACAACAACAACAGCATCATCACCATCAAAATCAACAACACCATCAACAGCAGCAGCACTTTGGAGAACCTTACTCTGTTAATCAAAATGTGTTCAATTACGCAAATTTAAGAGCGAGGAATTAAGCATGAATCTCTTCTTTGATTTATAATGGTATCTTGGTTTTTTTAATACTCCCCGCCATATCCATCGTTGCATAAACAAGATCTACCTAATCAATGCGTTAAATGCATGCATGTCTCCTTTGGCTTTTCTGAAATTACGATAATATGAATATGTATACCTAATTAAACTCGAAATAAATTAATAGACACTTTTGAAATTTATTTCATGACTTCTGTACTCTCTTAACGCATCCGGTGCATATGAAAGACCGCTAATTATGATTTTTTATTACTTTACAACACTATAATCAAAAGAAATAGGATTAATGTCAATATGACGATGATAAAACAAGGTCCATTCTCCCTGGCACTTTTTTCAAAGATTTCTAGTCTTCTTTTAGCTCGATCGAGGTTTCTTCCACTGCTGTCCACCAGATTTTCTAAATCCTGAAGTACTTGATCATTTTGTTCCGTAACCTCATTGTTTATGTCCAATGAAAGATTGTGAGATCTCTGGACCGAGTTGGAAATTGCATTCAGATAGGAATCTTGCTGCAGCAGCTGTTGTTGCTGTTGAATAAATATTTCCTGATTCGATACCATTGGCGAGATGGCGTTATGACTTTCGGAAAATGTGCTAATGGAAGGAGAAGATGTCGAAAACAGTTCCTTTCTATCGTCTTGACTACTTTCATTTAAGTCGCTCGCAACTTCTTCCATTGGTTCATCGTGATATGGTTTAAATTGATCATTATCATTATCATTATACGCAACTAAATCGTCGTCCTTAAACCTAACTTTTTTGCGTAAATCTTGAGATAAGGGTATGTTAGTGCTATCATTATTATTAAAGCTTGCTGGAGATGTCCGTATTTTGGGTGGTGCTTGAAAACGGTATAACGTGGTATCTATATGATCATTTGGAATATTCTCAAGAATGTCATTGTACTGAGAGATATACTCCTCAAGGGGTATATCGTCAGTTGTAATATTTGCTACCTCATTAAGAATATCCAGAGTCTTACTGAGTTGCTTTTTCAAAATAACATTGTCTTTTGTAGAGGGCTGAATTCCCAACGCTGTGATTAATCTTACTCTTTCTTCAACCACATCATTTAACCTGTCAAGCTCGTATGACAACTTTAAATGTTCCATTACTGAAAACAAACTTTCAAAATAGAGTATACTATGAGCGAAAGGACCTACTCTACTGAAGTTTTGGGCTATTTGGTTCCTGTAAATGTACTTTTTATCAGATGAAGCTTGTTTGCCTGCCTTTCCTCATTTCAGTTTTCACAGGTAGGCGTAGAGAGCATTTGCGCGAAGAGCATGATGTATTATGATCAGCACCATCAATAAGTTGGAAAGTATATATTGTACATATTTATTGAAGATAAAATCATTATTATGATGTCCGTAATTATTTATGTAGTAGAAGACTATGCTTGCGTTTTTCTAAATGCTTGAGAACGTTTTGTCACTCTACCAGTCTTCGATCTTTGTTTCTTCTTCTTCAAATGAGATGCAGCAGGACCGGCACCTTTAGAGGCTCTTAACCCCTCAACCGTTATTTCTTGGCCCAAAGTAGCTCTATCTGCTTTACCCAAAATTTTCTTGGCCCTACCAAACTTTGTTTTGTTGGACTCGTTTAGTCTTGATTCTACAGCTCTTTGTTTGAAAGAGGAGCCTCCTGAAGGAGTAACTGGTTTTCTAATATTTTTACATCTGTCAACACGTAATTTTCTATTCTTCCCTTTGGTCTTATCGGAGGATATAGGTTTATCATTTAGCAATAGAGCTTTATTGACGCTTTGAAAATCTTTGAATTGAATGTAGGCAAAACCTTTCCCTAAATTGGTCTTTGAATCTCTTACGATACGAACATAATCTACTTCACCGCAGGATTCGAAATGCCTCCATAGCCTTTCGTCATCTTCCTCAAAATCTAAATTCCCAACGAAGACAGATCTTTTATTATCATGGGAGGCAGGATGCGCCACTGAATCCACTCTTAAATGACGGGAGGCAAAAATATGACCATTTAAATTTGAGCACATACTCTTGACAACATTTTTGTTTTTGTAAACGACATAGGCGTTTACAGATTCTCTGGATTTGTGTAGTTTTTGTTGAACAAAGGCGACTTTTCTTGGAAGAGCTTCATCGAACGATATTGATCTAAATCTAATGCTATCAATTGCAAATTCATTCTCCTTCTTCCCATCATCATCATCATCTCCTTCCTTTTCCTTCTTGAGTGGATTGGTGCTGAATAGTTTCTTAAATTCTTTGTAAGTTTTTTTCGATGCAATCACATCACTTGAAATATTACCAACAAAAATCGTTCTGTCGGCTTTCTCTAACTCGTCCTCCTTCAGATCAATCTTCTTAGCCTTCTGTTCCTTTTTCGAGATTGGAGTTTCATCCTTAACTGACTGATTTGCATCCTCCTCGCCACTTTCATCCCCTGCTAGTTTAGCATAGTAACGATCTTCCAGTTCCACATCTCCGTCTTCATCTTTATTCAATTTCTTTCTCTTTTTCACAGGTTCTTCGTCTACTTCCTCAGTAGATTCTTCACTCTTTTCTTCCTGAGAAACTTCAACATCCTTATTCTTCTTGGAATCGGCAATAACCGTTCTACTCTTATTTTTCACTTTTAAATTGTCGATGGGTCCACTTGAAGAACTGAACAATTTACTCACAGTGGAATCGATATTGCTCGAATCAACATTCCCGAACAAATTATCAATTGATGAGGACATTTATATAACTGCTCACACCTACTCCTGATACGTTAAAATGCTTGAAAAAACTCTTGAAAACGTATTATCTTCTTGTGATGAGATGAAATGAGATGCGATGAGCTTAGCTATCAATATGAAAATTTTTCGTAGCCATAAGACACACGTGAGATTCACGTGGGAGAATATTGTAAAGTTTAATGAATAAAGGAGTGGAACAGTGGTTTAACTCTTATTGAGCTTGATAGGTATGAATCTTAATGCTTATTGTTTGTCTTGTTATTTGTCCAGTTCATGTTTTTATTTATTGTCCTTGGTTTCACGTGCTATTTTGATGTTTACAAATTGGATAGCGCCCCTGGTCAAAGAGAAAGTAAGGCTATCTTTACTTTCATTATAAGGAATAGAACAACATCAATTGAACAACTTGGAAGATAGTAGTTCTTTTACGTGCTTTGCGGTGTGGTTTTCAAACAAATGAATAAAGAAGATCCACGGATAATTAGCATCGCAACTACAGGTAACGTAACAGACATAGCCGAACCAGACTTTTACAACAATAGTAAGGAAGGCCATTTTGAGGATACGAAAGTTCCATCAAATCATAAAGAGGAGGACGAAGAGAGCTTACTGAGTACTGTGGAATCTAATATTCAAGACAGCGACTTGAACAATTTGGATTTATCGGAGTACTGCATTTCGAGTGATGCTGAAACTGAAAAGATGGGTGACAATGATATACAAGACCTAGATGGTATGCGTCCAAACATTTCCGATTTAGTCAAAGACATTCAAGAGGACAACGGAAATTTGAGTGATCTGAAACGTGACATAGAAGATGTAAACACAGAGGAAATACAAGATAGAAAGAGGACTAAGTTAGAAATCACGGGAACCGCTGAAACGATTCCAAAAGAAACGCCAGTTGGCGCAGGGCAAACTAGCCATCATGACGATGATGAAAATGAGGCTGGAGATGACGGCGAGGGAGAGGATTATGATGATGAAGAAGACGAAGAGTCGTCGAAGAGGGCGAATGAGATACCGAAAGAATCGGAACAAGTATCTGAAACAGGAATGATGATCCAAGATATAAAGGAACTAGAACAGGCAGCAGATGAGGAGGAAGAAGAAGTGGAAGAAGACCAAATCGAAGATGATGAAGAAGAAGAAGAAGAAGATAATCAAATGGAAGAAATTGTAGCAAGAGACGAAAATGATTTGAAACAACAACATGAGCCAAGTGTTGAATCAGAAGATTTGATCAAAACCGATTCCGGGAATTTACTCAATAGAAACAAAGAAGAAAATCAGGATTTCAAACCTATCTCGCCTATGCCATCCCCAATTGAAATAGAACAACAAAGATTGAATGCTCTAAAAGAAATTACCGATATCGAATATAAGTTTGCTGAACTACGTCAGCGGCTATATGAGAACAAGCTCTTGAAATTACAAACGGAATTGCAAATGTGTTTAGAAGGTTCTCACCCGGAATTACAAACTTATTATCAAAAGATTGCATCTATTCGTGACTATAAATTACGTAGAGCGTACCAAAGACAAAAATATGAATTGCAATGTATTGATAAAGGGACCCGTGCCACCAGAATGTTTATCCATCAAGAATTTTATTGTCAAGCTACGGATTTGCGAAATCAATTGCTTACGGAAACTACTCAAAAATGGTATGATATAAACAAAGAAAGAAGGGATATGGATGTTTACGTTCCTGAGATTAGTTACCATGTTCCTATAAAAATTGGTGGAAAAACACTAAGTTGCATAACAGGGTATGCAGGTCCAGCGCAACAAAGATATCCCGGTGAACCTTTATCTGAGGATTTAGAATGTGAAAATATAAATTTTCGTTATCGATCAAACGCGGTTGATAAATTGGAAGTCATTGTTGATAGGATGAGACTAAACAATGAATTAAGTGATTTAGAAGGTTTGAAAAGATACTTTAAAGCCTTTCCTGGTGCACCAAATTTAAGTGGATTAAGAGATTCTGAAATTTACGATGATTTACAAGAACTGCAATTGCAGAGATAATAATAACTACACGAGCCACTCACTGTACTAATCTTTCAAAAACACTTAAACTTTAAAGATGTAACAGTTATTATAATGTATATGATGAGATAACAAAAAATATATATATGGATAATAAGTATATTATAATATAGTAATAAAACACGCGACGAAATATAAAGAAAAGTAACATTTAGATCTTATCACACATCCAATTTCATAAGCGCATCCCTTCATTCTTTGTAATATTCCCTTCAAGTTGTTTATTTCAATGGCATGAAACGAGAAGTGGTGGCACCAGCTCTACCGTGTCTCACAGGAGTATAAGTGATAGAGAATTCACCCAAGTAATGTCCAACCATTTCTGGTCTGATTTCAACTTGGTTGAAACTCTTACCGTTGTAAACACCAACAACGGAACCGATCATTTCTGGGAAGATAATCATGTTTCTCATGTGGGTTCTGACAGCAGTTGGCTTTTCATTTTCTGGGGCAGCTAATTTAGCAGCTCTCAATTTCTTCATGAAACCAGCTGGCTTGTGACCTAAACCACGAGCAAATCTTCTTCTAATTCTAGCTGGAGCTAACTTGACAAATTCTTCATTGGATAGTTCTAACAATTTTTCCAAATCGACACCTCTGTAGGAGTAAGTTCTGAAGATTCTCTTCTTTGCTGGAGCAGTAGACATTATGCTTCTAGGTTATTGATATAGTTCACTGAATCTTCCTGAAGGATAAAATGATAAATACGAGGCCTTTCAAAATTTGAACAATCAAACACAAATTTCAGTAAACAACCACGTACCTTATTGATTGATTTTGGTCTTCGGTTTGCACAACTTCCCATCCAACCTACCAGACTTGCCAAACTTCCAGAGGCACTCAACCTCCTCCCTCAGTCTGTCTGGCAACTAACCTCCGCGCGCGTGGAAAGTGATTGTGATCCCGTCCAGCTCCAGGCTGACCCAGCCTACGTATTCAGAGCCATTGGCGTGCATCCTGCCCGCAGTCCGAGAGTCAACCTGCCTACTCTTGCCAGCAAATGGCTCCATGCCCGCCGGTCTACGGCCTGGCAATGGCACCGACTCTCATCTTAAAATTGCATCTTATTGAAAAAAACGAAACAGACGCAAAATAAAATGACGCAGAAAATTGTGAAATTTGAAAATAAACCCATACAGCATGTGTGACTATTCCGAAACCCATACACGCTGCGCGTTCGCTACGGACTTTCTTACCGGAAACTGAAAAAAAGATGACAGCGCGTACTGGGCAACATCGTCACCGTGAACGGCGGGCGTGGAGTTTCTTCGTACTGGAGCGAGAGAGCTATCGAGATCACACATTAGAGATTGAAACTGCGCTATATTGCAAGAGGGTGTTATATTTGGTTTAGAAGAAACAACCTAATTAGAAAAGACCAATAAAATGAAGTACTTAGCAGCTTACTTGTTATTGAATGCCTCCGGCTCCGCTCCAACTGCAGACAACGTCAAAGCCGTTCTAGAATCTGTTGGTATTGAAATTGAAGAAGAAAAGGTTTCCAGTCTATTATCCTCTTTGGAAGGTAAATCTGTTGATGAATTGATCGCTGAAGGTAATGCCAAATTAGCAGCTGTTCCAGCTGCTGGTCCAGCCACTGGTGCTTCCGGTGCTTCTGCCAGTGCTTCTGGTGAAGCTGCTGAAGAAGAAGCTGCTGAAGAAGAAAAGGAAGAATCCGATGATGACATGGGATTCGGTTTGTTCGATTAAACAGTCTACTCAAGATTACGCACAAAGACCTATTTCCGTTTATTTGTATTCAACAAATTCACGACTTCTACTACTTTAATTATCTGTAAACTTTTTTAAGTCGTTTGCATATATGATATAATGCACAATTTGTAAGACATCATTCAATAATATTGACAGCTTGCTTAGTAGTAGTAGTAGTAGTAGTAGTATCACCATTATCGGTGTCTTGCACAAATTGCACCTTTGAACGGGTCACGTGCAATTATGTCCCTTCTCACACTAACTCATTCAACTACAACTCTCGAACAAGATACTCAAAGTCTTCGTTTGTGTTGTTGCAATTGAGTTATATGTGAGTTGACGTGTGACACATTCTCAACAGATCGATCAAAAAGTCATACGGGGAGTGCTTGCAATGCTATTATTGTCCTTACTGATGACAAATAAATTTTGTGAACGCCACAGTGTGTACATTGAAAGGAAAAACAAGTGCGTCCGCAACCTCTCGAAACGCTAACTCATTGGATAGGAACGATTGAAGACGTGTTATAAAAAGGAAGCTGTCATTTGCAGCGTTTTCTCGTAAAAAGGTTTTTCGTCAAATAACCTAGTATACTCATATAAATATATATAAACGGTTAGCACTATGGTTTTGAAGAGTACTGATAGGTTTGCAACAAAGGCTATTCATGCCGGCGCTCACGTGGATATCCACGGTTCAGTCATCGAACCAATTTCGCTATCTACGACTTTCAAACAGTCTTCTCCTGCTGAACCTTTGGGAGACTACGAATACTCTAGATCTCAGAATCCAAACAGAAAGAACTTGGAAGACGCAGTTGCTGCTTTAGAAAATGCGCAATATGGATTAGCATTCTCTTCTGGATCTGCCACCACTGCAGTCGTCTTGCAATCCTTACCTCAAGGCTCTCATGCTATTTCAATTGGTGATGTTTACGGTGGTACCCATAGATACTTCACCAAGGTCGCTAACGCTCATGGTGTTGATACTACTTTCACTAATAATTTGATTGATGACTTACCAAAGCTTGTTAAGGACAACACTAGACTAGTGTGGATTGAAACACCAACTAACCCAACGTTAAAGGTCACGGACATTGGTCTTGTTTCTAAAATTGTGAAGGGTATCAACAAGGATATCTTGGTGGTGGTTGACAACACTTTCTTGTCTCCATATCTATCTAACCCATTGAATTTTGGTGCTGATATTGTCGTCCATTCTGCTACTAAATATATCAACGGTCATTCTGATGTTGTGTTGGGTGTCTTAGCTACCAATGGCAAGGAAATCTACGAAAAATTACAATTTTTGCAAAATGCAATTGGTGCTATCCCATCTCCTTTCGACTCTTGGTTGGCACACAGAGGTTTGAAGACTTTGCATTTGCGTGTCAGACAATCTTCTTTAACCGCTACCAAGATTGCTGAATTGTTAGCTCAAAACGAGAAGGTGTTGGCCGTGAACTACCCAGGTCTAGCAACCCATCAAAATCATGACGTTGTACTAAAACAACACCGCGATGGTCTAGGTGGTGGTATGATCTCTTTCAGAATCAAAGGTGGCGCTGAAGCTGCTTCCAAATTCACTTCTTCCACCAGATTGTTTACTTTAGCCGAATCATTAGGTGGTATCGAATCTTTAGTAGAGGTTCCAGCTGTGATGACTCACGGCGGTATTCCAAAAGAACAAAGAGAAGCTAGTGGCGTTTTTGACGATTTAATCAGACTATCCGTTGGTATCGAGGATACTGATGATCTTTTGGATGACATAAAGCAGGCATTAGAACTTGCCACTTCCAAGAACTGAAAAGTTACTAAAATTTTATAAAATTAATTATTTGATAAACTGATATAGGTGATAATAAATACGATGATGATAAATAAAGTTAAAAGTTAACATTTGTACGTGCTTTCAAAGGATGTGTTCTTGACGCGCGGCATTCAAAAAGAGTTACGTATATATATACTACAAGTAATAGCAAGGAATAAATAGCTAATAAAAGGCAAATGTTCGGGAACAGAAAAGTACTCACAGCCCTTATAGCATCATTACTAGCTCTCTCTGGTGTGCTATCGTCGAGCCCAGAAGTATTATCCCCCAAATCACCTCCTGATAAAGATGAAATGGCAGATCTCTACGTAAGTGATAGCCTAATTTGCAACGACGCCACTTGTTATGCGAAGGTTTTTGAGGCCACCAACGAATGGGAACAAATTAAGCCTGGTCAACAGTTGCCCGGTGGCTTGGACATTAGAATAAATCTGGAGACTGGCCTCAAGGAAGCCAAACTTGGCACGGACGATACGAATCGCAAAAACTTCGAGGAAACCGTTCAATCGTCGACAATTGCTTCACCTGGGGAAAAGGCTCTGGTCCAAGTAGAGCCAAAGGATTCCCACGAACTATCAGACTACGAATTTAGCAATGATTTTGGCATAATCAGAGCTCTAACTAAAAAAGCAGAATCTGAACCTTCTAGTTTGTCTGCTTACGATATCGATACCCTGGAAACTAAATTCGATGATTTGATGGAGTTCGCCCACGATTATAAACATGGGTACAAAATTGTAAGTCACGAGTTCTCATTATTGAGAAACATAAGTTTCGATGAACGTTTGCCTATTTCCTTAAGAGAGTTAAGCACTAGAATGATAACAAGTTGCTTGAGGAATAATCCTCCTGTAGTTGAATATACCAATCAAGCATATCCAGACTTTCACTCTGAGGTATTTCAGGCAATTCGAAGCTTACTCCACAATTATTCTTTGCCTTCTGTTAATGTTTTGGTGAAAAGGTACCTTTCTGTTTTAGAGGAACTCTTATCTTCTTCTCATAATTTTACTCAAGATGACATGAAGATTCTGAAACAAGTCTATATGATGAGCGACAGGCAGATAAGGATCAAAGTCTTAGAATTGATAACCAAGCTTTTTGCTAGTGCGTCCGAGGATACAACGGCTTTGAATAAGAGGGATTTGGAACTGGTTGTCCCAGATATTCAAGAATGGGTGAATGAGCTTCAAACGCTGATACAAGACAAAGATATTGATGAGCTACACAAAAGAAAATTCTTTAATAGCTTGTACAACATCAAAGAGGCATATAAAAGTGGAGTAAAAATCGGTTCATCTTTTTTAAATTGGCTGGAAACTGAAGCAGAATCAAGAAAAAATGATCTTGAAGATGATTTGAAAGCAAGGGACTTGGAACAGGACTCTTTTGATAAGAGATTAATCGACAGCAGGCACCTCATATTTGGCAATCCGATGGCTCATAGGATTAAACGCTTCAATGATGAACTATAAAAATATATGCAAAAAATAATGTATAATAGTATTAAGTACTGAAACGTATCAGTCGCATATAGATCTATGTATATTTTATCTCAACTACTCGTTACCTCATCAAGAAATGAGCCGTCATTGGCAAGCCTATTTCTAAATTTATCCCACCAAGTATCAAATCTCTTAATGCTTACATTTCCAGCGGTGTCCAAAAACCCAGATAAATAATTATAGGCATGTTGAACTATCTTTGCCGCCAACTCTTGAGTTAGTTTGGGATATATTGTCGCCAGTTGCCCCACGGTATTTATATTCCCTTGAAAACCAGGCCTAGACAACACAAGTGATGAATTACTGTTTTTGGAAGCTTGGCTGGCTTTCCATTCCTGCATCTTGACCATTCCCTCTTCCCGTGGTTCTATCGAAATTCCTATTATCAATTCAGATATATTATGAGTCGCAGCTGGTCCTGCATCAACTCCGTCTTCTTCCATATCTATCTCGCCCAGCCCATCCCCATAGCCAGAGGATTGTGGTCGAGATGGCCCAGCATTTGGTAGTTTTACCTTGAAGATTGCGCTAGGCTTTTCTATAGCTAAATACCCAAAAAGTTGAAAATCTTCTATGGGACTCAATTTGAAATATACCGTGGCAACGAAATTTTCAGGAAATGTCACATTAGGTAAAATGAAAAGTGAGATATGAGAATATGACTTGGGCTTAGTAGATGATAACACAATAGTATGTTGCAACCCATTCGAGTTGGGCACCTCAGTCGATAGTTGTAAGGGGTTTCCTGAAGCAATTGCTGCAAACATTGATGATTCTATTTTCTCTTAAATTCGGTATCGGATGCAATTAGTCTCTATAATACCGATGTTAACACTTTTATTAATAGCGGTAATTAACGTGAAGTGATATTAGCAGTTCCCCTTATACATGCAAATCTCATGGAAGCTTCTCCGAGACCTTTCGGATATGATGGAATGGATGTAACGCTCAAACACGTGATAAAAGAAGAGCATATTTTACGTTCCATCATTGCAGCAGCTATGAGGATGGAGTTTCTTGTAATCGTTTTGAGCAACGTCATTACAAGGATGCTCACTATTCATGGGATATTTCGGGATGAATGTGTCAAGCTGTGCTGCTTACAGTGTTTCACGTGATTCCGGTATTTACAAGATATATTTTATACAGGTCTCTATAATTATTTGAGAAGTTGTAGTCGGCTAATTGCTTCTGCTATTCTTTCATTGGTTTCTTGTGCACCTATGATGCTGACCAATGTTGGTATCTTGGCACCGGAATGCGATCCTGCAAGGGCAAACCTTAATGTTTCGAATATTGCCTTCTTAGAAATGGATTTCTCAGTTGCGCATTTCTTGATGAGTCCTTCAATATTGAACTGATCAATTTGCCCATCGAAATAAGTCAAAATTTGTATTATCTCGCTATTATCGTGCGAGGCTAAAAACTTTTCTGTCATTGCCGTGTCAATGTATTTAGGTTTCTCAAAGAAATAATAGAAGATTTCGTTGAAATCGTAGATTGTTGTTAAAGCTTTTCCACATGTCTTCAGGATTGTTTTTACTTTATCGATGCTGACGGCTCCCGGAAATCTCTCTTTTGCTAGCGGATAAATTTCATTTGCAAGTTCGTTGAATGTTTCTGGACATTCTAGATTTTTGAGCAAATAGTGCTTGTTGAAAAACCATAGTTTCTTATCGTCCACCATTGCGTTTCCCTTCGTTAAATAGTTTAGATTGAAGAGGCGTTCGAATTCCTTTAACGAAAAACATTCATGATTTGCAGCAGCTAGCTCTCTTGGAGGTGACCAACCAAAGAGAACACAAAAGTTTACCAATGCTTCTGGTAAGACTCCCCTGTTTTTCAAATTTAAAACAGATGCATCACCTTTTCTTTTGCTTAACTTTTTGTCGTTGGCACCTGTCAACAAAGGAATGTGAATGAACTTGGGTGGTTCCCAGCCAAATGCATGGTAAAGTGCAATGTGTTTCTGAGTGGATGGCAACCATTCTTCTCCCCTAATGACGTGCGTGATCTTCATTATATGATCGTCGATAACATTAGCAAAATGATAAGTAGGTAGATTGTCCGATTTCACAAGAATAGGGTCATCGTATCTTATGTCACTCATGTTAAACTGCGGCTGAATATCTAATGTCCCATGCAGTAAATCCTCAAAAGCTGGATATTTATCTGGTGCTTTCATTCGAACCGTAAATGGGGTATCATTTTTCAAATTATTGTCGATTTCTTCTTGGCTCAAATGCGCGCAATGCCTATCATAACTCACAGTAGTGGGAGGTTGCAATTTCTTTGCTGATTCCCTTAGAGTATCCAACCTATCTTTTGAACAAAAACAACGATAGGCATGGCCCGATTTTAATAAGCCGTCAATGTGTGCTCTATATATATCAGTTCTTTCACTTTGACGGTATGGTCCATATTTGTTATCGTTAATCCCAGGACCTTCGTCATATTGGATGCCACACCACTTCAAAGAATCGTAAATATTCTTTTCTGCGCCTGGCACCAATCTCTTTTGATCCGTATCTTCCAGCCTTAAGAAAAATTGACCACCAGTATTTTTAGCTAGTAAGTAATTGTATAAAGCAGTTCTTAATGATCCAATATGTAGCATCCCCGTAGGAGAAGGGGCGAATCTTGTCCTTACTGGTTTGTTCGGGTGCACATTCTTTACAGGCTTCTTTGATAATATGGATTTGCCTGAAAATACATGGCTCGACTTGAGGATCGTTGAACTCAATCTTTTAGATATGTGAATCATGGGCTGTGTCCACTGGGCACTCTTTGTTTTTTAGACCTCTCATCAAAAAAATTTTGAAAGAGAGCTGTACTTCTAGAATAAGCGTTTCTCGGCATGCACGATGAACATTTCTTGAAGTGCGTAGAACAAAACAAGATCTCGTCCTATATCAAAATTCTTATTTATCATATAATTAAAATACATAACTTGATGTTTCACCGAAGTGGATCATCTGTGGATTTTCGGTGGGGTCTGGGATCCAAGAGCCTGCCATGACACAGTGGATTCTCATCTTCTCGTGATAATACAGATCCGTAAGTAATTTAGGTGTTATCAGGAAATATTGCGAGGTATTGTCGGCGCATGCGTTTTCCACCATAGACTTATGTATGATTCTTTCATTGCGTGAGTCCATACCCTGATTAATTTCATCCACTACTCTGAAGGGTGCGGTGGTATATTCCTGTAAAGCAATCATGTACAGTACCGTCGACACAGCTCTTTCACCACCTGACTGAGTGTGTGAGTCTAACTTTTTCAAGGCTGCATTATCTCTAAATTTGACCATGATCTCAACCTTCCATTCGGAGAAAAGACTAGATTTATCTAGCTTCACAGCGCCTGCGCTTCCAACATCAGTGAATAGATGAGAAAACCTTGTTGAAATTTTGGCTATAATGTCATCTAATTTTGGTTCGAGATAAAGAAGATTGTTTTTCATTTCACCTTCAATTTTGTTTAACTCTTCAACTTGGTTTGGGAGCACTTTCTGCAATTGTTTCAACTCCTTTTCGACTCGACTCAAAATCGTGATTGCAGATCTATCATGATTGATCATTGCAATTTCAGATTCCAGCTTATCAATAATGTCCTGTACATCTTTCAGATTAAAATTCCCATTCTTTTCATATTCTTCAGCATATTCATTTAACTTTTCCCTTACCTCCTCGTCGTAGGATCTAATCTGTTGCATCCACTCCTGGTACTCCGGAGTATCTCTCATACCCTTTACTATTTGTTTCTTAGTCTGATATTCTTTTGTCAAATCTTCTTCACGTTGATTGAAAAATCCAATGACGTGGTTCATTGAATCATCAAGATTTTGTGCTTCAAAGTGGATTATCTCCACGGCGACTAAATCACGCTGGCAACTCTTTAACTTTTCCGTTATGGAAACCAGTTCCTGTAGCGCTTCGGTCTGTTTCTCCAATTGAGTGGATATTTGGGCTTGCACATCTTGAATTTTTTGCGAGACATCTTTTTTTGAATCATAATTCAGTCGATTAACTTCGGATTCGAGAGTCTTGATAGTAGTTTGGGTAAGAGAGTAGATTTTACGTATTTCGTTTAAACTGCGTGCTTTTTCTGCCAGGGCATCACTTTCACTCATATTCTTCGAGAGCCGGTATTTATGCTCACTTTTCTCTTTCGATAATCCATCTAAGACGTTACGTCGTTCTTCGTATTTAGACCTTAATTGTGAAATGTCTGCATTAACACGAGCTTTTTGTTCTTCTGAAACTACAGCAGTTTGATAAAATTTAGTATCTTTAACGTTGGAATCAACCGAAAAGATTTGTCTGTAACCATACGAAGATCTCTTGATGTCAACCACTATATTGCCATGAATAATTCTCTTAAATAATATATTTCCAGTTCGGTCCGGAGTTGTAAGTTTGCGTAATTCTTCAGTCTGCAAAGCTTTTGTTGAGATCGGAATTGTATGGATTCGACTAAACTGGCATAGCATCTCAATAACATGACTATCTCCGGTAACAAAATCTGATAAATAACAATCAAATCCTAAGCTTTTCACCTCTTCTATTGGTATGGGTGGATTTGATTCCACGTCGGATAGTTCTCTCAAGTTCACTTTGAACCGTTTCAGAATATCGTCTGCAAACTCGTCATAAGCAGCAGTGTTTATTACTGTAAATGCCTTACAGGTATTATAATCTACGCATTGCGCTAAGTAGGACGCGAATCTAGGATTTCTGACGGAAACTGACATTATGGGAGGTTCAAATACTTTGCCTTGCATCTCAGGTCTGCTTCGAATATACATCAATGCAGCTTTTACTTCTTTCAAGTCGGCACTTTGATCTAAGATGCCGATCCTATCAGTACTGTTTAATGACCTAGATCTAATCTCTACTTGCCTTTCTATATTTCTCATTTCATGGGTGATTGTACTAGCTTTGCTATCGATATCTGATATCGCATCATTTATGGTACCCTCCAGTTTAATTAAATCATTCCGTTGCGCGGCAATCTCATCAAATATATGTGATTCCGGTACTTGTATGCTGACTAATTCATCTCTTTTCGCTTCCAACTCTTGTCGCGTTTTCGCAATGGACGATTGTAATGTCGCTGTTCTCCCTCTGTAATAATCATTCTGCTGTTGTTTTTTCTCGATGTCTTTTCGTATCGCATTCAATGACACCACTTGTGTATCAAAAGCTAGTTTGATTCCCTGTAGAGCTTCGTTCTTTAGGTGAAGTTTTTCCGCAGCGTTACTAACGTTTTTTTCTAGTTCTTTCTTGGAAGCGCTGAATGGCTTTTTATCTTTCAAAAAGCTTCGTAAATTGTTCTTTGCTTGATCGGATTCTTTCTTGTAAACGTGAAGCCTTTCTTTGTGCTCTTTAACCTTAAGATAAGGCAGTAGTTGATTATGCAGTTCAATTTTTGTCTTTTTCTTCTCAAACTCTTGAAAGGCTCGAACCGACTCCGTTAGTTCCTCACGTTTACTTTTAAGCTCTTCCAGTTTTTGTTTATTTAGATTCAGTTCCTTTCGTGTATCTATTTGTTTGGTTTGGAATTCCTTCAAATTTTGCAACACATCAAGCAACTTCACATCAATAGAACGCACCGTCTCAATTAATAGCCTATCAGATTTCAGACGAGCAAATTCTTCCACCCTTTCTTGCGATAAAAATTGACATAAATTATCCAGTTGAATATTAAGTTGTGAAATCATTTGCCTTATGACACTTTCAGAGACTTGCTTATCGTTAAGTGAATATTCTGATTTGTTCTTTGCCCTTATCAGAAATCGTGTTATCTTAATGACTTCATCGTTAGGGTTGACGCCAGTAATCCCCTCTACGTTAGGCGAATTTTTCAATGTGATCTCAATCTTGCCTTGTTGCTCCCCATTTTTAATGAA
Organism: Torulaspora microellipsoides; assembly: GCA_900186055.1. NCBI lineage: Eukaryota > Fungi > Ascomycota > Saccharomycetes > Saccharomycetales > Saccharomycetaceae > Torulaspora > Torulaspora microellipsoides. The sequence goes on along the minus strand of FYBL01000006.1, from coordinate 683,451 downwards.
GTCCTCAACCCTTTTACTCCTCCCGATATATTCAGGCTTACCACCTAATCCAAGACAGACTGCACAAACAAAAGTCGACTTCCCTGAACCGTTAGGTCCTATGATCATATTCAAAGACGGCGAAAGGTCAAACTCAGTCAACTTGTAAGTGACAAAGTTCTCCAATCTTATTTTTATTAGAGCACCTGGTTGAAATGTAGAATAATCTTTACCTTCAAGCCTTAATCTCTTGTTAGTTGAAGCTATCTCGGTACCTTCATCCAAATGGCTATTAGATCTTCTTTGTGCATACACTGATAAATCCAAAGTGGACATCATGAAGGTAAATGGCTGCTAACAATACCTCTGCAGTTTTTTATATGGTGTGCCTTGAGCTGTGTGGATTATGTATTTTCTTACCGTTTGTCTTTCAGATGGCGCTGCTTTTGTTCAGATCTCTAAACCTGTAGTTTTCTGTTCGTTTCGTGGGTAAACCAGAAAATGCAAGATGAAATGTGCTTTATTCGCTAATGCCAGCTATACCTGAGCATCATTTTAGGATTATAAGATATATTGGACAGTGCTTCGATCATAATGGGACGTCAGAACTGCTTTCATTTCATTCACGTGACCTTGAGAGCTCAATTATTAAGAAGCACAATGGCAGATGAAGTTTGACTTATTAGATTTAAGTTGCAGAGACAAAGCACAAAACAGAGTAAATTCAGGTGCATATTGGAGATGCCAGCAGTATTGAGATCAAGGATAAAGCCTGAATCTGATGCATTAGAAGTACCCAGCTCTCCACAGCCTACTGCTCTGCGTAGAAAACGAAGAAAGAGAGCTAATGATGACGATGGGAATGATAATGCTAGCGATTCAATAATATCAGACAGCGAGGAAAAGAGGCTGAATAGAACTGTAGGTAATAGCAGACCATTTGAAATAATATCAGGGCTACCAGCTACTTTAGAAAATCCACAGTACAACTCAGCATTAACGCATCCTTTGCAGGTGAAAGATGCAGCTGTGTTGTACGCTTCACTGGTGAGTTCCAGGAAAACATGGGTTCGTGGTGAGATGTTTGATCTATACTTTACGAAACCAGCAAGATCTCTCAAGGAGGAGGAGGCTCTGAACAAGCAGGATGCTCTAGCCCAAGCAATGACCTTGCAAGTACGTGATAAGATGCAGAAAATGTGCGATTGTACCATGCTCGGTGGGCCACATGTATTTCCAGTAAGGCTTTTCATTTTGAAGAATGAGCAACTGGAAAAGAAATGGCAAGAAGAACAAGATTTTAAGAAGAAGGAGAGGGAAGATAAAAAGAAGAAGGATCAGGATGAGAGGAAAAAAAGAATAGAAGAGAAGAAACAACAGCTCTTATTGAAGAAGCAGGAGCGTGAAAGGATGGTGCAAATACAGAAGGAAAACAAGGCTAAGGCCAAGTTGGAGCAAGAAACATTGAAGCAAAAGAGGAAAGAAGAAATTAAACAGGCTAAAGAAGAGCAGAAAAAACTCAAGAAGTCAGGGTCGTTATCCAATTTATTGCCTTCTGCCTCTAATCTCAAGTCTAGATTTTCGCCACCAGCTGCCCAATCGGTGACTGATCCGAAGATGATTGCTAATTTGAACCTTATGGCTCAACGGGATTCAAAGTTGAACTCTTTAATGGGAATAGTTGCTAACGGTGAAGCCACGTTGGAACAAGTAGAAGAGTTTAAAAAATTTATTGAGGTTGCCAAGAAAAGGCCTGCCCCCCCAGGTTGGAAACCTCCGCCTAATATATCCGAAAAGCCAAAGGTGAGAGCACTAGATTCTAGCAGTGTAGAGGGAACGTCTTCAACTTCTGCTGATAAAAAAGAAAAAGAAAACGATAAAGTCAATGATATCAAGGATTTAAAAGATGAAAACTCTACTAAAGAGAAGAAGGATGACAAAAAGAAAGAGGACGGTAATATAGAAACCATAAACAACGAAAAAAGCAGCCACATCAAACAAGAGAATGAGTCGAAAGGCAAGTCAATTGTGAAGGAGTCGGATTCAAATACTGACGATAAATCCATGCAACTAACGGCTTTTCAACAGAAGTACGTACAAGGTGCTCAGATCATTTTGGAATACCTAGAGTACACTAACTCGCGATATATGCTTCCTAAGGACGCTATTATTGAGTTCTCTGAGAGTACACAAGAATACATTATATCGTGGATTATGGTGCACAATAAGAGAGAAATTAACAGATATAAGGTCAAGAGAATAAAAGAGCTGTGCAAGGGAATAAAGAGTGACGAAGAAAAACAGCGCATAGCTGAAAATTATGATCTTTACTCTGAAAAGGGATGTCCTGCACCTTTGTACACACCAATGACTGTTAGATTCACAGGAATTCACAAGAGATTTGGCCCCATACTATCAAATAGTACTGAACGATTGGAAAAAGTACAAAAGGATATGAACAGCATATTGGACGTTGGCACAAGACTCTCTGGCTATAGTTTATGGTACCAGTTGGATGCATATGATGATAAAGAACTCTCAGAAAACCTTCGAGTCGAACTAAATGAGTATGAGCATGAATTAAGGAGTAAAAGACAGAAGAAATAAATAGTTTTTGAAAAATTCATTATGTAGAATATTGCAATTGGATGCCAAATTTTGCAGGATATATAGGAATTTTATTTTTCTGTACTGAAGAATTCTCTGATTCTGCTATTGCATCCGTTTTGCATAATTCGGATCCTGTTGATATTAGAAATCCTTTGAATTTACCTTCCCATAGTATTTTAAGTTTCTTGTCGCGTAGAGATGTGCTAACCTTCCATACACTGGTGAAATTGGAATGGTTATATGAGTTTTCAAACTGCTCTATAACTGACTTTTCTTTATCAATTTTTTTCAAGGAGGTGGAAAAAGCCGTAGTCAAATCGTTTAATAACTGTTGTTCCTGTTGCTGTCGCTGTTCCTCTTCCATTTGGGAAGATAAGTTTGCAGATTTGTGAGGATTTGGCGCAAGTAGGTGATAATACATCAAATTGTCATCTTGGAGAAATGATTGATCTTTATGATTTTCAGATCTGAGAGCTGACCTTGTATCAGTCGTACCTTTTTTCCAGAATTCACAACCAAAAGACAGGTTCGACTCTATAGAATACAGGTTGAAATCATATTTTGCACAAAATGTTGAGCTTTCGCTGGTCTTCGCAGTATATGTGGATGAAAGGTGACCAAAAATTGGATTCCATGTAAAAGTTAGAGTCAGCGGTCTTCCCGTATTTGGAGCATGTGTGCAATAACGGAGCGTTGTCGAACAACCGGGACTCAAAGTTATTAGACCTAGCCAGATTTCACCTCCAAGAGAGAGGGATGAATTGTTGTATAAGGAGGTCTTCATTTTCGAAGGAGCACCAAGAAAATTGTGCAAGAATCTGTAGCCACATAAAAAGTCGTTCGTAGAGAAAATCACTTCTTGACTACTTCTGCCAGTATCTCGTTGCCAATAGCAAGTAGAGATATTAAAATCATTGAAGCTGCTAAGACATTTTAAGATTATCTGGGTATCGAAGCTTAGTCTTTTGACAACCATTGCCTCCAGGTTTGAATTCGGATAAAACATTCTTCCGTAATAAAGAGATTTTGTCCCTTTGGAGTTCTTATCTTGTGATAATAACTTATGGTTGTAAAATGGTTGAAAATATCTATAAGTTTCTGTGGCATCTTGCAAATTGATTGCAGCAGAATTTTGTACAATTCTCTCCAAATTATCCGCATCTGTATACAAATAGGTCAATGATCCGTTAAAGATCTTTCTTGTGGATACTTCCATTGTGTTAAACGTGAAAGGGGTTGAGGCATTGGATATTTGAAATTTTAGTCCTGTCGGTATAGGAAATTCAAGTAACGCCCTTGAAGTTGCTGTGATGTTTGCATAACTATTGTCACAATTCCAATGCGTGGCACGTTCAAACGATCGCAAAATGTAATCCATATAGTCAAGCATTACTCTCTATTCATTTGTTTTTTTGCTTTCCTCTTTTGCATGTTGATGTTAATCTTGATCTTGAAGGCCGGAACGGCATCGCATGAGGAACTTGAATGACATTCATCGTCAACTCTTCAAGCAGTACTGCCAACCAATAAAGATCACAAAAGTGCAAACAAGGCGACCTTTCCACAAGCTTGGTGTGTGGTCTGGAATTGAACATTGAATATATCCAACGATGGATACAGAGATACCAGTATTGAAGTTGGAAGGGAACGATTTTCCCATTTTCGATACACCAAAAAAATCAGCAACATCACATTCTCAAGCCAGTGCGATAAGGAGGGCAAGTTTCAATGGGGGAAGTGAACGAAGACGATCTAACAGTCATACTTCAAGTGGCAAGAATGTAAAAAGTTCGAATGATATATCGTCGGCATCAAGGATATTTAGAAATTTGCTAATCCTCGAAGATGATTTACGAAGCCAAGCACATAGACAAAAAGTATTAAAATGGCAATTCACAATTTTTTTATCCTGTTTAATGGGCGTAGCAGGTTTTGCATTTTACGAACTGTACTTTACTAATGATTCTGTGAAAGGGTTTCACAAATTTATATTACAATTTACCTTACTGTTCATTGCCATCACAGTTGCTTTATTCCATCTTGGTGGAGAATACAGAAGGACAATTGTGATACCAAGGAGATTCTTCACCTCAACGAATAAAGGGATCCGACAATTCAACGTGAAGCTTGTCAAAGTCCATTCGACATGGAACGAAAAATTCACAGATTTTGTTAGATTAACCACAAGAAATGTCGCAAGGGGAAATATTCATTTCTTTATGTATATCTGCAGATTGAGCCATGAAAATGCATTTGTAACGTTTTGGAAAAGCGTTACGATCCGATCACAACCAAGAATTGGAGCTGTCGATGTAAAATTAGTGCTCAATCCCAGAGCTTTTAGTGCCGAAGTAAGAGAGGGCTGGGAAATTTATAGAGATGAATTCTGGGCAAGAGAGGGAGCAAGAAGACGTAAGCAAACGACTTGAATCATAGAAAATAAATATTTCAGTGTAGCGGTTCTGAATGGTTAATTTATTTGTTTCGATCATTTAATAGATCTGAAGCTTAAAGCGACCATATTTTCATCATTATATTTCATTTTCTATTATTTTAAATATGTAATATCAATCATCACATTATTAAACATATTCCACCTGGAATAATCATGTTGCAACCAAGACAAGATCACTATCATCGAACTGAAGGATTTAGAACACATTTGAAATCAATTAGAAGTTGTTGTTAAAATGAATGAAAGTGTTCTTCTATTGCTGGATGATGAAAACTTTTCGGTAAGACGCTTCATAGCCGGGTAATCGCTATCTGGTAGAACAAATACTCTCAAGGACAGCCTGAATGCGCTGGTAATGCTATGATGGCGCAACATGGCGGGTTGTTATTTGCTCCATAGTATCAATATGTAGTGGAGAACTATGCAACATACATCATTAGATGGTAAACCGCCATGTAAACCCAAATATACGTCAAAGACGAGGAGTCTTGCTAGGGCTAGCAATGCTAATGCTCGCCCCGATCAGATCTGGATTTTTCGCGCCGCACCGCGATTAATTCTTATCAAGACATCAATATCGCATCCTTTCAAAGGTGGAGGTTAGAATGGACGATAGTGATAAGATGTCTCATTAGATTCTCACTGCGATAACGTCTGTTCCCAGCGGCAATTCCGATTGATGTGATATGACATCGTTTGCTTCATGCTGAGTTGTAATGAACATGGATATATATATATAAACCATGGAAAACTGATTGGTGTATTTGTCGAAGAGGTGGAGATTTCAGAAATGCAGAGAAACAAACAAACAAACGTAATGTCTTCGAGTAAAGCAGATAATTATATTTCACCTGTGCCCTCGATAGGCAAAGGGGATTCAGTGCAGATATACACATCCACGTCTAATATTCGCACAGTTCGTTCGCATACAGGTGCAGGTGAAGTGAATTACATCAATGCTGCGTCTTCAACGAATGATGATCAACTGTTAGCAGAAATTGGTTATAAACAAGAGTTGAAACGTCAGTTTTCCACTCTACAAGTTTTTGGAATTTCTTTCTCTATCATGGGTTTATTACCATCTATTGCCAGTGTGTTGGATGATGGACTAGCTGGTGGTTCGGTGTCAGTGGTTTGGGGATGGTTTATTGGAGGCGTTTTCATTATGATCATCGGTGTCACAATGGCTGAGAATGCCAGCTCTATCCCCACGGCAGGTGGCCTTTATTATTGGACATATCATTATGCACCAGAGGGTTATAAAGCTGCTACGTCTTACGTTATTGGTATTGGTAATTCTTTAGCATTGGCTGCAGGTGTCTGTTCCATTGATTATGGCTTGGCCGAAGAAGTTTTAGCAGCTGTTGTTGTCGCCAAGGATGGCAATTTTAATATTACCAACGGCAAGCTTTACGGTGTATTTGCAGCAGCTGTGTTTGCTATGGTTCTGTGTACGTGTATGGCTTCCGGTTGGTTAGCCAAGTTACAAACCGTTAGTATTGTATCCAACTGTTTCATTATTGCACTTTTTCTAATAGCTGTACCTATTGGTACAAAAATCAATCGCGGCGGGTTTAACGATGGAAAATTCATCTTTTCACAGTTCGAAAATATGAGTGATTGGAACAATGGTTGGCAATTTTGTCTTGCTGGTTTTATGCCAATCGTATGGACAATCTCATCCTTCGATTCATGTGTTCATCAATCTGAAGAAGCTAAAGATGCCGCCAAAGCCGTTCCTATTGGTATTATCGGATCGATTTTTGTATGCTGGGTACTTGGTTGGGTTATTAACATTGTACTGATGGCGTGTTGTGATAGTGATTTGGATAACATTGTGAACAGTGAGTATCAACTAGGTATGGCACAAATCATTTATGATTCATTAGGGAAAAGATGGACGCTGGCATTTTTGTCATTGATGATCTTTTGTCAATTTTTGATGGGCGCTTCAATGTTGACCGCTGTTTCAAGACAAGTATGGGCTTTTGCTCGTGATAACGGCATGCCGTGTTCCAATCTAATCAAGAAAGTTGACAAAAGACTCTCCGTTCCATACAATGCAGTTGCTTTTAGTGGCATTATATCATTGTTGTTAGGTCTCTTATGTTTGATCGATGACACCGCCGCTGACGCATTATTCAGCTTATCCATCGCAGGAAACTATTTAGCATGGTGCGCGCCAACCTTTTTGAGACTGACATGGGGCAGAGATGTGTTTAAACCCGGCCCATTTTACCTGGGTAAATTCTTTTCACCCCTTCTGAATTGGATTAGTGTTCTCTTTCAGGTATTCATCATCATTCTATGTATGTTCCCAGCCACAAAGGAGGGTGTTACTAAATCAACAATGAACTATTCCTGCGTTATCGGTCCAGGTACTTGGTTATTATCCTTGATTTATTACTTAGTTTACAAAAAGAAAGATTATCACGGACCAGTATCCAATTTGACAGATGAGGAATTCGCAGACGCCGTCGGTTCAAATGTCATTGACGAGATACTATCGCATACTGACAAAGGTGTTTAGAATAACAATTTTGCATAATATATATAGCACATAACGTAATACATCTGTTTCTAATATGATCACGCTCAACTCAAAAGTAGTCACAGCTACTGTACGCCTTACCCTACCTACTCCTGTCAGGAAACTTCTAGGCAAAAGACCCTTAAGCTGTAGGCCAACGCGCAGAACACGGAAATACCGCCCTCCGGCCATATGATTGGCTCGGGAAAATTACCGGAATAGCTTCCGGCAAGGCTTCGAGCAAGGCTATTATTCCTAATGGGGAAGCTGCGTGCGTCGCATTGTTAAGCCGTGAAGTCGCGCAAACTGATTTAATCGCGGTGTTACATCGCAAGTGATAATACGCACCAAGCCCGCTGTGGCATCCTATATATGACAGTTGTCTCTATACTGGCTATATATATATGTAAACGGAAGCTGCTTGGAGTAGTTGAAGCACCTTGTTTCTCGTCTCTAGCTGGTTAAACACATTGGGAATAGCAAGCCACAGAGAGACTTAGTATGAATTCAGCATTAACACCACCATCGGAAGGTATATCAGCCGTCTTGTCGCCTTCAACAAGTGTAGAAGAGACAAAGAATCATTCGAGCAGTATTGTTCAACCCAATAAGGTTGAAGATATTGCAAGAGCGTGTCAAACTTTATATAAAGCCTTTGCACAGTCGCCTGCTAACGATTATCTACTAAAGAAGTTTTTTAACATTCCTACTGGTGAGACTGTCTCGAGGGATAGAATCAATGCTATTCTTCATTACTACACTGCATGGTACAATGATTTGGGCGGTGAAATTGTTGAGGCCAACGATTTCGACGCCGTTGGAATCTGGAGTTTACCAGGACGCCATTTACCTGCAACGTTAAGTCAAGATCATACCTTCAATAAAATCTTCTTCGACGATCTCGATCAAAGAAAATATCAGGTTTTACCTGAAGGTATGGGATATTATTACTTGTTCATGATCGGTAAAGATTTATCTCAACCACACGTTCGCGGCTCGGTGAGGGCAATATTAAAGCATTATAAACAAAGAGCAGATCGTGACAATTGTGCCATGGTCTTGGAAGCGATCTCGTCCCATGCCAAATCTGTGTATGAGTATTTTGGCTTCAAAGTTTTTTTGACGTTCAGATTTGGCGAAGGTGAGGTAGACAGTAGCGGTAAACTGGATCCAAACGGGGAAGGATTCATTGCATATCTAATGATCTATCACAAGGACGGTGATAAAATACTTAGAAGTTGAATAGAGTATCAGGCTACATAGTTCACTTTATAGACAATACACAAAGTTTCATTTGACTGTTGTTACTTCTATGATATAGAGGCTTATAGGCGGCATTCGTCTGTTACCCGGTCTTTTTTTGTTGATACCCCCTTTCCCGTTAGTGGTGAAAATCGGTCAACTTCCCACTCGTTGAGTTGGTATAGTAATAAACAAGATCGGAGTTTGGGTTTTTCAACAGTACTGAAGGTGAATAGTGAAGTTTGCTGATAGATTGAATACAAGGTTTGGTTTGCTGATATTTGGCTGGTACTATTTTTTTCTCTTTGAAGCCTTATTTATTTCATTTTTCCGTTGCCAACTACTACCGATTCTTCAGCAGATAACTTAAGATGATGCGTGGTTTTAAGCAAAAGTTGATGAAGAAAGCCAGTAGTTCTTCGTCTACGAATAATAAGAAGAAGGAAAAAGAAAAAGATCCCGCACAGGAGAGTAAAAAATCTTCCACTAGTGCTGCGGGATCTGTGTCTGGATCGGGTGTTAGTAGTAGTAGTAGAAGCTCTTTAGAGAAAGGGAAATCATCGTCTCCCACCTCTGGCTCTTCTACCTCTAGCAGGCATCACTCTTCTGCAGCCGGAATCTCAACTAGCTCTTCCAAACAAAAAAGTAATTCTACTTCAGGTTCGAAAGGTACTAGTTCTACCGGCTCTACAAGAAATGTCACACCCATGGTTCATGTGACGAACTCTAAGCAATCATCGAAGAATTCCGGCTCGGATCGTTCAGCAGCAGCTCCTCCGACAGTTGCTATAACGAAAGAAGCCCCTAATGATACAGTTAATAAATCGCATCCAACGTTAATTGGGGCTGCTGCAGCTGTTTCATCATCTTCCCCAATTTCTGCGACTTCGCCTGCCTTTGGATCAAGCCAAAGCTCTACAACATCTGCTAAAGATCATACTAGCCTCAATAATAGTCCTTCATCTCCTTCAGGCATAGATATTCCAAGGTTATCACATTCTTTTGAAAAATTACCCACACCAACCAAGCTAAATCCAGATAACGAATTAGATCTGATCAAGATTCCACAACGTCATTCCTCATCTAGATTTGAACCGTCTCGGTATGCACAGCTAACGAAATTACCCAATTTCGATGACGTCTCGCCCGAAGAAACGATATCCTTATTCATTGCCAAAGTAGATCAATGCAACACGATGTTCGATTTCAATGATCCAAGTTTTGATATCCAAGGTAAAGAAATAAAACGCATCACTTTACAGGAACTTATTGAGTTCATAGTAACAAATAGGTTCACTTATACACATGAAATGTATGCGCATGTGGTTTCTATGTTCAAGATTAATTTGTTTAGACCACTTCCACCACCAGTGAACCCAATTGGTGAAATTTATGATCCTGATGAAGATGAACCAGTAAATGAATTAGCTTGGCCCCACATGCAACTCGTTTACGAGTTTTTCTTGAGATTCGTTGAGAGTCCAGACTTCAATCATCAGATTGCCAAACAATATATTGATCAAGAGTTCATATTACAGTTATTAGAACTATTTGATAGTGAAGATATTAGAGAAAGAGATTGTTTGAAGACAACCCTGCATAGGATTTACGGTAAATTTTTGAGTTTGAGAAGTTTTATCCGGAGATCAATTAACAACATCTTTTTGCAATTTACTTATGAAACTGAGAGGTTTAATGGTGTTGCAGAACTACTGGAAATTCTAGGTTCGATTATAAATGGATTTGCCTTACCACTGAAAGAAGAACATAAAGTTTTTCTTGTCAGGGTATTACTTCCATTACATAAAGTTCGTTGTTTATCACTATACCATCCACAACTGGCTTACTGCATTGTCCAATTTTTAGAGAAAGAGCCATTATTAACTGAGGAAGTTGTCATGGGCTTATTACGTTATTGGCCCAAGATTAACTCTACAAAAGAGATTATGTTTTTGAACGAAATCGAAGATATATTTGAAGTAATTGAACCATTGGAATTTATAAAAGTGGAAGTGCCATTATTTGTTCAATTAGCGAAATGCATTTCATCTCCACACTTTCAAGTAGCTGAAAAAGTTTTAAGTTATTGGAATAATGAATACTTTTTGAATTTATGCATTGAAAATGCTGAAGTCATATTACCAATCATATTCCCTGCTCTTTATGAATTGACTGCACAACTAGAATTAGACACTGCAAATGGTGAGGATGGAACGTCGGATCCATATATGCTAGTTGAGCAAGCAATTAACTCAGGTTCTTGGAACAGAGCTATTCATGCCATGGCTTTTAAAGCTTTGAAGATTTTCCTAGAGACTAATCCTGTGCTTTACGAAAACTGTAACTCATTGTACCTTTCAAGCGTTAAAGAAACTCAAAAACGTAAGGCACAACGAGAGGAAAATTGGAGCAAATTAGAAGATTACGTTAAAAGATTAAAAATAAGTGAAGGAGGTGATACAGGAAGGACAAGCGATGATGATGGAATGGAACAAGATTCAAACGCAAGTAATCCTGAAGCTCGCCGAGGAGAAGGAAATGACGGACCAGATGCTAAGAGTAAAGATATCGATATGGCTGCGCCAGCAAACTAAGTTTCCTTTTATTTCCATTCGGAGTTTTGTCATTTAAAAAAGAATACCCAATAAAGTAATAAACAAGTTGCAACGTGTAACTACTGATATTATATATAAATCATATATACATACCAAATGTCCAAATACAAGACTATTAAGTTCGAAAGCGTTGAATTAGTCGTTAGTTTCTTGCTTATTATATAATTCTTGCTTTGCTGTGACAAGCGCGGGCGTGCGCTATATAAAATTCATCAAAATATTAGGGAGGCAATGATCGAGTGTTAAATCTCAATGGATTCATAAGAGATTAAAAGATCTGAAGCAAATCTTATTTAAGAATTGAGTAACTTACCGGCGGAAATTATGAGAGCATTTACTACTCAGCGCATGCTTTATAACAGTATTAGGAACACTGCGTTCAAGAGGTTTAGTACAGTTGGGACCTCGTCCATCATGGTACCCAGAGTTGCTACCAAAGTGGTTGGCCTCACAATGGCAACTTCATTGGGTATTGCTGCACCATGGATTTACAACTCTAAAAATTTAATCTATAACGATGCCATACTTGATGTCAATAGAAATCCTAGTCTTTCCACTGTATCAGCCCAGGAAACCGGTCTCCCTTCACAGGCTCGTGTTCAAAGAAAGTCTCGTCTTAATGGCTACTTAGATTATAGGCAACTGTGTATTGGATCCATTTTTGGCTTAGTTCTTGGTGTTGTTGTTGGGAAGGTATCTACTCTTTTAGTTTATGTTTCAGTTATTGGATTTTTGAGTTTACAATGGCTACAGAACAGAGGTGTTGTTGATAAAGATGCCACAAGATCATTATTTTCAAAGTACATTATTAAAACTGGTCGAGAAACGATTGATTTCAACACTTTAATTTGGGAAAGGCCTAGTTTTAAAATATCATTCTTGTTGACATTTTTATTGGCAGCAGCAAATATCTGAAAGCCAAAATATATTAATTAATATGTATCTTCATATATATTATTATATATTGTGCATGCGTATGGTCAGCGTATGTGCAATTTGCACGCAATGGAGTAATGTGATGAAATTAAACGTAGTTTCTGGAACGACTCTTGAAAAAGAATTGAATAATTAATGCCTGAAGAACGCTGATTCCTGCTGTAATACCGATAACCAATAAGGACAACCATGTCAATCTTGAATCGGTGGATTGAACAGTGTACATATTTCTCCATTCTCTTGCTCTTAAATAGTTCATTGCCTTATTGATCTTAAGCAGATTTCTGTCAATTTCTTCAATGGCATTGTTAGCAATTGCGTCTTGTGGTGAAATTTTCTCATCTTGACTACCTATAGTCCCTTTCTCCAATTCTAACACAACTTCAACTTTTTTCAAGGCTGTACCATAACTGTTACTAAAGCAGAAGGAGTATTGGCCTAGGCCGAATGATTTCAACAAGAAATCAGAGTATTTCCTTTGTTTTTCATTAACAATTTGTGCCCCATCTGGTGCAGTAATTTCAAAATCAATTTCAAAATTCCCTCCAGTTAGAACTTGATAACTCACTACTAAAGACTCCTCGTGAGATACTAAATCATAAAATAGGCATTCCTTACTAAATGCCGGTAGTGTAATTGCAACAGGCGCATAGTTTGAAGTAGAGGCTAAGACAGGTGACGATGCTAGAATGAAAACACTTGCGATCACTGTCCAATAGAGAGAAGAAAACGCAGTCATAATATCTCAGTTCAATTAAAAAAATACCCTTAGTTTGTCTAAATAGAGCAACCTCAGTTAAACCAATGTCTAATTTCCAAATCCTTGTACTTTCTTTCTTATTAAACAAAAGAGAAGAATTATTCTTTAACCGTGTTTGGCTCGAATCGTATTTTTTATTTTCCATCTGAACACGTAAAAAAAAAAGTTGTTCAATCATTATTGCAAGAAAGAACGCGACTAACCCAAGATGAATACAAAGTGATCAAAGTAATAGATGTCTTAACTTCACTGACATGAATATTTTTCTCTACCTATGCTGTTCATTTCAGCTTTCTTTTGGAAAAACAACTGTCTTTGCAGTTCAGTAATCAGTTTGCAGCTTCCTTTGCTTGTCATTGTGGTACATTTATCTACTAACTTGCTGGCTAAGGAAACATCCCTGTGGGTCAGTGTCAGGAACTGTACATTTTTCATCCTGATTAATTGAGATAGCAATACCCCTTTATAAACCAATTTTTCGCATTTATACTGTGGATTGGTATCATTTTCCATATATTTCAAGGCAATATCGATACCATGAGGATCAGCATCTGTATAAATTTCCCAATCCACGATACAGGAACATATCTCATGTTGTAGCCTATTTAAAAATAGCCTGGTCAGAAAATCTGGATATCCTTTCCCTGTAATGATGATTGTATTCTTTGGAAGAGTTGCATTTGAGGAATCGACCAATTTATTGTAAACTGCTTCCTTTTCCAGGACGATCAAACGCAATTTCCTAGTATTATCCCCTAGAATCCTTACAGTTGAATCTTGATTCATATACGGTATCAATGAAGAAGCATTGCCAGGTATACGTGTTTCTTTTCCGTTTGTTAGGACGCTAAGCTCTATTGGTGTGTAACATAATCCTTTTTGAGCAGGCACGATATAAAGACAATCCTTGGAGTTTAAACCGAAACATTTGGTAATAAATGAGAGCCAATATTCCACTTTTCTTTGAGTTTTGTACAATTCTACGTTGGAATAGTAAATATCACGTATAGTTCTTATCTTGTTTGTCTTGATAGATTCATGAATCGTGCGAAGTAAACTTAACAATATCGCTATCTTATTAGATGATGCGCCCAATCCTGCGGTATATGGGAAATCCAAACATGTTTTACTCTTATCTTGAACGATACTAATAGCTTGCTGATGCTGTTCAATTGAGTTTTTCGTCAGTGATAATATGGATTCAATAGTGTCAACAACGCCACCTTGAGCAATACTGAAATGGATACTACGTGGGGTTGGTCTAAATGCTTCCAGTAGCTCACTTTTACTCTGATGCTGTTTCATAAATTCACTCAGACATGATGGCATTTTTGATAAATAGCTATTTATTTATGGGTTATATTTTTGATGTTGATGTTGATGTTGATTTAAAGATGGGCGGCTATATATATTTTTCTTCTAAATATTTCAATTTACTCTTGAATGAATCTCTATCCAAGTAGCAGCCTTTAAACCATCTACGGTTATTTGAGAAAGCTGTTCTTGCATGTAGGATTCTGGTATTGTTAAATATGACGCAGGTATTCTCTGGTAGTTTGACCCTGAATTGATTCTCTGCATTATTGATAAATTCATCAAAAAGTCCTATTGCATGAGCAAAATCTCTAAACAAGAATCTTTCAGTCAGTTTACCTGGGGAAGTATTTGTTTCAGGAGACTTTTCATAAATACCAAAAGTGAAAGGAGCTTGGAAAGGTGGAGAATAATAGACACGTTTAATCAATGATTCGTAATTGCCCATCAACGTATTTGATTCGTTACTTTCATATTGTTCGATCATGGGTCTAGATTGATAGAGTCTGTAATCTCCCTTTTGGTAATGGTAGTTGATGGGAACGTGCTGTAAAGCTTCATACCCTTCAGCGTCCTTTTCGCGAACATATCTTGCAGCATGGAAAGAATCAACAAAGAGGTTCATACCACCTGTATCTTCAATTGGATTATCTATACAATGCAGTAGCTGGAAACCAGGAACGTTCTCCAAGTACAATAGATCCATATGAAGTGGTAATGATAAATTGGAGTATGCTATATTTGAAGTTGTATGAACATCGTTCTTAACGTCGAACGTCGAACCATATAGAGTTGTTCTAATGGGTCCAATTCTTTCACATATTTCTTTAACGGCATTGTGATTTCCTTTAGGGATTCCATGAATAAAAGTGATACCATATTTCTGCAATGTCGTCAAAGCTTTGTACAGTTCAGCTTCGTCCTGCAAAAAAGTATCGAAATGCGTCGATAGCAGATCACTGATGTTATTTTTCAGAGTTGTTTTATCCCACAAAATGGGTTTATGTTTGGACAACGATTTCCTCAACGAGTCAGTCACAAACGTTGACCCCTTGAATTTGTATATGAAATCCAGGGAATAGTTGTAAGAATCTCCGTCCTGCCAGTTGATTAGAACAGATTGCGAATCCTCTGCGATTTCCACCAACTCAGGGATCGTAGATTTAGGATTTATCACCAATTGACCCGTGGTAAACAATTTCTGACCAGATTTAAAATCAAGCGATTTGGGTGATTCGGATGAATCCCTCAAAAATAAGTTATTGAAAGTCACCGTGAATGGTTCGTTTTTAGGAGAATCTTTGGTGATGAACGTGATAGTTGTAGAATCCTTGTTGAAAAACGTCTTCAAGATTTTCCCCTTGTTGCTATTCAACGAACCTTGTTGTGGTAAAGACGTTGAATATTGTCTTAGCAGCCTAGGCAGAATCGATGAGCGCACAGGGCCTGACGTTGCCCCCTTAACAAAAGTTTGAAATAACATGAATGGCCTCTTAGCTTGTGAAGATCTCAGTTGAGTTACCAAAACTCATCAACGGCTCGTCAATCTTGCTCTTTTATATAGACAACAGTTCTCAGCTGATCTTTTAACTTAGCCATTCCCTGCGGCCCGAGAAATCCGTGCGGGGTCGAATGCCCTGATTTGCCATGTTAGGGCACGGGTGAAAAGACCGAAATAAATCTTCAAGACCTAACTTTGAGAGCTCTAGGTCTTGTTCCATAAATTTCAGATATGGCGGCATTCTAAGAAGATTTTACCGGTCATTACGATATATAACAAGGTAAAGTGAAGCACATTGGTGGATATAGAGCACGTCATGTATCGTTGTTGTGCCAGCGGATACCATCGTGGGTTGAAGGGCTCAAGATATGTCTATAGAAACTATGCGTTGTTGAACTGCAGATCTGTAAGTACGGGGAGTGAGCATCGTGATAGTACGGTTGCAGAGGGCGATAGCTCAAAGCGTGATGATGAAGCATTGAGGGGTGAACTCTTCAATGTGATTGACTTTTCCAATAGGGTTCTCGAGAAGACGATTCGGTCCATGCCTGGCTCCGACGGGAGGCATCAAAGGAAACCTGGTGATGCTTCCGTAACTCATAGAAAACATGACACTTCTAAGATGAAAACGTACAAGGATACGTCGTTTACGCTGTCATCGAAACGTATCAAACATGTTACGGTCACTTTAGAAGATGGGATCATAAATGAGAAAGATGGAAAGAGGAAACCGGTGGTTCAACCACCAGAGTTGGTTCATGATCTCAATAGAATACTGTATCAACCAGTAACATTGCATCCCTTGAGGGATTCTAGGACCGGGATTTATAATTTTGAACGTGGATTGGAAACTATTACACCGGATTATTTAGAGTCCAAGGAAGGTGCGGTTCATTTTGTGACACCTCATAGGGATGCAAAATTGTTGGAATTAGCAGGAAAATTTGAACAGAAATACATATCATCTACAAGTTCAATGACTTCGACGTTATCTCATTTGCATTACCTGTTATCGAACTTTAGGTCTTTAAACGTCATTGCTTCGCCAATTTCCAAATACTTTCCGCAGACTAACTGTTCTTTCACACAGGGCGCTCAATTCCCATCAACCATTATACTGAGAAAAATGAATTCGAAAGTAAGATCTTTGGATTCCGATAGAAGCTTGGATAGGGAAATAATTCTTTCTATCCTAGGTCACTCGTTGGAAGAATTTTTAACGGAAAAAGTTCCAGATCGGGAAGAGACATATCATTATTCAAAAATTGATGACTTTATATTACGTTCACAACTGGATGCATACGATCCCCGATTACCTGGAACAGGTGTTTTCGATTTAAAAACAAGAGCGGTAGCAGCGATAAGACATGATCTATCGTATGTAGAGAAAAATAATAATTATACTGGCTATGAGATCGATAAGGTTTACGGGGAATTTGAATCATTGGAAAGAGAATTTTTTGAACTTATTCGAAGTACCCTTTTAAAATATTCGTTACAAGCTAGAATCGGTAAAATGGACGGTATTTTTGTTGCTTATCACAACATATCGAGAATGTTTGGGTTCCAATACCTTCCATTGGATGAAATCGACTACATCATTCATTCAAGCTATGGCTCGCAATTTAAGCGTGCCTTAGACCATAGAAATAATAATTTGAAACAGATTTATGGCGATGAGAAGTTTATACTTCATTACCAACGCAATGATCGTGCAATTGCAGCTAAAGTGGCTGACGCAGAATTCAAAATGTCAATTATACTGTTGAGAAACATACTGAATTATCTTGAAGAAAAACTTAAACTGAAAGGCATCAATGATTGGAAGATGTGTAAAATAATGATGAAAACGGAAAACGTGACGGAAACTATACCCAACTCTGATAAAAGGAAAAGTATTCCCTTACTACGGGTAGTAGTTTTGCCGTTACCACCAAGTTATAAAGACAAGCCACTGCTTACTAAGGGAAAGGATAAATCTGAAATCTTGAAACAGATATCTACGATCCGTGAAGATAATGAAAAGTTAGTAGAAAAACAGATAGATTCCATGATTGGTTTCGAGGTCAGGGTAGATCACTTTTACAAACATCATCCAGGTAGTACGCGGTTACCGTACTTTGCTAAGAGGGAAAATAACGTGTTAGATCCTGAATCTTGCGATTACGTTACTGAAAAGGTAAATGAAAATTATTATCGTGATTTTAAAAGCTTTAAATCTCCCAGTTTTTTTCATGCCAAGGACGTCAGTACCTGGAGATCCATATGTAAATTTAGTGATATTGAAGATAAAGATTCTTTGAGAAATCTTTATGAAAAATATCTGGATGAAAAACTAAACTCGTTACAGGACCAATGTGTCATCAAAGAATCTCTCTTCACTCCAGACAAAAATGGATCGATTGTTGAAAGGATCAATAATTTTATGCAAGGTAAAAATGAAGAAGATCATAAGAGAAAAGAATCTTCTCGATCAACGACAGACGAACCTTCGCACTTTCAAAGTAAATTGAGAGCATATGCCAAGAAAGGTGAAGTTAGAAGGAAAGTACTGGATAAAAATATTGCGAATGAATTTTTACAAAACAAAACTTCATTGGATGCGTAGTGAAGATAAACCAATCTCGAATGTTCAAGTCTATAAAAATATTTTGTAAATAAGAATGACTTTAACACTTAAAAAAACACCCTGTTACATTACGATGAAAACGTATGGGCTCTAACTCTACCTTGCGGTTCGTTAGGAGGCGGGGTATCTTGATTGTATTCATCAGAAGCTTCTAAGTTGAAATTTTGTAATTCGATTACTTCATCAATTCCATTATCATTTATGTTAACACCATCACCATCTACAATTCCATCATTACCCCTCATAGATGAGTAATAATATTTATAGTAGATGTATTGTCCCCCAATATAAAAATCTAATGACATTTGAAATAATGCAAACATCAGAAAAATGATGGAGATATTACTGGCACCGAAAATTAAATATGCAATTTTCACAGCATCACCGCAAAGCCAACTGACCAGTAGGATTAATTTGAAACCTTGTATAGATTTGAGTTTGTAAAGAATGGAAATTTGAGGCAACGGTAACAAAGATTCGACGAACAAACTTATGGATCCAATTATTGAGCCAATCCATTCCGATAAACCTTCCCAATTGAGGACTTTTGAAATTAAGAAAGTGAATAATAGTTGGAATGTCGCGAAATATGCTAAAAATTTCCAGAATTTTGTTTCATCATCCCACTGCCAAAATGATTTGAACCTTTTATAACTGGGATCGAAGAATTTAAGGAATTTGTAAATGAAAACAAGTATCGTTTTGTAAATGAATCCTGAAAAATTTTTGAATGAAAGTGATTTCAACATGACTTTCCAGTCTTCGCTAAATGTTGGAGGCTTTGCACATGCAAAATATTCGAACCAAACGTCATGCATTAATTGTGAAAAGGATTCCACATCATTCAAATTATGATATTTGTACTCTTCAGGTCTGTAAAACAACGTGGTTCTTAATAGTATTAATTGAATGAATATCATTACCAATGACTGCCTAAGTAAACTTATTTCATAAGGTGTAACTAGATAGTACGATACCCTCATTATACTGGCAATCATCATCGTTGCGCATATATCTATCGAGAACCCCAGTGCAGTCTTTGACCGTTCAATGCTAATGATAGTAGATCCGTATGAAAACAATGGCGTAAAACTAATTAGATTATTGGCCAAAAATCGCATCGTTAACCATTCTGGTATATAAAATTGATCTACTCGAGGTAGATACGATGACAACGAATCTCCCGGAGGTGCATCAGCAATCTTAGTCTCTATAGAGATCTCTTCCATCTCAGACAACGAGCGAGCAAGATATGATTCCTAATAACACGTAAATACGCTATAGATGGAATTCAATATCTTGTCACAGCTTGCTAATCTTTCCTTTTAGAACTTTATCTATGGACGCTTCACATCTATGCTCAATGAATTAAGTGTCAACTTAACGTGAGATCACCAAGCACGAAAGCTTACACGCGTTGCTGTTAAAATATAAATATAGAATAGAATATATGTTACTGCCTAATTGCACGAACGTAACGACGATAGATAGCTCTTGTGCGTTGCATTTTCATCTGCTTCAGGTTTGTTGATAGCCAACCATTTAGGTTCGTCTTGAAACAATCTCATAGCCTTTATATAGTTTGATGTCGTCAAAGTGAACCTGTGATAAATACCAGCAGGAACAATTAACAAATCACCGCTTTCCACCTTAACACGAATCCATTTATTCGAAATGGAATCTCTTATGTCAAAATACCCATCACCATCAAGAATGTATCGAATCTCTTCATCTTCGTGTAAATGTTCTTTATAAAACACGTGCAACTTAGCTAGCAACGCATCTTCATCATTTTTAAAACTTGCCAAACTGATATTCACCGTGTCTCTATTCTTATAGTTCCTTTCTTCCGCTAAAGAATCCACTTTCTCCTGTGTGTTCAAAAACTTGTAGATGACACCCAATTTTCCCAGTTGTTCTAGAGTGACTGGTTCACCACTATTATGCGCTTCCCTAAAATCGACCAAGTCGTTATCGTCGTGATAATATGCTTCAACCATGGTTCTTACCTACCTATATCAGTTGAATATGAGATATGTGACGCTATGTGTCCTTATATCAAACGAAATAAGAGCTTGTGCATTTTATCGGTTCATCAGAGAAAGACAACAGACATAAAAAAGAACGAGCACACCTATACGGAAACAAAGAACTAAAACTTCTAATTAATAATAGCTCCTATGGCCAAGTTGGTAAGGCGCCACACTAGTAATGTGGAGATCATCAGTTCAACTCTGGTTGGAAGCATAAATTATAATTTTTTTTCTTTTTTCTGACTTTACTTCAAGCCCTGACTTTTCTAAGAGTCGAACTTTCCTCCAAGCCCTGAAGCCCTCGAAATACGAGGCTATTACCCTAGGTCTTGGTCGAAGGCCCGACTTCCATTTTTTTAATTGTTTAGTTTTCCAGAACAGAATTTTGATCGAAACAGAAAAAAACTCGCTCTATCAAAAGAAATATATAAACAAATGCATAAAATTTCTCATTCTCGAGGAATCATTTGATGCACATATGTTTCATTTGTTTTCATATTCTGTATTGACTTTTTATCAATATATCTAGTGAAATAAAATCAACATCATATCATTAACTCACAGGTTCTGATATATACGTTCGTTCGTTGTTTATTCGCTCATTTTTTTATTTAACGTCCATCGCTTGTTAATTTATACAGAAGATGTTGATTCTATCTTCTACTTTCGTTAGTCTGATATCTTTCATAGTTACATTTGGTTTAGCTGCTAGTAATTCTACTAGTGGTACTCCTCCAATTAATGTTACTGGTAATGCATTTTTCAATTCAGAGACTGGTGAGAGGTTTTATATCCGTGGTGTAGATTATCAGCCAGGTGGTTCATCCAATTTGACTGATCCATTGGCTGATCTAACCACTTGTAAAAGAGATATTCCTATATTCCAAGATCTGGGGATCAACACGGTAAGGGTCTATACGGTCGATAACAGTTTAAACCATACTGACTGTATGCAAATGTTGCAGGATGCTGGTATTTATTTGATCCTTGACGTCAACACTCCAGATAGTTCGATCTCACGTTATGATCCCTCATGCTCTTATAACGCTGATTATTTACAGAGTGTGTTTGCCACAGTGGATGCTTTTGCTGAATTTGATAACGTTTTGGGATTTTTCGCAGGTAATGAAGTCATCAACATGGCTAATAATACAAATGTGGCAACATACGTGAAGGCTGTGGTTAGAGATTTGAAGAAATATATTCAAGCTAGAGACTATAGACAAATTCCTGTTGGTTATTCAGCTGCGGATATTGCTTCGAATAGACAATTGGCAGCAGAATATTTTAACTGTGGTGATGATGCAGATGCTAGAATCGATATGTTTGGTGTGAATGACTATTCGTGGTGTGGTGATTCATCGTTCCAAACTTCTGGTTATGCTACCAAGATGCAACTATACAAAGGTTATTCAATTCCTATCTTTTTGAGTGAGTTCGGTTGTAATCAAGTTTCAGGTTCAAGACCTTTCACGGAAATTGGTGCTATTTATTCTACTGAGATGTCTTCCGTCTTTTCCGGTGGATTAGTTTACGAATATTCTAATGAAACCAACGATTACGGTTTAGTGCAGATTGATAATGCAACTGAAGTTACGAAACTACAAGATTTCGACAATTTGCAAAAAGAGTACAGTAGTGTGTCCGACCCTACTGGTAGTGGTGGATACTCGACTTCAAATAACTATTCAACTTGTCCAACATACGAGGCTGGTACTTGGGAAGCAAATAACACCTTACCAGAAATGCCAACCGCTGCTTCTATTTACTTCAGCAGCGGTGCTGGTGCACCAATGGGGACAGGCTTTCTAACTCAATCTAGTTGTGATTCTGATGATGACTCTGATGATGATGACTCATCCTCTGACTCCTCCTCTGACTCCTCCTCTAGTTCCTCTTCCTCATCTTCATCGTCCTCAGCTTCATCTTCATCTTCAACCTCTTCCTCATCCTCTGTTTCATTTACTTCTTCTGCTTCTTCCTCTTCTCAAAGTAGCAAATCTAAGGGCTCCGGTCCTTCTTTAGAAATTCCAATGTTTTTCCAAGCGATTGCTCAATTATTTAGCCTAATAATTTAGATGAGGTCATGAGAGTTACAATAAAAAATTTCCATCATGATGGAATTTATACTGCTTCGCGTATATATTTTTGTTAAATTTATGCAAATATTTAGATATTTCAAACTAAAGTACACATTATATGTTTCCGTTTTCTAACCCAAGGCATTCTTGTCCATATCTCTAATGGCATCGTCAATGCTTCTCAATTCAACTTCTTTCCCTCGAACACGCAAGCCTAATGCAATCCTCTTCATGGGCGGAGGTAACGACGATGCGCTGGAATTTGTTGCTTCTTCTTGATTTTCATTTCTGATATGCATATATTTTCTTACCCGCTGATAAGCGTCACTGACAGGAATGAACTCTTTACTCTTGGGAGCATTGAGTGTAACGGTTTTCATTAAATCTGTGGTATTGGGATTTGCAACATCATCAGACATCGAATTCTCACCTTGTAAAATTGGTTTGCATAATGCGGCATTTAGAGATTTAGATTTAGATTGACATCGACATGAAACTGGCTTTTCTGTACCGTTATCGAGACCTTGGTCATGAGGAAATTTTTCTGAATCATTTTTATTCAACGTCGAATGCTTTGTCTCTGAGTCATTTTTGCTTGGTGAACCAAATATTGCCTGACAAAAGGCTTTACGTTGAGGATCAGCTTGGCAGTTCGCGCATGAGCCAGGTTTGAAATTCGGATCCATAGTATTAGGCTTAGTGTCATTTTCAGCACCAAGAAGATGTGATATATCATCCTTCCAACTTGAAGTTGATGACGAATCTGTTGTATTAAAACAAACAGGCTCTTCTTGGACGGACTTTGAGAACTCACTAGAATACTCTATACCATATGAACCATCGTCCACACTATTGTTATTTGATGAAGCGAATGAAGCTGAACTAAAGATAGTTTTACAGAACGCTCTACTTTGTGGATCAGCATTACATTGTGTACATGACCCTGGTTTCCATTTTCCTTCCTTAGTAACGGGCGGCACAGGTGGCCTAATGCAGGATTCATCAATATTTGAACATTTAGTACAGTTAAGAGTATCTTCCGAGCAGCGATCAGCTTCTGCTGCTCCTGAGTTTTCATCCTTAAACTCTTTACAGACACATGTAGAACTATCAGAACAAAAACCACATTTTCCTGATATAGATGAAGAGGTTGGTATTGTTGGGGAAAGAGATGAAAAGCGGTTAAATGCGAGTGAGGCTGGAGGAGAGAGCTCTAGATCAGGACCATTTGAGAGTTTCCGTTTTTTTAAAGTAACCGCTTTCATTGGTTTAAAGTTACTTATAACATTTTGTAAAAAGGGATCTAACAATAAAGTGGCAGTATCTGCTTCTCTTTCGGTATGGATTTCCAATTTTTTGCTAATAAGGGGCTTTTTTGGGCAAGACGTGCATACAGAGGCACTTTCTGAATCCTTCAGACGACGTCTCAAGAGCAAGTTTTCTTCCTCAACTTTTATAATGTTTTTTTCACTTTGAGCAAGCTCTATTTCGTATGATTTGCACTTTCTCTGCCACGTTTTTACCATATTTTGAAGTGTTTCCACCGTGCCTTCAAGTTGCTCCAACCTGCTAGCCCTCCTTTCTCTATATGCCCGTTGAGCATCTCTGTTCTGTCTTTTCTTCTTCACTTGAGAATCCTCAGATTCAGAATAATCCTCATCGTTCGGTGGAGGCTCAGCTCTAACAACGTTTGCCTTGCTTCTTTCATAGCTCGATCTTGGTTTTCTTCCAGGTTTTAGCCTGGGAGGCAGCTTCCAATTCTTCGAAATGTGTACTTTAGACATTGCTAATTGTGCATTTATTGAGCTTTTAGGCTCCAACTTGGCATATTTGGCAGAGACTGTATCGGAACCTTCGTCATCCATCTCTACAATTTGCAGATTCGTTTATTGCTTTCTAGCATCAAAAATTAAAAGCGCTAAAGCACTCTGTTCCTAGAGTACTCTAGTATTATGAATTTAATCAGTTCAGAAGGATAAAGATGACTTCCACAGCCTTTACTCGTATTTATATTCTGCGTAACTGCAATAGAGGCTTCGATAAATGACGGACGTTCTTTTACACAACGGAGGCGGGTAACTAAATATATTAATGCACCCCAGCATTCTAAAAGGCAATAAATTAAAAGGTGGTTAATTTATTGACATGCTCATAGAGTTTTCATGCGGCAACTTTCTGTCTCTGGTTGCAAAGCTTGCTTAAATAAGAATAAGAATTTTAAATATATAAACAGGATACTAGAAGATGGAATGGAATACACAGCGAATGAGTGACTTGACTGAAGTGTGTTTCTCGGAATTCAAAACATAATAAATATATAGACAGTTTTTTTTTATGGTATTTTATGATTTACACTTGTTTTCTGTCCTCATGCCTACACTATACCAATATTCTTCCTGCAAAAAAATTCCTGGACGAACATAGCTCACTCAGTCCTTTTTAGTGACGGATGTCTCAGGAGCTTGCTCTGCAGGGATTGGAGTTTGTGGCTTTTCTTCTTCGTCTAGATTAATATCATCGGAAATAGGTCCTGCCGAAGTTCTGGCCTTTGCTTCTTCTTGTTCCTTCTTAATCAATGCTTCTTGTTCCTTCAACACATTAAGCTTGAACTCATTTTCATCAGTACGAGGAATAGGCTCTTCTTCTTCTGGTTGTACAGGAGGCTGTTCGGCTTGCTTTTCGATAGTCTCTTTGTCAACAGGAATTTTCTCATTGACACTTTCTTTCACGTCAGCAGCAGCTTCTTTGGTAGAGGCTACAAAAGAAGCAGCCTCCGCAGCAGATTTGGCAACAGTTTCAGCAGCAGCTTCAAGAGGATGTTCAGCAGCCTCTTTAGCTTCTGCCTTCTCTGGAGCAGTTGGGGTAGATTTAGACTCCGCAACATCCAATTTGGCGACGTTATAAACTGGATCTGGAATTGAACTTAGCACTTGGAGGATACCATCGTAATACAAATCCAATAGCTCATCATATCTGTTTTTAGCCTCTTTTTCTTCCGCTCTTGGGCTATATGCCTTTTGATTCATTTCATGTCTTCTTTCTAAGCCACCAAAAGTAAAAGTCGAACTCAGCACCAATAAAACAGAAGGAACTTTTTGCCTTAACCTCAAGTCTAACCAAACTTTCAGATTTTCCTCAAGTTCTTCCTTCGAGACACCATAAGCTTTGACACCACGGGAAACACAGGCTTGATATAGTTCATCAACTGATAATGTGCTCACCCCTTCATAATCAATAACCTTGTCATCCTCTATGATTTGCTTCAATTTATGACGAATTTGATAACGAAGCATATTATCATTCCCGAAAGGTGTTATTGACATGAATTTGGACATTGCAACCAATTGAGGCCTGGACAAGTTATCTAGAACCGAGTCATTCCTAAACATTTGCGCAACGGAAAGAATTTCTTCATGCGTGAAAACATTGACCTTACCATCTTTTGGAGAATATAGCTTTTTGAAAAAGTTAAAGAATTTCTTCTTCTTATCCGCGTTATCAATTGAATTATAACTCAATAAAGATGACTCCTCTAAAGTTTCATGTAAGAAATCAGAAGTTTTCTTTCTAATTTCGATAAGTTTATTGCTTTTCTTTTGTTTATCTTTACCAGATTCATATGTGGAAGGTAATAAATTTGGAAAGATCTTTAAAGCGACTGGCAATAGCAATTCCGCGAAAGGGATAATGAGAAATGCTGAAAATGGAACCAATCTAAAGATATCTCCCATTGTCCTTTTCAATTGGTTTGTCTCACGTCTTGATAATTCATAGCCTTCAACAAATTTTATCAAAAGCTTGGTGGATATCTTGATTTCGTAACCCAAAAGTTTCGTACCGTTAACATAATGCTTAAGCTCATGTTTAATTCTTTGCATTAATGGTTCTTTTGGCTTCGTTGGTTTTGGAGCCGGTGTGGGAGCCTTATTCGTCTTCGTCGATACTTCTCCATCTGTTGCCGTTGCCGTTGCTGTTGCTGGCGCCACGTCACTTGCTGGACTGCCATTTTCCTTTTTGATAGAAGCTGTGGCATAAGACCTATGTAAATAACATGGTGATTCCAATAAACCGACACTTTGTCTTAAGGTACGGCGAGCGTTTCTTCTTACCCCAGCTGATCCTGCTTGCCTTTTAGCAATTGTCCTAGCTGCAGTTCTCACAACGACTGTGGTAGCATTATAACTTAACATATTGTATAAACTGAAAAACAGTTGATGTGCTGGAGGCAATAAAGCTATATAGAAGCATGTATAATGGAGGTAGAATGTACCTAAAGTGCTAAGTCAAGAGACTGAATTTCTTCGGTTTAGAAAGTGGACGTCGTCCAGTTCCGAAACTACGACGGGAAAGCAAAAAATATCGCCTTTAACGAAAAGGGCTTTGATTTAGGATGCCCTTATTAAAATAACATGGTGGATGATGCATTACTGGATGGTTTATGTGTGATTGGTGGGAAAAGTTAGCATTATTAGTTGCATAAGATGAATACTGACTACTTCAAGTCTGCTGGGCAGATGAATTTGATGTGCTACAGCTGTGTGTATGTGCGGTACATCAAGGATGGTTCTTTCTTGTTAGCTTTGCTCGCATGGATTATAGTGTCTCTCAGTGAATTCATAAGAAGCTTAATGACCGCATATTTGAAACGCAATCAACATGGCGAAGGAATGGGGTCCGATGAAATGGAGGATAACGATGAAGACGTTGCTGGGGTTTTGGGGGCGGCTGTAATTAGGGCAGTTTTACTGAAAGGATTACGATATTTTCAATTTCTGATTTTAGTTCAAACACTATATTTCTCAATTTATCACTTAAATTTGGACGTAGAGAGAGATATCTGCAAATATGACTATGGATTTCTCATCATGCAAGTAATAGGGGAACTTGATTGTGGTAAGAGAGGAAAGTGGGTTCTATGGTCACTTGACCTGATTATCATGCTGTGTCAGTTGTTTCTCATAACCAATTCTTTAACACCGAAACTGCAAAAAGTAAAACTGAGTATACCGCAGTTACAGATTGAGAGATATGGGATATTAAGCATACTCAAGTTCGATTCATGGTCGGAAGATGTATACCGTGATGGTCCTGAACTATATGTTATTTCAAGGCGGCATGCGGGTAACCCGGAATTATACGATTATGGAAGCACAGCAACGCCCGATGAGGAACAAGAAACAGATCAAGAAGAGAATGAAACAGGTCTTCTGCCATGAAAAAGAGCACTGTGTATCATGGGTAAAAAGGATAAAGCTAATAAATCTCAGAGGGTAGATGAGAACGGTGTAATACAAGTGGATCCACCAAAAAGCGTTGGAAACCAAGAGCATTTTCAACGAATAAATTATCTGTATCAACTGTCGACATGGCAAACGATGGTGATGAACGTGCACGATAAAAACCAGGGAATGGCAAGGATGTATGTTAAAAATATGGATCTAGTAAGTAAAAGAACGAAGAGCAGTCTTTTACCCCAACTAAAGAGAACATGTTGTAAAAAATGTCATAGAGTATTAATACCGAAACGGAACGTGGAAACTCGCATCACTCAAGGCAGTCATGGCGATGTTTATGAATGGAAATGTAAATGCGGACAGATCAAGAACTTCCCCATTGGGCTAAATAGAGACTATAAGACATTTTACGAAAAGCCCGGTAATGTAATAGGAATCCAAATGAAAAGCTGTTTTTGATTGCTTGAGATATCTACTACAATATGTATATATGTATATATATGAACATTATTTTTTGATTTTACAGAAATGAATCCTGTGGTTTTGATGTGGACTCTGCGTCTTTTTTTATATCTATTATCTTTCTTCTTTCAGGATATATCCTGTAACCTGTATTCTTCTGGCGATCGAATAAATTATTCCTCCAACATAGTTCGTGAGCAAGTAGTTCGCCAAATCCTAGCATCAAACCGTTAACAAACGGTAAGACCAAGTTAATGGTACATGAACCAGCAAATGAAAGTATATTACGAAGCCGCATACCATCGCTATGAACTTCCACTTGCTTGTTGGTGGGCTCCCCCACGGTTCCCGCTTCAGCAGTTTCTAAAAGTGCATGTGGAATATCATTAATTACCTCTTCGCTCATTATTTCGGGCTCTTGAACTCTAAGATTCGAATAAAATACTAACTATATGAACGTATATTTATGACTGAATATCTCTGTTCGAAGGATCCATAACATGCCCATTTTACTTGGAGGTAAAGCGACT
The DNA here is from genome assembly GCA_900186055.1 of Torulaspora microellipsoides. NCBI lineage: Eukaryota > Fungi > Ascomycota > Saccharomycetes > Saccharomycetales > Saccharomycetaceae > Torulaspora > Torulaspora microellipsoides. Next base: position 654,540 of record FYBL01000006.1, on the reverse strand, counting down.
AATCAGAGGCGGGTAACCATTTATACTTTTCCTCAATAATATCAGAACAAGGCTACAAGTAGTTAATATATATCAATTTGGTACAAACTGCTTGGTATAAACATTCTTAACTATAATTTGGACAGTTATCAGAAGGGATACCCTTCGTTTCTGGTATCAAAAGAAGGTTTGTATACATACTTAATTATGTATTTCTCTTGTCCGGATGTGCGCCGCCCCGGACAAATATTTTGGATCTTGTTTTGGCTCCGTTCTTGAAATTATCTTGTAGCATTTTGCCACCCATTGAATTAAGATAACCTGTTAAAAGCGTTTATACCGAGCCATTGAATACGTATAGAGCAATAATAAAGGTATCATAGGACGAAGAGATGAGTGGTTACGATAGGGCGCTAAGTATCTTCTCTCCAGATGGACATATTTTCCAAGTAGAGTACGCAGCCGAAGCAGTTAAAAGAGGTACCTGCGCTGTGGGTATCAAAGGTAAGCATTGTGTCGTGCTAGGTTGTGAGAGAAGGTCTACCTTAAAATTGCAAGATACAAGAATTACACCATCAAAAATCTCGAAGATTGATTCTCATGTGGTTTTGTCATTTTCAGGGTTAAATGCGGATTCAAGAATTTTGATTGAGAAAGCTAGAGTTGAAGCACAGAGTCATAGATTGACTCTGGAAGATCCCGTTACAATCGAATATTTGACTCGTTATGTTGCTGGGGTTCAACAAAGGTACACTCAGTCAGGTGGTGTTAGACCTTTTGGAGTGGCAACACTAATTGCAGGCTTTGACCCAAGTGACGATACACCAAAACTATACCAAACGGAACCAAGTGGTATATATTCTGCATGGACCGCACAAACCATTGGTAGGAATTCAAAGACCGTACGTGAATTTTTAGAAAAGAATTATAATCGTGAAGAACCTCCCTCTACGGTAGAAGACTGCGTGAAATTAACCGTTAGATCCCTATTGGAAGTGGTACAAACAGGCGCCAAGAACATCGAAATAACAATCGTAAAACCTAACTCGGAAATTATTACATTGACACCTGAAGGAATTGCGAAATACGTGGAAGAAATTGAACAAGAGAAACAACAGCAACAAGAAGAGCATGACAAGAAGAAGAAATCAGGATCCCCTCATTAAAGAGTTCAAACAAACTGCTGGAATCTGTAAAGTACGTCTAACATAAAAACATATAATGTATGAGATCATTTTACCATAAATAATTGAAGGAAACAAGCAAATATAGGATATTGTATAACTGTGTACGGCATCCGTTACCCGCATCTCGGACAATCCGTGATGAAATTCGGACAGGAATTTTTCGGCGATGAGAAGAAAATTAATCGGATCGGTCGATCTTTTCTCTTTCTTGAATCTGAGATGTGGGAGGGACGAGATAGCGCAACAAATTCCTTCCAGTGAAATTCTTTTGGTCCGCCAAGCAACAACAACAGAATAGATCAGTAGTTCGTTTTGAAAAGGCCAGGGATATATATACGGTAAGGTGTGGCCCATTAGTCGTTCTATTAGAAGGGAGAAGGTGTTATATCACAAAACAGTAAGATTATCTCTCGCCCTCTTTCAATGGAGCCGATTCTTGCTTCGAGAGATCTAAGAATAGGCAATGATGTATGTCCGACCAGCATACCAGTCGCAAATAATACATCCATGCAATCAGCTATCACTCAGTTACAAGATATAAAAGAAGAGGAAGATATTGAGATGACGCGGTTAAACACCAATGGAAGTAGCAGTACAGGAAAACTCAAGGAATCTTCGACATCTTCTTCGAGTCTGAATAACATGAATGATTCTTATGGTGATGAGCACGATTTAAAAGAGCAATACGAATTACACATATCGTTACCGGAATCAAATAACGAGGAAGTAAAGCTACGCGTTGGGAAAGGAAATAGCAGGGATGACTTATCACTGTTGCCACCTCTACCAAAAACAATTGAACATGTTATCGACCAACTAGGCGAGGATACTGAAAGCAGCACCGATGAAAGTGGCTCAAGAATAATGGTTAGCGAGAAGAATAATAAAAACAAAATCATCAGAAATCAAAGTAACATAATTACAGGAACCACCAGTAATATCAATAGTCATGTGGAGAATGATAATCAGCTTATAAAGAATGACGGCGACATTCTGAATAATACGAATGACGCTTCTTTTGATCTTTCCAAAGCTTTGGAAATGCCAGCTACCGTACATAACAATAATACCTCCAGTAATAGTGATTCATCGCTTTCATTACCACCAATAGTAACGAGTCCTAAAGTTTCTTTAAAGAAAAAATTTTCTAGCGTTATTCTGAATACAGAAATGTCTTTGAGCACTCCAATTCCATTACCACAAGATGGCTCACCTAATGAAATTTCACAACTGCACGATTCAAAAGTTCATGCAATGAGATGCAAGAGTAATTCCAATGCTACTTCCTTTCAACAAATATTACCAACACTTAATATGGCTATTGATGCAACATCGATAGATAGTGGTCATGACAATACTAATTATCACGCGTATCGTGGTTCACAAGAACGAAGGTCGTTAAGAAAATTCAGCATTGGCGACAGTAGTAATAGCTCTTATTCCAATACATCCATTTCTGATGAGTTGCTATACAAGATTCCACCACCAAAGCTAAACCACAACTCGCGTTCAAGGTCTCGTTCCAACTCAAATTCAAATGTGATGTCCTCATCACTCTCGATTGAAGGTCTGAACATCAGCTCAACACCAACAACAACAATCAATACTCCTATCACATCAAAAATAAGTATGTTTGGTGATTTACAAACCAAGAAAGTACCTTTGTTGAGAAGGGCATCTACTGCAATATTAAGAAAAACATCTCTAAGAGGTACTGCATGCATATCTGACAGAGAGGTTCCCCGTAGTGTAAGTGCTTCAACCACCCCGATTCTTCGAAGCAGCTCCTTCTTTGAAATTGATATGACACAACGAACGCCTCCCAATAGGAAAAACTATTGCAATTCCATCAATGAAAATGATCACATAGAAAAAAGTACTGATTACTTTAGCGGGGGATATGAAGATTCTCCTGACGATGAGTTACGTTATGTGACACAACTTAATAGAGCTTCAAGGACAGCATCTAGAAATTCATCTATAGGGTCAAGAGTGAAAAGGAGCTTCTCAAGAATTATTAGTAGTGGCAACTCTGTAAAAAGAGCGGTCTCTTCTTCTTCTATAAAGGGAGCTTTTTCCCAACAAGAACAAGAACAAGAACAGGAGCAGATTCCACAGTCCAATCCAGGCATGTTAGCTTCCTCACCATTATTCTTTTCTTCTAGTAATACAAATGGTAGCATCTACCACAATGAAAGTTTAAATGATGACGTGAATACCAATGATAATTCAAATTCATCAAAAAACTCACCCATTCGAGAAAGAGGAAAAGGAAAGGAAATAGTGACCAACGTCACACCTGTGTCAACATCGACGATGATGTCACCAGCGGCTTCACAACTAATGCAAATGAGCGACAGTGTGGATAAAAATCAGGGAACTTCATGTAATGGTAGCACTATGGATTACTTCAATCTCTCTCAAAATGATATAAGCTGTAATGTTGCCAAAAATAAAATAGATACTGATAGAGGGAAACCATTACCTCTAGTAAGTGAAATAAGGCGAAATACAAGTGTAAGAAACAAAAATAATAGGAAAAAATTATATTTGGGGAATACATCTAATGAAAATGATGTCACTATTGATTTAGACAAGCTGACACAGTCAATACCAGTCATTACAGTAACGGATAATATAGGCTCAAGGGACTGTACTCCGATACAAACCCAATCAAACATATCTCTTGATGAGGTCTACGCTGGTAAAAATAAAATAAGCTCAAAACAACAGAATTTTAATGGAGCTGACATCAACAACGAGAACAAGAAACCTGAAATGATGACGCTAAGGGAATACATTAACGTTCTCATGAGACAACAACAAGTTGAAGATGAAAGGTTAGCTATATTGGAGAACAGTTTTGATGATTGCGGTTGGTGCTCCAGAGAAGATTTAATGAATATAAAACAAAAGAGAATCATTATAAGTAAAAAATGGGCTGAAAGGATTTCATTTTACCAAAACAAACTAGACTCATAAATAATATGAGCATTAGCTAAACTAATAAGTTCTATCTATAGCTTATTGTCATGAAAATTACGTAACGAATATTTGCTTTTTACATTGCTTATTAAATATTGTTCTTTTCCCCGTATGCTAATGCTTAATTAATTGCCTTCTTATGGTGAAGTTGCGTTGCGTTTCTTTATGTTCTCTAAAAGCTCTCTTGACTTTCGCTCATTGAGTTCTTCCAATTTTATTTTCCAATGACGATTCTCTTCTAGCAGAATATCTATTTTTCTATAAAGATCGTTCACCTTGATGTTTAATTCACTAAGCTTGCTCAATTTTTCCTGTTCTCTTTGTTTTTTACGTACTCGGAACCTTGCAGAAGCCTCTGTATTCCTCTTCCTCTTACTTAATTGTGCTAGCTCATTTTCACCCAAGTTCTCAGAGTCAGTAATTATTTTATTATGTGAATTACTCTCTGCTATTTGAGTTAATGCCCTTAATGTAGATGGTTCTTCCTGAGAACTACTGTCATACGAATTTAGGTTGAAACCTATGTTTAAACTTTGAATTTTCGAAAGATCCCCATTATTTATGGCATCTATAATCTCCTTACCATTACCACTGCTGACCAGCAGTAGTGATAACAACCTCGACCCAAGTTCAGAATTTTTAGATATGAGCTCTTGCAAATCTTGGGATACATTCACGCCGCCAGTTTCGCTGACATCCCTACTATGACTACTAGCATTATCATTATTATTCGACATTATACTAATCATGCAAAATCCAATGTTCTATATCCAGGGCACAATAAACATCACATAGCAATGTTGCAAAGGGGACGATCAAAACTCTATACTAGGCACAATAATTGGCTAGGTTATAAACAAGTCAAGTTACATTACAAAGCGAGGCAGCTTACAAACAACTTATACGGCTCGAAAGCCACAAGGTCAACAGCGATTTAGGATGCCCACAATCTGAATTCAGCATTCTGGCAAATGAATGGCTATCCGTAATCCGATTTCGTCGTTTTGATACGAAGACGCTGTTGGATTATTATGCGTATTACTAAAGCGGCTTCAACTGTGGTGGTGGCTGTTGAAAGTCTCGGTCACATGATTTGTTTCAAAAAATTAAACAACGCCATGATAAAACTTAATTTTTAACTTTTCTTCACACGTTGAAGAATGTTTATCACATTCCACACAACACACACACAACTGATTATGATATTTTGATGTGAAATTAGGCCGTATATCGGTGCCTTTGCAAGGTTGGGGGTGAGAAGCTCATTCTAATCATCATTATCTCTCCTTAGATGTGAGCTCAAATCTTGTCGCTGTAGCGTTCTGGGGCAAGTATATTCAACATCTATTATATCCATTGAGTGGAATGTATAGGACAAACACTGATTACACAGAAAGTACGAGCTATTCATCGAGGATAATGGTTCGCCATACCTGATATTTGTAGTGTGTGCTTAATATTCAATATCTATTCGAGTAGATGCGATCTTATGGCAGCCAAGGACGCTAAATAACTTAACTATGTTGGAAACTGCTTCCAAACCTGGTAATGGCGCGCGGAACTTGCCTTAGCATCGTTTGAAAACTTCTTTTCTCTTTCACTCAACTCAAACTGGTAAGCCTGCTACTGTTTCTGGGATCGATGTCCTGCCCCAAGATAGACGTCTACCAGCCGCTTCCATATTAATACACAAAACCATAAAAGTACTCCTGATCTCAAAACAGTTTATTAAGTCAGACTAAGAACTGCACAGATCTAGAGCGTCCTACAAGCTTTCACACTTGGAACATGAGCTTCGGGAATCATCGGTTCCTTATTGTTATGCATTAATGCCATATAAGATCCAAGTAGTTAAAAGAAGCCTGTCTGAAGTACGATGGGATAAGCAGTAAACTTTTAACTACACAATACTAGGTCGTACGTTATCTAACAACCTTGCATCAACTGTATGTTATTATCGAGCTAGAATTGCTTCTGTTTTCTCTGCTTGTAGGGCGACCCGTTGCAATAGCATCCGAACCCGTTTGTTATATCTCTTTCTGTTTCCAGGTTTGTTTCTGAACCTGCTGTGTTATTTCATCACTTTTTTATCCCAGTCATGAACCACTTCTATTCTGTAGTAGTTATTAATAATAATAGCTTCTATGGCCAAGTTGGTAAGGCGCCACACTAGTAATGTGGAGATCATCAGTTCAACTCTGGTTGGAAGCATAAATTATCTTTTTGTCACATTCGACGATTATTATGAATTTTCAATTGCATAGCCACTATATATGAAAAAATAACGATGGTCATACAAGTGAAGCCATTGAACATGTCACGGAATCCACCTCTCTATCTCTGGATAATCTTAGAATTCTATCTCGATGGTTAGTTTCCATCAAATGTTGATTCGGTTGAAGTATCAAAATGGCCGTACGATTAGAAGACTGATATTATTCAGCATATGTGCTCTCTTGATATATCTCATAGCGACAAGCAGCTCTATCGTATCATCGTCAAAAGAAGTGGCAGAGAACAATATTTCTGAGGAAGGGCCTGTGGGTCTTAACAGGAGAGAGGCCAAAATTGAGTCTCCTTTCCACTGGATAGAGAACCGTCGACAGCAAGCGTTGCAAAGGGCTGCCAAATCTGGATTTTGGAAAGGTTTATTCAATTTTCCACCGTTTAGATACAGAATGGAGCAGGATGAAGTTAACCTACTAGTGAATTGGGATAATGTAAGTATGGCTGAAAGATGTAGATACATAATGGATACTACATATGCTGTCAACGAAGGATGGACCAACCTTTTGAACATTAGATTTTATGGAGAAGATGAAGTGGATGATTTGCTGATATCGTTACTAGGCGAAAGATTACGATATTTTGATTATTGCTTTCTTTCAGGAGGGTTAACATTTGAAGAAGTGTTCAACGTTAAAAGTATTATAGACCCGCAGGATCAACATAAAAGTTCCCCTTATGATTTTCTTCATAGAATGTTTCCCTTCTTGAGAAAAGTGGAAAACGATGAACAAGACCCGTTTTGGCCTCTGATCACTGATTTGACAAGCGGTAAAGTTCAGCCCATTCCTCCGTTGCCACTGGATTTCAACAAAAACTTTTGGTCAAATTGGTTGAAAATGTCCCATGGTAAAGGGATCGTTTTAACTTTATCAGAGAATGACAAGTACCTTTTTTTTAAACAGCTTAAAGTCTTGCAGCATATGGGTAATACTTTACCGATACAGCTATTGACGGCAGGTGGTGAAATCTCCGAAGAATTTATAGAGGAGTTGTCACTCGTTGTGAAAGCTACAACCCAAAAGGTGTATTTAGTCGATTGCACCCGTGTCTTAGATCCAAAATATGCAAAAGAATATATCTCATTTTTCATCAATAAGTGGCTTGCTGTTATCTTCAACACATTCGAAGAAATAGTTTTATTGGATGCCGATGTTGTACCATTTGTTAATATAGAGCAATTTTTGAGCAACCCAAAATACAAATCCACTGGCATTCTACTGTTCAAAGATAGAAGCATGCCAAAGGAGCATACATTTAGTTATTGTGTAGATATGCTGAGGGGTGTGGAGCCTTCTTACCAAGAAAACAAATTAATTGGAAGTAATATTATGTATTACTCAGGTGATAAGCAATATGATAGCTCGGAAGAGGCCTTAGTTTATCAGAGATTTTCTCATGATTTATTACTACATCATGTAGATAGTGGTTTAGTTGTGATCAATAAAGTGAGAAATCTGAACGGGCTACTTTTCTCGTTTATGCTAAATTTGGACGGCAAGATGGCAAGATGCGTGTACGGTGATAAAGAAATATTCTGGCTAGGTCAGCTATATGCGGGTCAAAAATACTCAATATATCCAATAGATGGTAGTATCGTAGGACCACTTATTGAAAATGTGAAGGATGATACCTCACAAAAGATATATCAAATATGTGGAGCTCAAATTGCTCATAGCGATGAGTCTGACGAATTGCTTTGGACCAACGGCGGTTTGAAAACTTGTAAAATTCCTGAGAGTGCCGAGTCAGACTTTCAGAAGGCATCAGACTACTTTAAAGAAAGGTATAAAGATGTAGATACTTTGAAAAAGATCTACGATTCACCTCTTAGGATGGAAGGGCTGATTATGCCAGAAGTTCACGAAGAGCCTTGGCTACAGATTAAGGAGTGTTCCAATTATATGTACTGTGCAACTGCGACCCAAGATAACAATGATGTAAATTTAGAGCATGATATAGGTCACGTGGTTAAATTCAATCAAAAGACCTCAAAGAGACTTAATGAAATATCCGCGATTTGGAATCAATCCTGACCGGTGCCATTATAATGATCATAAATATCATTTGACGTTAAGTTGAACTTGACATGTACTTACCTATCTGAGCCTTTCTCAAAACACACTCTGCTTGGCATAACTCTATTAATCCTTTTGAAAATTACCGGCCATACATTTCTTACATAGTTCATGTAAAATCCAATGAACATGGCAGCAATATTGAATCCAACAAACGCGCATTGTATGCCAAAATTTCTCCATCTATGAGCATAACTCATATTTTCCGCCTTTAAGAAATCATCACCGACATTATAAGTACAGTAAGCGCATACAGTATATGAATTGGGATTGTTAATTTTCCCCCCAAACTCATCCACAAAAGCTTGCATGAACTTCCCACAGCTTTCACCAGTAAGAGGAGCTGTTGGAACTAATTCCCCTATATCACATTTAACTGGTCTATCATGTAGCAAAAGGCTGACAAATGTATCAACAAAATACGTATAAGGTGAAACCCTGTACATGAATTTCCAGAAACCAGGGAATAGACTGTATGGCTGCATCACACCGCAGAACGATGCAGTAAAACTATACAAAAATGCAACAAAAACGGCTGCTGTTTGCAAATCAGGTGCCACATAGATGAGCCACAACCCAAAGGATAAATAGTACGCTGAAAATAGGATGTAATTCAAGTAGAAAACACCAGCAATGTGAGCGGAAAAATCAAACCCGCAACAAAAATAGCAACATAAGAAGAAAAGTGTAGAACTCGAGACAGCTAGTGGAAGTTCGACAATTAATTGGGCTAGCAGAAGGACTGACCAATGATAAGTTTGGGAGCTCGCTTCTCTGGCTAAGTAAACTTCTTTTGATGCCAAAGCCTTGTCTTGCACCTGATTGATCAACGGAGAGGAGACACAAAGAGACATGAAACACAAGAAAATAGAATTTTGCAGGCCATTGATGTTATACTTCGTTTTCCAGAAAGAAAATCCAATGAATAGCCCGGCGCCTCCGTTCAACAAGAACTTTGATACCACGTAAATTTTGTCACGCTTAGTACAGATGTATTGTCTTCTTATAATCAGCAGTAACTGATTTATGTACGACTGTTCATTCCAGAGAGACTGCGTAAAATCAATACCTTCCTCACGTGACTTTTCCTCTAATTCCAAACAGTTTGTGAGTATTGCATTTCTATCTGGTGAATCTTTCCACATTTGGCGCCAATCAACAGCCACTTTTGGCTCAACGCTATATTCATCCTTGACATCATCACCACTAGCCTTAACGCTGCCAACAACGTCTATGACAAAATCAGCCGGGTTCCCACTTTCGTTATCGTAAGTCAACCCTTTTTCACGGGATGTGAAATAGTCACAGGCATTGTTCGTTGGACCAAAATATACACATTCACCACCTCGCTTTAATAGAAAGATGTTGTCAAAATAACTTATGACACTCTTACTAGGCTGATGGATTGTACACAAAATTGCTTGACCCTGTAATGAAAGCTTTTTCAAAAACTGGACAATAGTTAGAGCAGCTTGGGAATCTAGACCAGACGTGGGCTCGTCTAAAAGCAAAAGCAATGATGGTTTTGTAACCAACTCCACACCGATGGATAGCAGTTTTCTCTCAGTTGGGGATAAGTCTGCCACGAGCTTGTCCGCTCGTAAGTTTAACAATTCAGAAATCGCATTTAAGTAGTCCCTGTCTCCATCACCCCTCAAGACACATGATATTTCCAGAGATTCTTTGACTGTAAGCAATTCAAGGTGGACATCCTGTTGTTGAACAAATCCAATACTCCTTTTGAATGCGTTTTCGTCGGTTAAAGGGTTTCCATCGATTAAAATATCACCAGTAACGACACCACTTTCAGTTCTTTTGGAAAGAATATTCAGCAAAGTGCTCTTACCAGCACCAGATTCCCCCATCAGAGCAGTCAGACCAGAAGCAATATAGCCCGATACATCATTGATCAATCTTTTATCACCAACTGTGTAGGTGATATTTTTCCATGAAATTATGTGATTTTGAGACTGCACTGATGTTTCTGCATTCATACCACCTTTAGTTAGCTTGGGCTTGATATCAGCTGGCATGTACGCAATAGAGGATACAGAAGAAGAGATAGGTGTCGTTTGCCCGTTGGGTACATAAATGTCATCATTCAATTCAACCTTGTCATTTATTTCCTTATTGTATGTACGAGATGGCATCCATCTTCGATATTTAGTTTGCAGCCTCTCCATATTCTCTCTCGTGAACAGTGGTTTAACATATTCCGCAGCCACAAGAGAGCAAAACAAGAAGAAGAACAGGAAACCCAATAAAATACCAAAATTTCTCCAAACATGATGGTATGTGTAACGAAGACCATTTCTAAGGTAATCGCGACCTCTGACAAATGAGTTACCAAGGGTAGCACCCTGCCAAGCACACGCTTTGTGCTGAAAAGATATATCATCATAAGTTGAGCCTCTTGGAACAATAGTTTGTGTACAATCCAGCTTTAGGTCGTACAACTCATTACTTAGAATAGCCTCCATTGCGAACATGGCAGGGTTCAAATAAGCGATCCAGACAAACCAGGGATGCATATCTGCTAGATATATAACATAGGATGCATACATGGCAATGGCGAGCAAAAGGATACCTGCAAGAAGATTGGCAATGGATAAGGTAGGTGCAATAAGTGCTGTCAGAGAAAATAATGAAACCATTGCGAAGTTGTATACTCCGAGGAAAAGAAGAAAAATGAAAAATCTGGATGCGTTGTACTGGAAATGGGCTAGGAAGTATAGGATGATAGTGAAGATAATGACTAACAGCAATTTAAATGTATAATCGTAAATTGCTGTGGCAAAAGTCTCGACCCATCTGTGGTAGAAATGAAGCTTAGCATGTTTATCAATAACCTTCTGTCTTTGGAAAGCAGTTGGCAAGTCAGCCAATGATAGAAAAGTGTAAAAAAGAAGTGAAAAGAACACCAAAGAACCTCTCGAGAAAGATCCTATTGTAGTTAATGGAATATTATAAAATAATGATCCTATAACCAAGGCCTGTACCACTACAGAGACAGCTTGAGAGATGAGAAAACTTTTATCTCCCATAATCCTTTGGAATGCTCGCCTGATGCAGAACTCAATTTGCCGTGTCAATTTGATGTTAAAGATTGGTGTTATATCATCGGAATCCAGTTCACTATCATAACCTCTTACGGACTGTGATGTTCGTTCTTTCCAAATTTGGTAATTAGGTGATTTAGTCCACAAATAATGTAAATCTTGCTCAGAATTTATTGTTGCTTTAGTGGTGCTTTTAGTCTTCGTTGAGGTCGATTCACTTATGACACTACTTGGGACTTTAAACTGAAAATTCAAAACGGATGTCAGATATTCAATTATGCAGTCGTTTGGGTTTTTTTCGATGCCCAATGTGTCATTGAAATATTCTAGACATTCATCAACCGTACCATAGAACACTTGGTAAGAATCCGATAACATCAAAATCTTATCGAACTTGGAGACAATTGCATCGCTAGCCTGAGATATTTTAACAAAGTTAACAGATTTGGTAGCTTTGGCCATAGATTGAAGGATGCTTAGAAAATCCAAAGCAGTCGAAGAATCCAGTCCTTTAGTAGAATTATCCCATAAATAAAGAGAACCATTTGCGATAAAGGTTTCAATAATGGATATACGCTTACGTTCCCCTCCAGATATCCCCCTCACATAATCATTACCAACAAATGTCTTCTTGACATGATAGAGGCCAAATTCAGTAAGTAGAGCGTCCCTTAGTTGCTCACGTTCTGCTTTTGAAATTTCGAATTTACAACTAAGAGCAAAGTCAATCGTTTGTTCCACAGTTAAATATGGAAAATGTACGTCTTCCTCATTGTTATATATAATCTGTTGCGGGCATTTCACAGAATACTCCCTGTACGGGTTAGCTTTAAATCTTATGGAACCCTCCGGAGAGTATGAAAGATTCTGGTGGCCATCAAAGAGTACTTTAAAAAAGGAAGATGTAGGCTTCCCCAAGACGAGGACCACTTCACCTTCACCGGCCTGCAAGACAATATCTTTGAGGAAAATCGAGCCAGCAGCATCAGCTTCCATATCTTGAGCAATCACTTTTGCAGAGAATTCCATAGCCTGCTCCAATCTTATCGTGGTTCCATCAAAAGTTATAGAAGCATCAGGCACAGCTTTGAAGTATTTGGAGATGGACATCGTGCGCAAGCTCTTAATGTTGACTGACACCAAACAAGAGCGTTCAGAAGCTTAGATATTAGCTTAATATACGCGGAATGATCAAGATATGTTCGAGGCCGCCAGATGCCGTGATTTGAGCTAAACTTAGCAATTGAAATTCATTAAATTAGATAAACCTCGTAGAAAATTCAAGAAAACACGTTCAGGAACGACGATCTTCGAATAGTTTTAAAGAAGATCAAAGGTGTCTCCGCGGACCATAACGGACTCTTGGGGATCGAAATGTCAATACTACGGCAGGGGTCATCCCTGACTCTTTATCCGCCTTTGAATCGCTGCAGAGAAAGTAATCACCTCGGATCCTTTGGGTGTCTTCTCGTTTACTCGTAGCTGAATATTACGGAGCACTAGCCAGTACCATGCCAAGTCTGCAATCGCCAATCTGAGCAATTCGAATACGACTAAACGATGTCCTTGGACATTCTGAACGACTCCTAAATCTGCAGAAATGGACATTTTTCTTTTGGCCATTTTCTATTGTTTCGAAGCATGTTTATCCCGAAACGGCAATAGGGGCCGGCTCGTTAAGGCGATAACGGTAGGAGTGCTTTCGGATAACATTCAACGTTGGTTCGTACAGATGCATTCCAACCAGGAAGGTCAATAGGAGATGGCATTTGAAGTGTTGGAAGTCATACCCTTTGGGAAGTTATGTATTACGGCGCTTGATTTTGGAAAAATATATATATATGTGGTTACTTAAGCCTTTGTTTGGACCTTGTGTCATATGAGTTGACTTTTTTTTAATATCCTCGAATATATAAATAAAAACCCCAAATTAACAAACTTTACCCAACATGTCTTTCACTAAAATTGCTTTACTAGTCGCTGCTGCTGCCTCCGCCGTTTCTGCCATTGACGCAACTGAATCTGCCGAAATCAATGCTATCTTAAGCGATGCAAAGGCTAACATTGCAGAGTATGTTAGTGTGGCCGGTCAGATAAGTGTTCCAGCAGCCATTCTAGAGATGGGTTTGGCCATGATTAGTGCCACTGATGATTCCTACACCACTTACTATGATCAAATAGATTTCAACCAAGTTAGTTCAATGCTGACCGCTTTGCCATGGTACTCAAGTAGATTAGAACCGGAGATTGAAGCTGCTCTTGCTACTTTGCAAACAAGCACGCAAGCTAGTTCGACTTCTGCCCCAGCTTCAAGTACTGTGACATCAGCTAGCTCTGTACCATCGACAATTTCATCATCTTCTGTCGAGAGCTCATCCGCTGCTGCCTCATCTTCTGTTGAGAGTTCATCAGCTGCTGCCTCATCTTCTGTTGAGAGTTCATCAGCTGCTGTCTCATCTTCGGTTGTGGCTTCATCATCAGCTTCTGCAGTCTCGCAAGTTTCTGATGGTCAAATACAAGCCACCCAAACAGCAAATGGTGCCGCTAAGGCAGCCGTTGGTATGGGTGCCGGTGTTTTAGCTGCAGCTGCCTTGTTGTTATGATCTTCCTCTGTGATTGAGGAGATCATTATAATTTTGTTAACCTATTAGCTATATATATATATATATATGTATATAAATAAAAAGAACTCGTCAAAAATTTCTCTACTGTAATACTGACCCCCCACCTTTCGTATTATTCCGCAAGTTACCACAATTATTCCTTACTGTTTTCGACTCAACTTTAATTTAAAACAATGCGATAACACACATTCCGTATGCTTATTGCCTATATTCATACATAATTATGGCTAAATAAAATAATGACTACGTCTAGCTTAACTAAAATTAGCGAGATAGGAACGTATTTGGCTCCCAAATAGGCGTAATTGGCAGCATCATAGCAACATGCCAACTGCACCAGCTATGGCAGCCCCCATTCCAACGGCAATAAAGTTTCCACCTCCGATAAGGACAGCAGCATTTTTGGAAGATGTAGCTGAGGAAGCAGATGAAGCAGCTGAGGAAGCTGAGGAAGCAGCTGAGGAAGTAGATGAAGAAACAGCAGAAGATGATGATGAAGCAGCAGAAGAAGATTCTGATGAAGCAGCAGAAGAAGATGATTCAGAAGCAGAAGAAGACTCTGATGATAACTCAGAGATCGACGAAGCGGCAGAAGATAAAATTGAGGAAAATTCCTCAGCTTCGGAAGAGTCAGAAGATGAAGCGGAAGAATCAGTAGATGAAGGCTGAGAAGAGGTAGCTGAGGCAACTAGTGCGGTATCAGTAATACTATTGGCCTTGAAAGCTGATTGAATTTCTGGTTCCAGTCTACTAGAGTACCATGGCAATTCTGTCATGACGGAGTCGATCTGGTTAAAGTCTAATTCGCTAAAAAGTGTTGTAAAGGAATCATCGGTATACGTAGTCATCTGAGTGTACACATCTAATACACCGGAAGGAAGCGTAAAACTTGCGTCATTCAAAGCCAATGAAATGTAATCACTCAAATGATTATTAACATCGCTCAAAATAGCCTGAAATTCAATGACTTCTGCGTTGATATCAGCAGACACCAAAGATGCTGCGAGAGCTAATAGTACACCAATTTTAATATAGGTCATTTTAGTTTGTAATAGAAGATGAATATATACCGAATTTCTTACAAGTAACGTAAATTATTCGATATAAAATGTAACTTCGTCTGAAGATTGAACTAATATAACGTACGCAAGAAATTCGGTGTCAATGAATATATATAAATTTTATATAGCAGTACATGTGAAATTTCAAACAGCATGCAGCGTGTCGTATTCCACCTACTTGTCTCTTCTAAAATTAAACCTGGGCATCCAAAATTTATGCATTCATCGATACCCCTTATGGTTGTATTTCCATGGGTTGCTTACTTGAGGTTCCACCGTCAGTAAATGAACGACTGTCGCTTTGCGGAGGAACGAGAACTATTGCCGTTTCGGGATAAACATGCTTCGAAACAATAGAAAGTGGCCAAAAGAAAAATGTCCATTTCTGCAGTCGTTCAGAATGTCTAAGGACATCGTTCAGCTATATTGAAAGCCCTGGCTACAAACGTGGTCCGCCTATGTAATGTTGCGTCAATTGTTGTCGATACCCTTTAAAGATCGTCGAACCACCTTCGTTAACGAGTCTTCTATCGAATGTTGTGCTAATTGTTGTCGATACTCTGTAAGGATCGTCGAACCACCTTCGTTAACGAATCTTCTATCAACTGTTGCGCTAATTGTTGTCGGTACTCTTTAAGGATCATTGACCACCTACGTTAATGAATGAACGAGGAACCAAACGAAAAATCTTATCTGATCAACGAAATAGCATGAAGCGGATCGTTCCAGCTCACATAAGAGAATTAGAAGAAGATATATACGATATTGGCTTACGTGAATTAAGATTGCTCCAATTGGCTTTTACATGAAGTAATAGCATAAACAAACATATAAAAGAGCGAATGGATAACGTTTCTTGGAAGCTCGGATGGTTTCAACACTTAAAAAAGTATCATCCATATGTCGTTCACCAAACTCGCTTTACTAGTTGCTGCTGCTGCCTCCGCCGCTTCTGCCATTGACGCAACCGAATCTGCCGAAATAAATGCTATCCTAACCGATGCAAAGGATAATCTCGGGGATTATATTGCTTTGGTAGGTGTGGTGAGTATCCCCCCCGCAATTTTCGAGATGGGTTTGGCCATGATGAGTGCCACTGATGATTCTTACACTACTTACTATGATCAGATAGATTTCAGCGAAGTTAGTTCAATGCTGACCGCTTTGCCATGGTACTCAAGTAGATTAGAACCCGAGATTGAAGCTGCTCTTGCTACTTTGCAAACAAGCACGCAAGCTAGTTCAACTTCCGCCCCAGCTTCAAGTACTGTGACATCGGCTAGCTCTGTACCATCAACAATATCATCTTCCGCTGCCCCATCTTCTTCTGTCGTGGATTCTTCTTCTGCTGTGCCATCATCTTCTGTCGAGAGTTCATCATCTTCTGCTGCGCCATCGTCCTCCGATGTGTCGTCATCTTCTGTTGCTCTTTCGTCCTCTGATATGCCATCTTCTGCTGCTTCATCTTCTTCTAGCGCGTCCTCTTCTGCAGACTCATCTTCTGTCGAGAGTTCATCTTCTGTTGCCCCATCTTCTTCTGTCGAGAGTTCATCATCATCTTCTGCTGCCCCATCGTCCTCCAATGTGTCGTCATCTTCTGTCAAGAGCTCATCTTCTGTCGAGAGTTCATCAACTTCATCAGCTGCTGTCTCATCTTCTGTCAAGAGTTCATCAACTTCATCAGCTGCTGTCTCATCTTCTGTCAAGAGCTCATCTTCTGTCGAGAGTTCATCAACTTCATCAGCTGCTGTCTCATCTTCTGTCAAGAGCTCATCTTCTGTCGTGAGTTCATCAACTTCATCATCTGCTGCCGCATCTTCTGTCGAGAGTTCATCGACTTCATCCGCTGCTGCCTCATCTTCTGTCAAGACCTCATCTTCTTCTGCCGAGAGTTCATCCGCTGCTGCCTCATCTTGTGTCAAGAGCTCATCAACTTCATCCGCTGCTGTCTCATCTTCTGTTGTGATTTCATCATCAGCTTCTGCATTCTCGCAAGTTTCTGACGGCCAAATACTTGCCACCCAAACAACAAATGGTGCCGCTAAGGTAGCCGTTGGTATGGGCGCCGGTGTTTTAGCTGCAGCTGCCTTGCTGCTATGATCTTGCTCGTTGATTAAGGGAGACAATTTGATTTTTTTAACGATACATTATATAAGCAAGCAATGGAGGTGCATATTTCCGGCTGGTATACTTATGAACATGGCTCTTATTTTCTAATATACTTAAAGGTTGAATTGAGCAATTATTTGTATATAGATATATATATGCCTAGCATCCGCCGGTACAAAGTAATTACCTTCATTACATTAGAGTAACTGCTTTAAAACAGCCCTTCGCTCTTTCTGTGCCTTTTTGGCCGGTATGCCTGACTTTATGTCTTGAGCCACGAGCTCATCCACAGAAACTGACTGTTCAATATAGGCCAATAACCTATCCATGTCAACATCTTTTGAAGGGATCCGTACTATACCATGTTCATCACCAACAATATAATCGTTCGGATGGATTGTCTGAAGATCGCCTGAGCTTGTTAAAATCTCTAATGTGACATTCGTAGCGACTGGTTTAACAGCTTCTTTTGGAGCGCAGGTACTGACTCCATAACTAAACACAGGGTGCTCAAGGTCTCTGTGTTCTGGAAGATCTCTAATACGACCGAAGACGACCGAGCCTCGCGACTTCAAGTACTGTGCCCTTGTAGACATGAGGCCACCGTATATAGCCTGGGTGGTTTTTACATACGGTGCGAATTGGGATTGAAGACACTCTGCCATACATAAAACTAAGATAGACCCTTCCGGAGTATAGTCTATGTAGTTCACAGCAGGCCTTGGGTCATCGATTGGAACGAAAAGGACAGTGTATGCTCTGCCAACTACTGTACCTTTCGATGTACCGGACCAACGCGTTAAGTTTGGGAAGTATCCCCCGTCGGGTATCTTGCACATGTTCAGCAAACCATCAGAGATATCACAGGTTGATAGATTTGTCAACGTCTTAATATATTCGCTCATTGCGCTCGTTGTGTTTTATTTTAGAGTTCCTAGTATTTCTTCCTGAGCAGCCAGCTTTCTATTGTGTAAATATCTAAGGGTGAGCTGGGCTGTTAAGAAGTTTTCGCTTTTTCATAGCTAATCGAATATAAGTAAGGAAGATTCCAGTGTCCCCTTGATCCGATAGCACGAAAGGACCATCTAGAGCAACACCAGAGGAACTCTAACTCTGCAGAAGAGAAACAAACAATGAATCAGATAAAAGCGATTCAAAGAATCAATGATATAGAGCTAGAAAATGGAATTCTTTCCCCGGAGCTTTCATGGCATGAGCAATACAAGGACCAAGCTTACATATTCGTGGGTGGACTTGAAAGGGAACTTACAGAAGGCGATGTTCTAACAATATTCTCACAATTTGGAGTTCCTGTAGACATTCTCTTGGTCCGGGATCGAGAGACCGGTGAATCGAAAGGGTTTGGTTATCTCAAATATGAAGACCAACGATCGACGATACTCGCCGTTGATAATCTAAATGGCGCTAGAATCGCTGGTAAGGCTATTAAAGTTGACCATGCACTTTATGCTCCGAGAGATGATGATTGGCAATATCGGAACGCTGTACAAGAAGAGCTGAGTAAAGATAAGTTGGAAGTACCTAGTAATCGTCAAATAGGAGAAACTGCAGGGAAACAAGATGCTAGCAACCTTGCTGATCCAATGGCAAGTTATGCCGATACTATGCTGCAGGATTCAAGTTAAATATAAATGACCTTTATCTTCTGCATCTTACGCAACAAATATGTAGCCTATTTACGGTCTATTTAAATTTTGCACAATATACATACGAAGCAACATAATCACAGTCTAGAGGCTACTTACTAGATCTGCGGCAATGGTGGGGGAGGCGGGATACCTGATGGTGCGATATTGATGTCGCCTTCATCGGATGCCACAGATTCTGGAATAGACAGAACGTCGTCCGAATCATTTGCTTCCTCATTACGTCCCGCAGAATTAGTGATTTCTTGTTGTGATGGTATTTTCACCTGGCTGACAGGCAGAGGAGGAGGAGGAGGAATAACGAAATGCGAATCAGACTTCACCTGTGGTAAGGGGGGAGCAATTAGAGCTGGAGAGATCGGGTCCGTTGGTACTTCGGTTCGGTTATCTACTTGCGGTAATGGCGGTGCGATTGGTATTGGTGGGCTTACAGACTCGCCTATGTGAGAAGACGTATGAACAGTATTAGCAGAAATATCTGTATAACCACTGAGGGACGGCAAAGGTGGTGCTACTGGGACAACAGTGTCATCGTTTTCCTTCTGAGTTATTCCTTGATGTAGAACCCCCGTGTCGTCGACTTGCTCACCAATGTTGAGATTTTTGGAAATAACTTCAGCTTCATCGTCCGACCAACCATCGTCCTCATCAGCATCTAGACCTCGCTGCACTCTTCTTTGGTTTTCGGCTGCTTTCGCATCAAATGATGAGCTCGCGGAAACATCCTGCTTGAAAAAAGGATTTCTAGCAGTTGCATTGGTGGAAACGGCGGAGGAGGTGACGTTGTTCACGGCAGCTGGTGCAGCTACAGAGGAAGAAGGTACACTGATGACGCTGTTCTGAGAAGAAGCAATATTTTTAGAGTTGGTAGCTGTTATTGTAGGCTCCACAACTTCGTTAGAGTCTTCGGCTTCGGCCTCCTCGATCTGCCGGCGTAGATCAGCCAGCCTCTTTGCTTTTTCCTCCTTTCTTTTCAATTTTAATTTTTCTAATTGTTCCTTCAGTTGCCTTTCTTCCTCATCGTCTTCACCTTCATCCATACTAGCGCTCTCTGAATTTTCTACATTTTTATGTGCACTATTCATAGGTACACTTTCAGTCTTCGCGTTTGATATTCTACTTTCAGATGGTTCGCTCATGTACGTTCTACCGTCAGGAGTTCCAGATTGCGAATAAGAAGCAGCACCACTTGAATTTTCTGCAAAGTTGCGCGAGTGAGGTTTTGAAGTGGTCGAAGCAGAAGAGGATGAATAAGAGGGCTGATTAGCGTTGGCAACATCCAACTGCAAGTCATTTATGAATGCGCGCACTTCTGATTCTAATGATACGCCAAATTCCCACTTTTCAAACTCCGACGAACTAGTTTTGATCTGACCACCGCTTAGAGTTGATTTTAAAGTTGCTGAAATTTCCGAAATGGATCTTCTTATATCACCAATGATTTCCTGATTTTTGGCGCTCTCATATCTGATCTTAGAAATCCCTTGATTGTATTTTGCCTCCTCAGCACCATAAGAATCGCTCTGTTCCGAAGGTTTACCTGTAAGCGCGTCCATCCGAGCCTTCAACAAAGCCCTACTCTTCGCCTTTTTACTGTCATTTTCCGTTATCTCACCATTGGGCCCAGTACCCACTAAAGTCGAAGGATTCTTCAACTTAAACAACTGCGTCTTAGCATTTGCGATATCATTATCGACTTCTGTAATTTGCGCTAAAACACTGCGTAGCTTGGATATGATGAAATCGAACCTGTTCCTCAACTCTACCGGGACAGAATCGTTTTCAACCGTTGTTAGATGTGGCAAAGCTTTGATTTTTGACTTTAAGCGTTCAATTTGATTGAGATCATCCTCCAATGAGGAAGGTCCGTTGCTTTTCTCCGCATTTAGGCGTTCTCTTTTCTCAACAATTTCTTTTCTCAAACCTTCAGCCTTTCCACTATTTGCTACTTTCTCCTTGCTTGAGCTATTAGTATTTGTCGTGAAAACTTTTCTACGATTTCTGAAACTTGGCAAAACTTCTTCATCATCATTATTTTTATAACTTAAAGCATCGGTTCTTGTTGCCGCGCGTTTATCGTCTTCAATACGAACGCTTTTCAGTTGGTTTTTCACGTTATCTAGTATCTTTGTACTGGAAGGGATAAGGCTAAGAGGCAGCCTATTAGGTAGTTGGAAACCATTTAGTTTTCGGTATACTAAGTGCATACCTAAAGCAAATTCTTGTTTGTTGAGTTGACCACTGTTATTTATGTCAGAAAGCGCCCATATATGCTCCAAATATGTTCTATTAAGCCCAGATTTTCTGAATATTTCAACGGCTGAAGACGAATCTAATAAGCCTCGCTTCTGAGTGTCGTAAGTTTCAAAAATCTTGTAAAAAAGAGATTTTTCCTCAGGTAATATAGAATCTTCGTTTTGCGCTGTAAAGTTGGCTCCCAAATTAGATTGCGAGTAAATTTCGTTATTACCAAAACCAGTCTTCTGAGCAGTTAAAGGCATGGTAGGATTGAAGGCAGATTGTGGAAGATATCCTGTTTGCTGATTCTGCAATGCTGGGACATTGACTGGCTGAGGGGGATTATAATTCGTTAAGCCGCCTGTCGCTTGGGATTGTTGTGGTAGCACATTGCCCACGGGTTGTGAACGTAAACCGGAAGTAAAGCCACCTGTCAACTGTTGCTGCAAAATGTTGCCCGTGGATTGCGAGCCCAAAGCAGACGGGAATCCATTCAAATTTTGGGGCTGTTGAGGTGGAACACTAGCAATAGCTTGTGGTGCTAATACAGGCCCAAAACCACCTGTAGTCTGTGGCTGCAATGATATCATATTACCTGTCGCTTGTTGAGATAAACCGGGTGTGTAACCTCCTGTAACCTGACGTTGTAACAACCCATTTCCTGTAACTTGAGCTTGCAAAGGGGCACCAAAGGACGTCTGGGGGATGAATCCCGTATTTTGAGTTTGCAATGTAACACCTGCAAGTTGAGGATTCAATTGAGGACCACCAGTTGTTTGGATGGGCATACCGAAACTCGTTTGAGGCATAAATCCAGTGAGTTGTGGGTTGAGCATCCCTCCCCCAGTAAGCTGAGACTGAAGAGGCATTCCAAAACTTGTCTGGGGCATAAGTCCTGTTAATTGAGGTTGTAGATTTGGAAGTCCACTCCCGATAAGTTGATCAAATGGAGTGCGCGGTTTCGATAAATCCGTCGAGCTTTCAGTCGCAATACTTAAATTAATGGCATCAACGAAGCTAGATACTTCATTTCGAGTTTTGGTATCCAAGTCATACGGGATAGAATCGCCCTGCAAAACATTGTTGACCAAGTACATGGCTAAGGCAAATTCGGGAAACAACAATTCTCCAGCTTTGCTCGTATCGCATAAGGACCAGATTCTTGCCAACTGAGAGGGTTGCAGTCCTGACTTCACCAAAATCGCTCTGCAGTTATCGCCAGATATTGTGTTAGAGCCCTTAGGAACAACTGATCGAAACAGTTTTTCAAATTTTGCCTGATCATTCGAAGTAATGAAAGGAAGTCTTCTCACAGGAATCTTGATGTCATTGTTAATTCCGTTGTTCGCAAATGAGTTGACGAACCCAGTTGCATTTGGTTTCAATGGTTCTAAAGGAGTCTGGTGCTGCGAAGTCTGCATATAGAATCCAGTTTGTTGAGGAAGCAAAGGCTGTTGAAAAGGCTGCGATTGCATACCATATTGCTGAGCCTGTTGTGGCTGCAAGAGCTGTGATTGAATACTGGTTTGCTGAGGCTGTTGTTGCTGTAAGACTTGAGATTGCATGCCAGTGTGCTGCGGCTGTTGCTGTTGCAATAGTTGCGATTGCATGCCTGTTTGTTGAGGCTGCTGAGGATGCTGCTGTTGTAACAGTTGCGATTGCAGGCCTAATTGTTGTTGCTGAGGCTGGTTTCCAGTTTGCTGATTGTCTTGTATCTGAGGCTGCTGGAAAGGAACATTATAGAATCCAGTTCCCTGAGGCTGCATACCTTGCAGTTGCGGCTGTTGAGGGTTAGCCGAGGAAGCGAATGGCATATGGTTGGATCCAGCTGTGCTAGTCGGGTTGATGGCAGAGCTAGGTAACATATTTATATTCTGTTGGGGGTAGAAACTCCCGGCTCCAGTTCCAGTGTTGTTCATTGCACCATTAGCCGTAGCATTGGGGTTAAACGCTCCAAGTTGCCGTGGTGGCAACTGTAAGCCATTCGAAAAAGAACTCGACATATTCTGTTGTACATTGCTGTAGCCCGAGTTTTGCTGTCCCGTCTGGTTGAAAGCTTGGGGTTGCTGTTGCGGTTGCGGTTGCTGCTGCATTTGCTGGTAATAATTCGAACCTTGCGGCTGCGAGTTACCTGAAGTTTGGTATGGGTTATACATATTGATATATGTTTAACTCTACCGATCCTTCTTATGCGACTTAAACTATTGGAGCTTCTTTTGTTTCAATATTAATCAAGATTTTCTCGAAGATTGCACTTGACGTCTTTTTTCGTGATCTGTATAAAACAGCTATGTAGACCCCTATAAACCCGTGAAAAATGATACTAAATGTAAGGCGTCACACGTAATATCGCTTCGATCGTCAGTCCTATAGTGATGAAGGATTCAACTATTTAGGTTACAATATATTGGTTCCCGTCAAATGAAATATCGGTTTACTCTTACACAAGAATCGAGCAGAATCGAAATCTACACTATTTCAATTTTACCCTGGCGCTGCCGCCTAAAGGGGTATATTTGCAAAATCTTATCAATCTGATCAAGCTGTTTTGAATAGCAAATATACTACACTCTGGATATATCTCGTATTGCTTGCGTTCTTTTCCTTCTGTAGATCAAACATATGTGTAAATTGGTAGCAGAGCAGTATTGCATCTGATATGTATTTCTTGCACAATAGCTGTTCAATATATTATTATATACTATTAATAGCGAATCACTGCTAAATAGAAATAATGTCACAAAGAGTAGGCTGAAGCTTCTCTCTGTAATTATTTTAACTTTTCATTTAGATTGATAATTGATACCTCGAAGGAACTACTCTAGTCCACTGCTTCTTTCGATTTGGTAAAAATGATATTAATGCACAAATTCCAGATATATTATTATATTATTGAAATAAAATATGCTTAGCAACTATTTTTCCCCCTTTTATGGGGCATTTATTTGCATGCTGCATAAAAATGTTTAGCGTCGCGACACAAATTCGAATACTTGAAAAATATTACCAGCTTAGCCTTTGATGCAGAGATATACTTCGACCAGACAAGGATCTATACATTTCAAAAATGTTTTCGTAATTAATTTTTTTTCCGCAAAAACGAAAAGAAGTATATAAGTTGAACAAGTTTGCTTTCTTTTGATATATATTGTTCTTTTGCCTCTGATTCTTTCTGTTTTCTTCTATTTTAAGTTACTTTCTCATACGATATAGTTTCCAGGATCATCACGGAGTTATATTCGGCTCTTGTGCTCATATAACATTTCCACTCACTGAATTGTTATATATTTCAAGTTTTGTGAGTCCAATTTGAAAAAATTACGTACACATGAATTCTTTTTGGGTAAACTGCAGAGAAAGGTTATCAATTAATAACACAGCATTCAATCAAAAGTTGTGTTATAAAGATAAAGTGATTCCATCTAACAATTTTGATAATACACACAGCAGTAATGATAGGCCGCATAGACTACGATTTTGGTTGAATAAGAGTCCGGCCAAGTCATCGCTTTACCTCGTAGACTCTAAGTTCGCCTCTGACATAATACAAATGGATGAGTGTACTCTTTCCCCAACTCGTCACTCGCTATCTACGTCATCGTCAGCAACAGAAATATATTCCAATGAAATGTCTCCTGTTGGATCCTCTCTCATCCCAGAGATATTTCAGTCTTTCGATATTTCGAGTTCGCCTTCCAACGCTGGATTGGAACAACTGCATTGCAAAAGAATGTCAGTGAGAGGCAAAAGAAGAGTTTCGCTAAATGAGGGGCGAACTGCTAAGGATCTTGGTACTTCGAAGGGTAGCACCGGCGATGCTGACGGAAATATTCAGGACTTTCGTGGCAGTGTCCTGTGGGAACGGATGGAAGAAGAAACGCTTATCGCAAAACTACTAAAGGAATACTGTCCCATTCGATTCAGAAAGAACAAGCGTTATAACTATGATAGCGAGGAGTTTCAATTAAAGCAACACTATATGACGATTAAAATTCTCTTGGAGCAAGAGTATAGGCCATATAAAAAGATAACTTATTGCCCGAATAGAGGTTTTTCGAGGTGGTATTTGCCCAGATGGTTTCACTTTGAGGAAGAAAAAGATGTTTTAGATTCTATAGATCTGTTTGTTGCCTGCAATGCAACTTTAAGGCCCGTTTACAGAGGATCGAGAATGGCACAACGTAGATACTTCTTTAGACGGTGGAAAAACCGCGAAACAGACAGGTATATAATATGTGAAGAACTGATGGAAAGATGGTTGGAAGATAGAACTAGTTTGGCAAATCTAAAGATGGAACGTGAAATGCGTCAAATGAAACGTGATCGAGAGAAGTTCAAAAATGCGTTGACAGTGCCCTCAGAGTGTAATGAATTTCCTCCAATATCTGTTATAGTTGCAAAAGTCATCGAACGTATTAATAGAAAGATCAGCAATAGGGAGGCAAGTCATCCACCAAAACGTGGGAGTCAAGTGATCATCTTGCAGAAAGGTCCTCCACTGGGCATACCATATTTTGGCGCGAAGAAAGAAGACGCCAAAAGATGGGTGAGAAACTTATTGCTTAAAATATAACTGTCCCTTAAATGGATTTAATTCATGAAAGTTTTGCAAGGAAGCTAAAAATATGCGCTTATTGCAACCAGATTCGTATATGAGATAGTATTCCAACAGTTTTCAGATTCAATACCCTCGCAAGGTAGCCGGAGAGCAAATGAAATTTGATGATATGACATGATATCCGTTGCGATTATCTAAGGGCTCAAATGATGGGTCATATCCAGTGGTGTTATCTACCTCGCACTGTCACATTTCTGCTGTTTCAGTCTTAAGCAGAAGTTAATTCCAATGACCAAGTTTCCCCTGATAAATCACCTACATGACACCCTTCCAAGAGTGTAGAGTGTTTTACTGCAGATCAGTTGATATTGACAAATTTCCCAACTATAATACTTTCTTATTTTGAGAGCATGCAAATGAACTCATTGTATTTTTCAGTGGACCAAATTGTTCCTAGTCTTGTCAATTAAGCGCGTACATGTTGTTGTTGACATCGGACTTACTGTGGAGGTACAATAGATATTCGAAGAATGTATCAAGACAAGATCAGGAAAATAGCACCCAAGGTAAGGAATCAAAAATCAGATAAGTTCAAAATCATATTCATAGAACATAGCCGGTGAATGGATGCATTGTTTCAAAGAAAGCAAAGTGCGTTCAACACGCTTATAGTGGATTTACTGCCTAAGATATCTAATGCGGGGTCGTAGGACTGAAGTTCTCCCCCATAAAAATCAAGAAGTTCAATCCTCTCATCGTGACCTCACAATGTCGCATCGAAGATTGGAGGTTAATTAATATCGGATGCAATCAGTAGACGTCCGACAGCCCTCGCCAATTTCAGCGAGTACTTTCCCTTTGTTCGTCTATGTATTTGCGACAGAACATTGGGGATAAACTTAAATAGTAGTCCAAAAATTCCCTGCATGATCTTAAGGTGTTCAAAAGCGAACCCCCCATAATAGATCATGAGAAGAGGGTCAGGTTAAAATTAAATTTCAACCAGCAAAAACACAATCTCGGACGAATCCTCACTGATATGCGTATTTCCCATGCATAAAGATGGTTTCTTTTCCAAAAGATCGAAATTAAAATATAAAGATTCAAATGAAATTTTTTTGTTTGAATCGCTAAAGGATTTCTCCTCTGCTATTTATACTTTCTACATCTAAAAAAATTTTCAACATCATTGTGTACGTTACATGCCTATATCTCATTTTGTTTTCAAAAGTCCGAACCTGAATCCAAAATATCGTTCAGTTCATCCACATTTGCCAGATTTATGTCAAATTTGCCCGTCCCTTTTCCTTCTTGTGGACTTGGAATATGGGCGACGGTGTCATTTTTGGCTATTAATGATAGCTCTTCTTCCGTGCTTACAATTCCACTCTGCAGGCCTCGTGCAATGCATTTGGTGCGGTTCATTTCAATTATCCTTGATTTTGAACCATCACGTAGATCTTTGAACAATTGCAGGATCTTTGCGTTGCGACTGCTGTGAGGAACGGTGGCGTGATTGCTGTAACCGTGAAAATTAGGAATTGTATCAATAGAAACAGTATGAAGAACAGAATATCTTTTCAAAAAAAATTCACGCTCTGATGACGTTAATAAGCCACCATTGTTGCCAAGAACGTTTTTGAAAGGCCTCCCGATGGCTTGAATATGTTTAGCATATGGACTAGTAGGTTGGGATTTGATTATTTTCTTCTTCGCGACTGGGGTGCTATGCTCATCATTATCAATTTTTTGGCCGAGACTGACATTTTCCATGATATAACTGGAAGTCTTTTCAGGGGAAAGAGGTTGCATTTTAATATTGTTGTCAAGTTGCAAGTTCTTGAAATTTTTCGGGTTTTCGGTAGGAAATTCTATGTTATTTTCTTCAGACTTTGCGTTCAACCACCCGGCATCATCAACATCCGACTTCGAAGGGGAAGATAAATCGAGAGAGTCATACTCCAACTTATCTAGAGTCGAAAGCCCTTTTTTGGACTTTTTTATTGTATTCTCATTTGCACCTATCGCATACTTATTCACTAAATGGCCTGCAGTAATGATTTCTGTATTCACGTTATCAGGCATAAAGAACTGTTTTTCCTTTTTGACAGGAATCTTTCTTTTAGCCTTTCCCTTAGGCGTCTTCCCTAACATGCATTGGGTAGCGTACCGAATCACCTCCTCTGAGTCTTCCATCTCATTAACTTCTTGGTCCTCTTTACTTAAAGTAATAAACTCTTTACGACATTCTGGAGTAACGTGTGCAGGTAGAATTCTATCAGATTTCCTATACTGAAGGAAATTTTGGGATATAAGCTTTTGCAAACTGTAATAATCTTTCATCGCTTGCTCGAACTTAAAGGATTCGTTGCCACTGAATAACAATATGATTTTTCCGTCTCTTTTCCTACCTGTTCGACCCATACGTTGGATATTTTTGATAGGACTACTCGTGGTATCATAGCATATAATCAAGTCGACTTCACCTATATCTAGACCTTCTTCACCAATTGAAGTACACACTAGAACATTGTAGTCACCGGTTTTGAATTTGTGGATAACTTCTTTCTGCTGCTTTTGGGTCATGCCATTCAGCTGAGCCTCCTCAGAGCTTCCGGTTCGCCTTGCGTTTCTCTCAAGCTGATCTTGCTTTTTCTTGTTCTTTTTTTCATCCTCAAGCTTTTTGATCTCCTCTTGTCGTTTAAGCCTGTCTGCTTTTTTTCTTCCTTTGGGCTGATTTTTACGTGTAAAATTTACCTCATCAAACCCTTCTTTACCCTTTGCCTGCCCAATAAATATATGTGGCTTTATCTGCGGTTTATTCATACCGTCCACGCATTTGACAATTTCCAATGCGCTTTCCCGCAATTCGGTAAATATAATAACCCTAGAATGCGATTCCCCCTCGACGAAAAATTCAGCTAATTCATCCCTGACATGCTGAAGCTTTCCATGTCCTAGAAATGTTGGAGAATCTAAAAACTCGTCGCACTGTTTCATAAGATTTTTCAGTATAGGATGATAGTAAAATTCTGCTGCAAGTTTATTAGTTGACTTTCCCAGGGTATACTTGGTTGTGAATTCTTTATATTTGTCAGTAAAATAAGTGTAAAATGTTTTAATCCCATATATCTTGACTCTTTTTAGCATTTGTCCGACGTGATTCAGCAGCTGTAGAATGAAAAAATTTCGCCATTTAAGACCTTCCGGTATACTGGGATTGGCAATGATTTTTTGACTTTGTTGCATCGCCTTAAACGCATTGATTTGTGAGGGTTCGCACTCATCGTATATCCCCAGTTCCACAGCCTGTTTTAGTACAGGCATAATCGCTATTCCAAGCTTTTCTATTATGTCTTCAATATCAGAAGTCAACCCTACTTCTATTTTTTCCTGACTTCTTCTCTTCATGTACCTCACAATGTCCATACTCTCTTCCGTGCGTGACTCAATTTTGGAAATGTCCAGATTATTAACCACTTCTTGTACAGATGCAAGGTCAGCCCCAGGTGTTGCTGTTAAGGCTAATATTCTATACGAGGTATTGAATCTACTAATAAACTTGACAACATTTGTGAATGCATATGACCCAGTTGCTCTATGAGCTTCATCAATAACAAGACAGACGATATCTTTGGGATTTACCACACCTCTTTTCAAATCATTTTCAACCACCTGTGGTGTGGTAAAAAAAATTCGTTTCGTTGCCCAGATAGCTTCCCTGTTTTCTCTAGATTTATCCAGTAGGATTGCCGTCTGATTGCTAGGAATACCTGTGATCCCCAAGCAAGCTTTGATTTGCTGGGCAACAAGTGGTCTTGTAGGTGCCGTAAAAATTATCTTGGAATTATTCGTCCATCTAAAATAGTTAAGCATCACAGCACTCGCGATAAATGTCTTACCCATACCAGTAGGAATGGCGCACAAAGTGTTTTGATACAATGCCTTCCGCACAATGTCAAATTGATAGTCTCTCACTTCAAAATTCGTAGGATAGATATAGTTATCCAACGCTTCGTTATTGAAAGCATGGTGTGTTGGACCGAAAGTAATTTCTCGTTTTATCTCTTCATAAAATGTCATTTGACCTGGGATCACTTGTCCCACCAAGTCTCTTTGTACCGGAATAGACCTCCTCACTACAGTCTCATGAACAATCTTATTGACATTCTCTTGAATAAGTGAGTCTAACTCCTGCTCATTGAAATCGCTATCACTATCGCTAGCATCGCCCATCACTTTGAGGAATCTTATTCGACATCAAACAATCCCTTATATCACACCGTCGCGTTAATAATTTAATTTCTTCCTGGAATTTTGTTTATACAAAAATCGATGCCCCAAACTCCTCGTCACTCTGAACGAGCATTTCAATTCAAAGATATATTCCTATGAAGTACTATTTGTTAAATGATGAAGACATTCTATTTCTTATATCTCTCGAATGCCGTAATTATATCGTTCTTGGTAAATTTTACGTATGTCCCTTTGTAGTGCTTTTCGATGAGGGTGTATAGCTTCAAGTATAAGGAGACTGTGTGACCTTGTATGCAAGACCATAGTTTATCACATAAGACCTCTTTCAGAAGTTTATTGGGCTCGTTAGAAAAATGATCAAGCATATGATCATTAAGTCTCTTTACTAAAACTTCAATCTCATGGGAAGTATATCCCATGAGAATATTTTCCAAGTTATGCTTGCTGTACGCTGCCCATTTAGATGGATTGTTTGTTTCCCCGGAAGATGAAGTTCCAATAAGGTTGCTGGCACCATAAATGAATGATGTCAATTTTGGCATGGCATCTCGTAATAAAGAGGCGGCATATGCATCCTTTTCAGAATCAAAAATTTTTTTCACTGTTTGTAATGTTGAATCAAATGTACCTTTCGAGTTTAACATATCTAAAACTTCATATAGCCAATCGCAGTTCATTAATAATGTGATATCCCTATCAACGTCTTCAGACGTTGTACGTGAGTTTTTAGCCTCCGTCAACATACTGTTAGTTTCCTCCTTTCTGACTAAGAACTTGGCAACTGCATTGCTTAATCTGCCGCAGGCGGATTCGAACAATTCGATGGTTTCAAACGAGGAAGCGCTTTCAATTCCCATTTGTAGTTGCGCTTGGATTATCAAATCTTGCGAATTTTTTACAAAAAGTGGCAAGCCAATAACAGAAGGTGAAATACTTCTTGAGGAGAAATTTAATGTAGCCCTTTCCAAAAAAACCACTTGTTCATCCACATATTCTAACCAAATTTGTTTCACTTGTGCGAATATTCTCGATACGGCTGTCATTAAAAACTCTGCATTAGAAGATTCCAAATTTTTTATTTTTTGCTCTAGGGAGATCATCAACGCCGGTGCAATCGACCTTTCGCATTTAAGCAAATCAGTAAAGCACGATGCAATTTTAGCTATAAGTGGTTGGAAAATCCTAGAAACGAGCTGTATTTCAATCAAAGCCGAATCCCTATCTGACTGGATACTCTTCAGTTCATTGAGTGGAATAATTCTGGCGCTTGGGTCTTGGTACTTTTCGACATATTGTTCAAAGTCGAGCTTTGAAGAGATGTGAAAAAAGGCATCAACGAAATTTTGATAGAAAATGCACCACCTGCCTACTGTCTCTATGGAGTCCCTCAATTTTACTACCAATACATTGGAGTTAGTTACTTTTGAGTCAGCGATCTTGGTTTTTCTGTAGTGCTCCCATTGTGAAATAAATCTATCTAAGCCAGGCTGATTAACCATGCTGCGTTGCTCATTTAACGGAAAAGACGATTTCTCGATCTCTAATATTTTTACAATTTCATTGCACATTTTATTGTATACGGTAAAAATACCCGTATCCCATCTCTCAATAAGATATGAGTATGATTCAGGAGAAATGTTCTTACAAAAGAGAGTCAAGGATGAATAACAGAGAATTCTGGTGAGAAAACTCGTTAAACGCCCTTCAGAGGTATCGTCCTTGCAGATATTGCTAAACTTTCCAGCCATTTCTTGTACTAGCCTTTCCAAGAAAACTTTTGTTACTTTTTCGTAGGTCTCCCGCCTTTGCTTGAGGGCCTTCATTTCGCCTAAATTGTAACCTTCCTTATTTTTTTCCCCACTGATAGCTTTAAGAGCTTTGAATAAGGCATTCAATTGTTGCTCCATTCTGACCAAATTCTTCTCTGTCACTGGGGAGTTCAGTAAAATGTGAAGACTCTCATCATCCAGGGAAACTGTGTTCATGAGCTCTGTCAGGGTACTCCACAACAATTTCTTGTTGGCGCTTTCGACCTGCAATCCATTTTTCTGACTTTCAATGTATTCAATATCCTCAGCAACGTTACTCATTTCCATTAAAAATAATGAAACAATAGGGTTCATGTTATCACATTCTGTGTCTATGTTTTTTTCGTATGGTAAAAGACTCGAGCCTAATTGTTCCAGCGATAAAAGACCTTTATTGAAAGAATATTCTGTCTCTGCCATTTTTGCATTGAGCTTTTCAATAAGTGTGCTTGCGTCGTCATCGATTTCCCAGTTAATATCTGTCAAAACTTCTAATAACTCCTCATCATCAAAATCCCAAGATTTTTTTGAAGATCTTTTCACTTTATCATTAGAGGGCAGTTCCGTTTCATCATCTTGAAAGCCCATCACTACTGGAGTTTCCTCCTGAATGGTAGATACTTCGTGGTACATATGAGAGGAATCCGTTTCTATAACTTGGCTGAACCGAACTTCATCTCCCCTTTCAAACGACAGATCATTCGTATCGTCCGCATTCTCGTCGGATATTGTAGCGTTCAGATCTAAGATTTCATCGTCTAGAGCTATTGGGTCAAATGAGGTCTTTACGGGAAGTGATTCCACTTTCGCTATAGAGGCCGACGTAATGTCCCTTTCATGAGTGACTTTTATTTCCAGTTGTCCCTTCTCTTCAGATATATCTACTGGAGTTTCTAATAATTCCTGGCTTGATCCCAAAACGTTATTGAGATCCTCTAATAAATTATCAGTTTTACTTTCAAGTTGATTACCTCTCTCTTGAGCTAAATGGGTATCTCTTTCATATATATCTTTCCCTATAGGATTACTCTGAACCTGTTGTTGATTTGGATGTACAACAAGTGGTGATGTGTGCCGCGGTTGGGGTGTAGTCTTTAGGCTGGATTGTGATGTGGTACCAGATGCTGTTTCTGTCATCGACGGATAGTCCGCAGTATTATAGGCACTACCCTTTGATCCCTCTTTTTCTCGGGTCTGTTCATGTTGCTCTTCTTGATTTTCCAATTTATCATAACGTCGGTTCACCTCGTTTATTGTTGGGCTGTTTGTATACGGAGCTTTATTCAAGGATTTCGTTGCTGGCATATTGTTTGATGAAGATTGTTCTTTTTTGTACGCAATCCTTTGACCTCTTTCCGGCGATCTAATCGTAGGTATCAACGTTGCAGATTCATTAGGTAGATTAGAGACAGGTTCCTGTGTAGTTACATTCGCTTTTGATGACGAGGCACTTTGGCGAATGACCGCCCTTTGATAGCTTCTTTCATCTAAATAAAACGTGGACAAGTCCCAGTTCACTAACTCTGGAACATGTCCATCAAAAGCTTGCATGTAAGTGTTTATCAATGACTTCATAAAAACAGTCCTTTCTTTGGCAGAATTGGTCTCCCAATAGTACTTTTTACCCATGATAAAAGTAAATCCTTCGTTTATATCTACATCTCTTTCAATCCTCGTCAGTTCCTTCAGATCCCATGTCCTACCTATTTGAAAGCCTCCGTCCGAGTTTTCACGACCCTTGTGTATTTGAATTATAGTATTGTTAGCCTTAGAACTAATTATGAGAACTCTCTTTTTCTTATTTTCCAACTTCGAATCCACAGGAGGCCTCGAACTGGGGGATTTGGAATCCTCAATGACCCTAACATGTGTGATATAGCTATTCGGTGGTGCAGATATCTTACTATCCTGCGTCGAAAAGCAGGATGCAATGATAGCCTTTCTGTCCCTTTCATATTGTTCCGCTAAGAAATTTGAATTTTGAGACGATCTTGAAGAGTTCGAGACTGTTCTTTTATGGGATGATTTTATTCCTGAAACAGGAGGAGCAGCGTTACCCCCGCTACCACTAACATTGCGAGAGTGATTGCCATGTATGTGCATGCTACTTCCCGATATAGAACGTTTATGCAGAAAAGAAGAGTGTTCATCTGCTGAACCCTCCCTGCTATGTGACAGCTTTTTAAATGGAGATTTGGAACTTCTCATATTACGTCAATTGGTACAGCTGGCAATGCTATATTTAATATAACCCTTTCTTTGTTACTGGCTGTCTTCCGTTGGATTCGTACTCTTTGTCTTTTGGCCCCTGTCGCTTGCTTTCCTTTATCAGGGTAAGTGTATATGCTACTTTTCTAGCTTTTGATCAAACTTGAAGAAAAATTTAGGTATTGATGCCGTGAAATGGTGGTTTTGTTTCAGCACTGATATGTAAACCTCGAAACTACTAAAGCACGGTTAGCGCATAATACTTTTCATTCGAGAGATTCATAACATTATTAATGTCTTTAGATTTCAACGCTCTGGCTCAGCAATTCACTGAATTTTACTACAATCAATTCGACACTGACAGGAGTCAGTTGGGTAATCTCTACAGGGATGAATCCATGTTGACTTTTGAAACCAGTCAATTGCAAGGTGCCAAAGATATTGTGGAAAAGCTGGTTTCTTTGCCATTTCAGAGAGTGACCCACAGGATTACCACCTTGGACGCGCAACCTGCCTCTCCAAGTGGCGATGTCCTTGTGATGATCACTGGTGATTTATTAATTGATGAGGAACAGAACGCTCAACGCTTTTCTCAAGTTTTTCATTTAATCCCAGATGGTAGCTCATATTATGTTTTCAATGACATTTTCCGCTTGAATTACTCCGCATAGTCGAAGATGGCCACTTAAATGAAAGAGGTAAGAGCTAGGAGGTATTATCATATATAGATATTGATTAGAAATTAAACTAAAGGTTTACCTTCAGGTACTAATAGGTATATATATAAAGATATCGAGTAATATGTGCCAGTCAATTGAAACTCTTCCGGGACTTGTTCAGCACCTTTATGTTTTTTTTAGGTTGAATCTGTTTTGAATCCCACTTGTGCAGGCCGCATGCCCCTTTTTCCCTTTGAGACCCGGTACAGTCGTAGTAGTCATATAACAGAAACGAAATATCAGTTAAATCTGACCAAAGCTAACTCATCAATTTCATATTTGACAAATTGGTTTGGCCGACATGTCCTCTGACGATATACCCAAAGTTCCTGATAGGCCAGTAAGGAAAAGGACACCAAATGACAGCGTTGCATCTGAAACATTGAGCGATGCTACTATCGCTGCCCCTTCCAATCCAGATTCCCCAACTCA
Organism: Torulaspora microellipsoides; assembly: GCA_900186055.1. Classification (NCBI taxonomy): domain Eukaryota; kingdom Fungi; phylum Ascomycota; class Saccharomycetes; order Saccharomycetales; family Saccharomycetaceae; genus Torulaspora; species Torulaspora microellipsoides. The sequence goes on along the minus strand of FYBL01000006.1, from coordinate 619,285 downwards.
TGAGGAAAAGCACATCTCACCATGCACTTCCAGCATCCATCATCTTAGAGCGCACACCACTACTCCCACCTTACCAGTCGTTCCCCCCACAAGACCACTACTCAAAGCGAAGACCACTGGAAATATTGCTCAAGCCGAAATACCACAGCTACCAATTAAAAGACCTGTCAAACGCAGTACAACTCAAAATCTAGATGATTTGGTGCAGAGTACAAATGAGCAACTGAAGGAGATGGAAAATCTGATTTCAAAGCATGGCACTGCGAGCGCAGGAAATGTTGGAAAGATAGTAGATGATGATCCAACTTCCCTAGGTCTTGACCGGGAGCAAGATAACCTAATTGAATCAGACTCGATACGCTCCAAGGAGCATGATAAGAGTAAATCAGATAAGATGTATGAAAGCACCGAAAGTGGATCACAAGTTAGTTGCACTACTTCGAGTGAGGCAAATGTGCAGCAAATCAAATCGGATGGTCAAGAAAACGATATGAATCTGGAGAAGCCCTCAAGCTCCCACAACGAGCCGTTTAGAACAGTGGATAGTAAAGATATAGATGCCCGCGCAAGAGTCGGCTCTACTGGGCCGGAATCTGAAGATTTTACCGCAAGTTCTGATAATGCTGAGCCAGTGCGTAGCGGAATGGAAGGGTCAAGTTCACCGGCAGCTATGAAGGTGATTGAGAGCCAAAAACCCTTTCCGAAGAGCACAGAAGGTGCATCGGACGAAATTGCAATTCCGGAAACCCCCGCTGTTCCCTCGATTCCAGCAAGACCACGAAGAAAACTTCACGAAGATGATACAAATAAATATGACTCTGAATCTCAAAATGAGATGGAGGTTACAGGAAAGAACACAACGGAAGAGGATCGGCAGGAAGCGTTACCTGTTTCTGAAAATATTGAGACCTCGTCAAAACTCGAAACCTCTAAAAAGCGTGCTGCTCCACCGGTTCCCAAAAAGCCTTCTTCTAGAATTGCCGCTTTCCAAGAAATGCTACAAAAGCAACAGCTAGAACAATTGCAGGGGTCCGTTTCCTCTTCTTCGGTTGAACCGTCAGCCGACACAACTGAATCCCCAAGGCCATCAGTTCCTAGGAGGCCATCGCATCCGAACAAATCGGCTCTAAGTGAACAAAAAGCTAAATTTGCCAACAATTTAAATGGTTTGTTTCCTTTGCCAGGTATGGCTCCGCATGGTAGAATACCAGCCTCTTTGAGTAAAAAACTTGGACACACCTCTTCACCGAAAGAGGAGACCATAAAGGATGCACGATTACCAGACGTGCACCGCAATAGAGCTAAAGGTCCTCGTGGTCGTAAACTGCCCTCAAAAGTTACCAGCGTCAAGAAGAGTACAGGTGAAAGTAAAAGTAATGAGATTGAATTGTTCAATACCTGGAATGTTGTGCACATCAGCAAAAGAATAAATACTATGAACTTGCACACCAATGATTCCCCAGAAGCGGAAATTTTCGAGAAGCCCGTCGAGAGAGTGCAAGGCGGGTTGAATGAGGGCATCGAAGAAAGACGTCCATCACTATCGGGGGAATGTTTATCAGATGAATCGGTCGCCCCATGCGCACAAGAGCTATTAATCAACGGAACAGAGACATTGCAAAATAAAGAGGATGCTGTTGCCTCATTTTCCTCCGCCAAACCATGTAATATTCGCGATCAAAATGATCCGGACCTTCGTGGAACCCCAACTTCGGAAGCCATTAATGATAGAGACCAAAATGGGCAGGCTGAAACGCTAGAGAACTATCTGGAAGAGCAAGCTGAGAGAGAACTTGAGAATGAAATTTTGGCAGATGAGAAAACACTGGCAAATACAGTAGTAGAAAATAATGATCGTATATATTAATGCAGAGCCGGATACGAATTTCCGAATAAATTAATCTCACGTATATAATGATACGTGCTACCGGACATGTTATCGGGCTCCAAACTTCAACTATGTTTGAGAAAGCAGAAAAATGAACATCTAAAAAAATTGTGTTGATCAGGATCGAACCCAAAAAGTTTAAAATTTTGGCATTCGATATTGACATTCTTGAGAGCATTTTGTTCATTAAAAAATCCTTATGGTTGTAAATACTGAATATTATGATCTGTTAGGGATTGATTTTAATGCAACTGCAGTAGAAATCAAAAAAGCTTACAGGAAGAAGTCGATCGAAGAGCATCCCGATAAGAACCCTGATGACCCTCATGCCACAGAAAAGTTCCAGGCTATATCAGAGGCATACCAAGTTCTAAGTGATATGGAATTGCGTGCAAACTACGATAAATATGGTAAAGAAAAAGCCATTCCGAAGGGTGGATTTGAAGATGCGGCTGAACAGTTTTCAGTAATTTTCGGAGGTGATGCATTTGCTCCATACATTGGAGAATTGACACTGCTCAAGAACTTACAGAGACAAGAAGAGCTGCATGCTCAGGAAGAAGCTGAAAAAGAAAAAGAAAAAGAAGGAAAAGGTCATGAAGAAAATAAAGGTGCCCATAAAGGAGAAAAGACGTCTGAAAAGGGAGTTGCCGAAGGTTTGAGTAATTTAAAGTTATATGACGGCGAAGGCCAGGACGTTAACAAGCCTCCCAAAAAGACTAAACTCGAGGAATTTGAAGAACAATTAAAAATTGAAAAAGAGATAAATCTGGAAGTCCTCTGCAAAAAGCTTGTAGAGAGGCTGTCAATATTGACTGAAAGTGTTTACGATGAAGCCTGCAGAAGATCTTTTGAGAAAAAATTTGAAGAAGAGGCCAACCTTCTGAAGATGGAATCATTTGGTTTGGATATTCTGCATACGATTGGTGATGTATATTGTGAAAGGGCCAGAATATTTTTATCGTCAAACAAAGTGTTTGGACTTGGTGGTATGTTTCATTCTATGAAAGCGAAGGGTGGTGTATTTATGGATACTTTGAGGACAGTTTCCGCTGCTATTGATGCTCAAAGTACAATGAAAGAATTAGAAAGGATGAAAGAAGCAAGTGAATCTGAGGGACCTCAACTTGACAAATTAGGGAATGAACTTTTGAAACCTACAGTGGAAGAATTGGCTCATCAAGAGCAATTATTAATGGGTAAAGTGTTATCAGCTGCATGGTTCGGTTCGAAATACGAGATTATGTCCACGCTAAGAAGCGTTTGTGATGCTGTTTTAGCTGACAAGACCGCAGATAAGGAAACCAGATTCAGAAGGGGCCAAACTTTGCTTCTGCTGGGTAAAGTTTTCCAGAAGTCATATAGAACGCAAGCAGAACAAGAAGAGGCTCAAGTATTTGAGCAACTCGTCGCTGAAGCGACAAAGAAGAAGCGCCATTCTTAAAAGGAACATAAATATAAACATAAACATACATATAACAGATGTGCAAGCTCAAATTCCTGCATTGGCAATGTACATCTATTCGTATTTAATCCCGAATTACATACACACATAACATTTCTTTTATTTGCTATTAGGTAGGAACTAACAAAAAGAGTGTTTGTTTATGAATCAAAGAACTTTAATTGAAAGTTTCACTACAAAATACAGTGGTAAATTGAAAGAACTTAATTAGAGGAACTAGTAGAAAAACGTTAAAACTGAGGAAGGAATCAGAAAAAAAATTGTCAATGGCAATTACAATAACAAGGCAGCGGCTGCAAGAGCACCTGCTCCCATACCAACAGCAGCTTTAGCAGCACCGTTTGCTGTTTGAGTGGCCTGGATTTGACCATCAGAGACCTGGCTTACAGCAGTAGCAGATTCAGTAGCAGACACAACAGATTCTGTAGATGACGCAGCAGTATCAGATTCAGTAGATGAGACATCGGTATCGGTCGAGGAGACATCAGTATCAGAAGAGGACGTTGCAGAATCAGTAGATGATGCAGCAGCAGAAGTAGTAGAGGAGACAGCAGAGTCTGAAGATGACGAAGCAGCATCGGTTGCAGTAGCAGAGGCCAGTTCTCCCTCCAATCTTGATGAATACCATGGTAAAGAGACGACCAAATTTGAGATTTGGTTAAAGTCTAAATCTTGATACAATGTAGTGTATGAGTCATCAGTGGCAGTTGCCACCTCCTGATAAATCTGCAAGACACCGCTTGGAATACTAATACTTGGGTCGTTGATAGCAATACTCAAGTAATCAGAAGCATGGGCCTTGATGTCACTGACAAGAACATTATATTCATCAATTTCCTCCTGTGATTGTGCAGAAGCGAAGGAGGCAGCAGTAGCAGCAATTAAGAGGGTAATTTGAACGACAGACATCTCGATTTGTTAGTTGTTTTTTTTTTGAGATTGGATTATTTCCAGTGTTCGAGAAACCTCTATAACAAACCAAAGGTAATGACAACTGCATATCGAGCTTTTCACCCTTTTATATACCGTTTTTCTGGCTACTATCATTCATCTTTTTTTAGGAATTTGGGGTCTGGCCAATCCCACCTATTTCGATCACTTGTCAGCTCTCTGTCGTTTTACCCCAGCAAGAATACCACACCCTTGCTACCAATTTCACCGAGCTGCTATGATACTCCTTCCAATAACATCGAAATGCACTGGACACCCGCCGTTCAAGAAAGTGGAGTAACTCGATTTCAAATCCTTATTAAGCAGTCATCTTTTACAGTTCGCTCTACCTAAAAGGTACTCCATCTCTTCCATAAGGGGAAAGGGAGCCTCATTCTCCCCAAGTTCGAAACGCGCATCCGTGCCGACTGTTGCATGGAATCATGCGCAGAGATCCTGCGAATTTACCTTTGTAAAAAATGAAACTTGCCTTGTATTGTTCTTTGTTATGTACTTTAAAGAGGAAATGATAAAGAACCTCCGAAACGTGACAAACCCCGAAGACACGTCAAAGACAAAGACAAAGAAAAGGGGTTTATTGTGTCTGGGATGTGCCACAAAAATAATAGAGACTGCTTCTATATTTATGTTGTTACCAGTATTTCTGCAGCTTTTGGTTGTGGGCAACCATCAGTGGTTGCGTATTTTAATTCTATTGCGTTGAATCTGTCCATGTAGAACCTCAAAATGTCACAATTCAGTGGTGGATTTGGGATTGCTTTCATCTTGTGATGCATTTTATAGATTGTAGACGTTTTATCTAAATCTTTAATATTTAAAGGTTTGATACTTCTAAAATAACCACGGCCTCTATATTGAAAATGCTCGTAAAATAGTCCTTGAAGTTTTTTGTAGTCATGATTACATTCACGGGGAACTACGGAAGATGCTGCTACCGCTTTGAAAGCGTACATCGCAGCATTGGCAATACTACCATGGCTTGCGTTTGAGTCATTTATTGCAGCTCTCACTCGAGCAAAGGCGGCAGCAGTTGCAGCTCCTGCAAATCTGGCAGCTCGAGCTTTGCGACGGAATTCACCAATTTGTGCTGCCTCATTTGCGACACTACGAGCCATATTGCGTGCGGCGCTAATACGTGCAGTAACTTTGGATTCTCTTACTTCAATTATAGATCCAGCATATCCGTTGGTTTCTTGCTTTTCGTTGAGCCAAAACCGAAAGTGATGTTTGGGCGGTCTTTGGAAAATAATGGTGGTGTCCACTTTAGTACTTGTTGAAGATTGTATACTTGCTGTTTCATCAACAAAAGAACTAGTGTGTTTTTCGTCATTTAACCAAAATCTGACACGATGTGTGCGGGTGGGAAATGCATCAGATCTATCCAGCTCATCAGAGAACCGATAGTAAGAGTAACGGTCGTCGTCGTCAGGACTACTATCACAGTAAAGTTCGGTCTTTATCTTATTGGAGCGCCATCTTCGAGTTATTCTTGTATTTGTGTCAAAATTAAAAACGCCGCGTGACCTTGTCCGATCTCTGCTGTAAAACGCTAATCTCACTCTTTCTCTAAAGCCCCTTCTGCTGGTTGTATATATCCTTTCTTCTTCTTTGTCAGTAGTCAATGAGTAACTCGCCACTCTAGAGCCAGATAACACCTTAGTAGAAGCGTTTGAACAAATATCGGTATTCACATCAATTGAGTTCAAACGATCACCTTCATCGTTCGATGTGTGCGATAGGAGCATTGTTTTTATCTCGAAAGAATCAGTCATCTTTATGGTGCCAAACTTAGAGCTACTTAGCTAATAAATAATAAATGTGTTGCAAGCTACTGTTTCCAATTCAAAATGGGGAAAACAAAATATTAATTTATAGCTACCTATTCTTTCTTAATGACTTATCTATACAGGCAAGTTCAAGAAACCGTAAATTTATTGACCTAGGGTCACTTTATAAACGCCATGTTCCGTTTTTGTGCCTTAAATAATAACATTGAATCGATCTCAATTCGAAATTCATGCAATTTAACTTGGCGAAACCCGTTTTTGTACGGATAGTTCTTTGGCGCCATGAAAAAAATCGTATCGAAAGAGAAACATTCCAAGTGCCCACAGTTTTTTTTTACAATATCGTAAGTCTTGTCTTATTGATGTTTTCTCACCACATTTTATAGTAAAAATTGTGTAATGATGTACTTATCGCCTCAAAGTTGACGATCTCAGATGTTATGGCCTTTTGTTTCGGTTATTCCTAGGATTAAATCATAGGTCTATATTTTTATCGCTAAAATGTCACCTGTGGAATTGCCACAGCAGTGGATAAATTGTGACCTAAATCAAGAGTTTGGAGCCTGAGCAAGGAATACGCACAAGGTTGTACTTTCAGGCTGTTAGTAGTCATGGTTTCTTCGTGAAAGGCGATAATATGGCAACTCGATCCGGTCCTCGAAAAGTAGTCGAAATTCGCCCTTATTTGTGAGAGTATATGGAAGTTTTTTTCAGCCATCTTCAAAAAGTAGTAGCAGTAAAACATTACAAGATTAATAAATCAGACGAAGTGGAAGCGTAAATTTGTTACCAGATTTTTTTTATTAAACTGAAAATAACTGAATAATCATCTAATAATGTTCAGAAAGTATGGCTCCTTCATCTTACATTCAGCAATCATTCATTGATAAATAAAATCGTCGAATACTAACTCATTCCATCATAAAAGATTTACGAAAGAAGATGTACACTCCCGCTCAAAGGTTAAATCCTCAATCCAGAGGTCGTTGAAATCCAAACTTGTAAGTCAATACCCTCAATTGGAAGATGTCATTGAAGAGTTGATCCCAAAGAAGAGTCAAATTGAATTGATAAAATGCGAAGATAAGATCCAGCTTTATACCGTTGATGGCGAAGTGCTTTTTTTCCAGAAATTCAACGAATTAATCCCCAGTCTGAGACTGGTGCATAAATTTCCAGAAGCTTACCCCACAGTTCAAGTTGATCGAGGTGCGATCAAATTCGTTCTATCAGGTGCAAACATTATGTGCCCAGGTCTAACGTCTCCAGGAGCTGCACTTCCAAGTGCACCAGGATATCCAGAAGATACTATTGTAGTTATCAAAGCCGAAAATAAGGACAGTGCTTTAGCCGTAGGAAAATTAATAATGAGCACAGAAGACATAAAATCTATCAACAAAGGTCATGGTGTTGAAATGATTCATCACTTAGGTGATCCATTGTGGACCTTTACTGTGGAATAGAACTGCTCTTTGGAATAAAATATACATAATCATATATAGAAGAGAGAGATAGAACTGTATATGTGTATGTGTATTGCTAAGATACCTGCATTTTCCTTTCATGTCTAGTATCTTCCCTAAGGATGTTACCTTCTTTCACGTAGATAATGTCATCGTTGCAAAGTCCGACGTCAGTTATGGACCGAAAATCATGCTTGAGCTCCTCAAATACATTCTGTGTTATTTCATAATATAATTTGATTTTAAGTAATTCCAGATGGAGCTTATTGGATATGATTTGCTTCATATAACGTATTGTATAGCTGGACAAAACCTGAATGCTAATTGATGTATGCGCGTCCTCTTTCGTGACTCGAATATTAAGTATCTGCGAATCAAGCCAGCATTTATCGAGAGGTTTTAGATTGTTTTGAAATCTGCAATTTTCAGAGAGAAGTTTCCATCTCCGAAGACTTTGATTGAAGGCTATTTCTCCTTTGGCGATCTTAGAGATAAAAAACAACTCAGCTTCTCTTCTGATATCCTTGCTCAAAATAGATCCATCAAGAATGTCAATCCTGTCAAATCGTGCAATCGTTTCGTAAAATTGGGCCTTAGCGTCTGGGTTGACATATAATGGATTGTTATTCGCTCGGAAAGAGCGAAGGTTTGGAAAGTTAATGTTCACTTGATCTAACGCATTCCAGTCCTTAATACAATTGTGAGACAAGTCAAGATTTTCCAATTTCGGAGCTGAAATACAAAAAATATTTTCTATCACATTATGGGAGAGATTCAAACTCCTAATCTGACAATTGGATAGAATTGCAGGCAGACTACTGATGGAATTACCGCTCAAAATTAACTCATTCATTGAGTTTGGAAGTTTCACTAGTTCATGATCTAACGATGATAAGTCATTCCAGCTAATGTCAAGAATCTCCAGAGATGGAAAATGCTTTAAAATCTCTCGCAACTGCACAATGTTTATGTTGCACGTCGATAAATACAAACATTTAATTCCCGGGAAACAGCATTCTTCCAAATTCTCCCAACCTTTGCTAAATCGGTTTCCAGATAGGTCCAGAGAGCTTAGAGTCTTGAAATTTTTTAGTAATTCACATGTCTTTTTGAAGCTAGAAAAAAGATTATTTGTTAAGTCCAGTTCTGTAACATGGATACAGTTCTCACGAATGGAAGCTACTTCTAAGATGGTAACCTCATCAGTAATGAGGCTACCAGCTAAAGATATTCGTTTCAATGATTTGAAATCTCGATTCCTATTATCCAGTTCTTTGAAGCCGACCTTCTCGATTATTTTACTGCCCATGTAAGTTTTATCAAAGTGAGTTGACGGATATCCATATTTTTCTTGCAACCCTTGATAAAATGTCACACCAGTACTCGCGATTTTTTCCAAGGTAGTTGCTTTTAGGAATGATCCCGAATCAGGTACAGATGTTTCGAAATATGACTTACCATCGAATGTACCAGAGTGCTTACCACGCTTAGGATTATCCCACTCGACACCGTATGATAGTTCCGTCGGCCATTTAGGTAGTACACCAATATATTTGATTATACAATAGTCGTCGCCAACTTTTAGACGATCCCACAATTCATAGGTCATCAATGTCTATGGCTCTTCTCTAATCTCCAGTGCAAAAAGTTGAAGAAGATCTTGAAACGATTCATCCTCTGTCCGTTCGCGACGCGTCTACTACACCTAACATAATACATCATCTCCAATGAAACTCTACTTAGATGTACCTTTTAGGATAAACATATACATATATATATATATATATATACCTATTACAAATATTTTACAGTTATGACGTTTCAGTACTTTAGTTGGATTTAAAGAATTTGAACTGATGCTTAGCCACACCTCAATTCTTTTCAGCGCTAATTGTACTGTCAAGAGTAGCAAACAGTCCATCCAGATCAAATTCCTTCGACCATTCAGATACAATTGCTGTTTCTTCAGCCTTTTCTTGGCGCTGTGATACAGTTTTAGAAGTGACTTGAGTAGACTCTTTGGAAGCTCTTGGTAATACCCAGCTCAAGATCTTCCCATCTCTCCAGTCATTCAGGACAGACATACCTGCACTGCTCAAATTTGGTACACCACCCTTACTCAGTCTCCCCCTTTTGCGGGCCACATGAATAAGGAAGTGTTTGGTAAACGTGTCTGGATCATTTGCTGGAATCGGGGGGAGTTCATACAGCTTCTTGAAACTTTCAGCCATTTCTTCAGACTTCGCTAATCTCTTGACAAGCATCAGAATAGAAGGATAGGGATCCATAACGTACTTTGGAGGCAGGGCATTGAGAAGAGCTAACTCAGCTTCTTGCTCAGTTTTTGTTTTCTTCTTGCTGTCAGTTGGGAAACAAATACCAGGAGAATCAAGAATCTTCAGTTTGTTATCTACCTTTACCTCCCTTAATGAAGTTGTTACGCCAGCTTGGTTACCAACAGGGCATGCTTTGGAAGAACCACCACGACGTGATATTAAGGAGTTAATAACTGAGGATTTTCCAACGTTTGGATAACCAATGACCCCAACTACGATAGATCTTTTCAAATTACTATTGGTAGCATAGGTCTTCAATGCTTCTAGAAGAGCACCGGCCGTCATTGCTTGCGTTAGCTTTTTATTGAAGGACGAGCTGCTTACCGCTCCAGGAGATGATCTCAATGGGATAGTTGGAAAACTAGATTTCAGAACATTCAACCACTGTTCTAATACATAAGGGGGCACCAAATCAATTTTATTTAAAATTAGGATGAGTCTTTTTCCCTGACTTTGAAGAACTGCTTGTTCAACTTTTCTGGAGCGAGTACCTTCTGGATCCCTTGCGTCCAACACATACAAAATGACATCAGAAGCATCAACTACCGTCTTGAAAATTTTGTCATATGCTTTCCTGGATTTGTCTAAGTCAGAATCCCCTTCATCATTCCCAGCGTAAAAATCGATATCATAGTCAACAACTTCCGTCTCCTCTTCTGCAATATCTTCTTCGTCTTCTGCGTTCTCAAAGTTTCTGGCTGCCTGTTCTGCAGATTCAACGAGAGCTGCCAAGCTGCCATGACCGTTATCGTCACTCTGATCGACGTCCTCGTCCATGACGTCTTCACCCTCTTCCATTGCCTTCATTCTATCTTCTAATCTTTTCTGTTTAGCTAACTCCCTCTCCTCTTGTGCTTTCGTCTTACTTATCTCAATCTCTTCTAAAATCTTGGTTTTATATGGAAAATTAGCTGGAATACCTGGATCTTTCTTCACTCTCGATTTCCAGGTTGGATCTTTTTTAGCATGTTTTCTCTCTTTACGTCTATGAGCAGCTGCCTTTTTTTTGATACCTTCCCTCATACGAGTGGAGCCTCTTTTGGAAGTACGTTTTCTTACTGCCATGTTTTATGAGTAAATCTTTGGGGATTGTTTCGTTAACTCAAGGTCTACAGATGTTAATTTCGCAGCTTGAGGAATTGATATATCCTCCATCTCATCTCATCGCATGGCCGAAAATTTTCATATACACGATATCTAAAAAAAAAAAGGATAAAAGAATTAGAATTTTCACGTGTAAAGTGACCAGCTACTAACCATCCATGGGAGTTACGCACAAGCAGTAGACAGAACTATTATAACATGTAGTTTTCTCGCCGGCAAAACCTTCATTCTGCAAGTTTACTGTCTTTGAATTTGGAGAAATCAGATAGTGAAAATGCTGGACGTAGCATTTTCGATGGATGTGGGGGAGCTGAAGAAGGAAGCACGTGCGCAGCATGGTTGCTTGAAGGTGAGGCTTCCATTGTGCGCATAGGATACCTCGAGCCACTCCTGCCTGTATCATCATTTAAATTGAACATGCTCTTGCTTCTAAACTTAAATCCTTCTCGATCACTGATACCTATAAGGTCGTCACTCTTTCGAAACGTTCCTTCTTCTAGCTGTGATTGAGGATCCGTTTGAAGCTTGAGATACTTGAATCTCGACGCTCTTATTTTGAGGGTACTTGTTATATTCTTTATTCCTTTTAATGTAACTTTTCGTAGGAGAGTGTACCACAAAATGATTGCTGCAGCAAGTATCAAAATGCGATAAAGGCCTTTTATAGAGCGCTGGCTACTTCCAGCTGTAAATAATGCCCCTTTAATAAAGGTTTTACCCAAAAGTGAAGCCTCATTTGAACTCGGTTGAACGCCCACTATTTGACTACTCTCACCTGATTGTATATTCCCCGAAGCGTATAGCAAAATTCGGCCCAGAGTCCAGGACAACTCTCTCTCCTTAATGCTATCGGCACTTTGAAAAAGTGGATGGTCGTTGTTGTCTTTCACATTATTAATATCATCGATCCCAGCTCTAGGTAAACCAAAACCTTCATGCAACACGTTCAGAACCCAGTTGGCCTTGAAACAAGAATCCATCAACATATCATTAGGTATTGAATTGTATAAACCCTTTTCACTGTTAGCCATTATGGTACTCCAATCTGTGTTACAAAATTCTTTGACATGATCACTAAATTGTTCAAAGTTATATGTGCCCCCCAGTTTGAAAACATCATTGGCGGTGTACCAATATTCTGATGTCCCAACAAATTTGTCCTTATAGAAGTCTATTTGTGGTGCATGTACTCCATTAAAGAGACAAGGCTCTTCTATGCATGGTAAATTTTTCAGCAGTAAGGGATAAATCAACTTTACACACTGTTCATAGTCACCCGAACCAATCACTTCAAAATCTTTGTTCTTGAACTTAAATTCTGTTTTGCATTTCTTCGGAAGACAGGGATCAGTTAGTTCTCGAGTGCTGAAGTCGTCATCATCATAGTTATTTGAGTTTTCCGGTAAGGAATTTATCAATTGAGTTAAGTATCGCTTTCTTGCCTGATTCGCCCCAAACCCCAACCACGTACTCACGAATACATCCCATTGCTGGACATCTCCATTGACATTCTTCAAATAGATTTTTGCAATGTCATCTCTATGTTTCGCAACTTCTGCAGCATTACTTGGTGCAAATGCAATTTGAGTAGAAGCTCCGCCCATGTCCATAAACCCAAACGTGAAATGCTCTTCCTTGGCAGGGTCATAACCATTAAAATGACCAGAAAGATAATTGAGAGCCAACCAACCATATAGCCCCTCTGTCTCCCCATCTATAACTTCTATCTGGGAATCACAATATTGTAAGAGAAAATTTGTTGAGGACTTCATTTCGCTGCATAAATTCTCAAGAATTTTGTCTTTCTTTTTCCTGGGTAACAATCGCATTCCTGCTGTGGCTTGTATGAAAACTGGCGTATCTTTGACCTTGTCTTCAGGGATAATATGCTCCGCAAAATCGAGCAATGGCTTGACATGCTTCGAAAATGCCTTATTTGGCTTGTCTTCAAAAGTGGAAAGTCCTGGGCTTACTTTAAAAGTCCATTCTTCATCTTGATAAATCTGTGGTACTGAACGCACAACTTGCTCGTTTTCGCTATTACCAATGAGGGACTCAGGGTCCTGCCATCTAAAAACATTAATTCTTGAGCCAGATGATCCTGCATCTATCACAATACCATAACACTCATTGCTATTCCCGCCCATCACCAATATTTTTCTTTTCTTCCTGTTCTATCCTGCTCAGGCCAGCGCTCAATTGCGGAATGCGCCTTTCAAGTAGGTTGCGGTTGACCGCAATGAAAACAGACAAATTTCATTTTTGACACATAATTACAACAGTAACATACATAAATAAGAATAAGAGCATATACATTGGTTCAGTGACGGACTTCTAAACTATCACCGATTTTCGCAGCAATATCAAGCATTTCGGAACTCTCCACGATCTGAACCTTCTTGTCTTTCCCATCAGCTGTCGATGGATGAAGTGCGAGATAGACCCCAACTTTTCCGACCTCTTGCCCATATATTGGATATCCCATCCACTTTTGCAGCCTTGTCCTGTAAAATAGGCCAGAAATCTTGGCTGCTAAATCAGTCGCAAACCCCTTTGAAGTAGACCTATCTCCTAATAGACCACCTGGACGCAATATAATTGTACGATCAAATCCTAAGGCCAAAATATCTCTCTCAATTTGTCCCTTCATTTTAAAATACGCAAACATAGAACTTTCGCTAGCACCAACACTGCTCACTAAGACAATCGTTGAACATCCCTTCTCTTTGGCCACTTTAGCCAATTCTATATTCAAATCATGGTCAATCTTATATTGCCTATCAAAGCCACCTTCAGCACCTCTCGCTGTTGCCAAGCCAGTAAATAAAAACTTGACATCATCATTAGGGAATAGTTGAGCCCATTTAACACTATCTTTATCTACAATTTGCACTGCAGAGGAAGCAAAGGGTAGTGCTCTTCTGCCAATTGTGTAAATCTTTGGGAATTTGTTAGAAGATTCGGAATATTTGAGAAGCGACGCACCACACAATCCGGTGGCTCCTAATATTAGAGCACTCATTCAGTTTTACAAGATGGATTTTCTTTGTTTCTTCTGCTGAGGAGATTGGCTACAATTCTTGCTATGTCCGATCTAAAAATGGGACTGGCGTGTGTTCCCGTCTGTAAAGATAAATAATCTATACAAATTTCGAGTCCACTAGAAACTCACAATGCATCCGACTGCAGGAAAGCAAGTGCCCGGCATGCCGCCAATCATTTTTACAGATTAAGAGAGCAGTCCATTTGTGTTGATCTAGCATGGGGTAGTGCGCCAGTTACGCAACATTCCCATCAAACTGGTTTAAAGATATACTTGGAGTTTACGTACTCACACCAGTTTTGACGGACTTCTGCAGGAAAGACAGAGTTTCTTAGAAAAGCTATTCTTGGAGGTTCTCAGTTGACCGCTGCGGCACTGCTTTCGGGTGGATGAGCTGTGGGCATCAAGATAGAACCCAAAGAGCATCATTATTAAAATCCTAGAATGAAACTTTCATCGTTCACTCAAGGCCTCTTGTAGGTAAATTCTTCTCCGGGTCGTGCTCATCTCATACACATCGCTATATACTTGAAAGTGGAACTGCACATAACGTTAGCTGCCTTGGAGCTTTGCGTTTTCTTGGAGCTTTTATATCATTCAGCTTTTAATCGACAGGAAGAGAGTGTGCGTGAATGGTTCGCGGGTTTAATATTCTAAGTGATCATAGTAAACACACCGACCGATGCATGGCAATGATAACGTAATGTAATATATCGCAATTGATATATCACCAGCGGCCATACTTTGATCTGGCTGATGCAATGGAACCGTGAGAACCGCCTCCTCTGAAAGAAAAAGATGCAAGCGTTGTGGCATCACTTGCTCATAACTTCTGGCACTATATTCTGGTTAAAAGAATAGAACCATCTTTTTAAGCCTCTAAGTAATAAGCTGTTATTAAAAGCACCTCACCTGTTATAGGTTTTACGTGGGCAATGTAGATTATGCTACGTACAAAGAAAGTGCTTAATGTCAGACTTGAACTCCAAGCCCATCCTCATTAAGCAGAAACTCTCGTCGCAGAGCTTTGATAAATAAATATATAGAGGATGCAGAAGCACACCAAATGCACACTAAAACCACTTTTTCATTAACTCCTATTGAAACAATGCGTGGAGTTAACATTCGCGTTTCATCGAGGTGCATGCGCGTTCGCTTTCAATTTTTTATTTTTCAAATGCCATCTATATAATTACGTGTTTTGAATTCTCAACGATGTTTTCGCAGATCGACTTGTTTGTAAGTAAACAACGGTTCAACGACGAGCATTCTATAGGTTTAAGATGAGCGATAAATTGTTTAGATTAGATGCAGGTATGTTAAGTGAATTCTCTATATAACTTTGATACAAGTCCACGTTTAACTAACGCAACACGTGCTAAATAGGTTACCAGCAATACGATTGGGGAAAGATCGGATCTTCTTCTGCAGTAGCACAATATGCGGCGCATTCTGATCCATCTATTAAAATCGATGAAGATAAGCCTTACGCTGAATTATGGATGGGTACTCATACTAATGTTCCATCTTATCGTCATGATGACAAAGAGTCGTTGAGAGACTTGATTGCAAGCGATCCAAAGGATATGTTGGGTGACAAAATTGTTCAGAAATTTCATTCCAACAATGAATTGCCTTTTTTATTCAAAGTTTTGTCTATTAGAAAGGTTTTGTCCATCCAAGCTCATCCAGATAAAGCGTTGGGTAAAGTATTGCGTTCTCAAGATCCTAAACATTATCCGGATGACAATCATAAGCCAGAAATGGCAATTGCTGTTACGGATTTTGAAGGATTATGTGGCTTTAAGCCGCTAGAAGAGATTGCTGATGAATTAAGTCGCATCCCTGAGCTCAGAGCAATTGTTGGCGAAGAAGCTTCCGAGCTGTTCATTGAAAACATCAAACCAAAAGCAGCCAAAGGTTCTGCAGAGGATCACAAGAATAAGAACTTACTTCAAACTGTATTTGGCAAGGTCATGAATGCTTCAGAAGATGAGATTGTTAAAAATGCTCGTTCTCTAGTTAAGAGGGCAGAAACTCGACCAGAAGATTTCAACAAGCCAGATTTACCAGAGTTGATACTAAGCTTAAACAAACAATTTCCTGATGATGTTGGCTTGTTTTGCGGCTGTTTGTTGTTAAACCATTGTAAGTTAAATGCTGGAGAGGCTATATTTTTGAGAGCAAAGGACCCGCATGCCTATATCAATGGTGATATTATTGAATGTATGGCAGCTTCGGATAATGTCGTCAGAGCCGGATTTACCCCAAAGTTTAAAGATGTCAAGAATCTCGTTTCAATGTTGACTTATGCATATGACCCTGTCGAGGAACAGAAGATGAAGGCCGAGCCTTTCGAAAGATCTTCAGGTGCTGGTAATGCTGTATGTTTCAACCCACCAATCGAGGAATTTGCTATTATCCAAACAACTTTTACGAAATCCATCGGAACCAGATATTTCGAACATTTGGATGGGCCAAGCATTCTCATCACTACGAAGGGTACTGGCTACTTAAGCGCAGACGGTGTTAAATTGAAAGCGGAACCTGGTTTCGTTTTCTTCATTGCCCCAGGTACTCCTGTTGATCTAGAGGCCCTTGATAAGAATTTTGTCACATATCGAGCCTTCGTTGAACCAAACTAATAACGGGTTGACGATGCAGTATAATATTTATTGATACTTTATATAGTTTACAGAAGTACTTTTGTACCATTTTTGCTCGCTTACCATCATTCAATCCTTTGCGATTGTTTCCACTTGAGTATTCTCCTCCTTAAATCACCTTCACTTTGTTGATAGATATTTAGTTTCCTATCGAAAAACATTTTCTTATAGTTGTCGCCATGCTCTTTGTATAATCTTTCCAACCATTCTTCTTCTCTCTTGCTCTGGACTCTTTCCTTTCTCACCAAAGGTCTTCCCGCAAACTCTTCCAGTTCTTTAACTACTTTCGTTTTCTCTTCTTTACTTTCTTCCATTTGAACTCTCAATTCTTTGACATCTTGATCGATATTAAACGCTTTTTTCCTACCATAAACAACTTTAATCACATTGCCATCACTATCGCGTTGTATTCTGGCCTCACCTTCGGGTATCTTATCCACGGCAAATTCACCGTCGCTATTCAACTCATCAAGGGTAATGAGGTTTTCTCCCAAAGCAGCATCCCTAACTTCATCTTCATCGTCATCTTCCTCTTCATCATCAGCGTCCTTATAAGGTGATGTTGGCTTCTTCTTGACTACTTTACTCAAATCAGCCTCTTCACCGCCCGCTGGTGTTTGCAGTTTCGCCCTCAGACCCAGTTTCTTATAATTTTGGGCTAGTGTAAGCGAATAGTCCCAGTTTGCTGCAATAATTGGATTCGATGATATATTTACCTTACGCTGCTTATCCTTAGTCCTCCGAGTAGCCTTCCCTACGGAGGATCTGTTCATCTTTCTCTTTCTTACAGAAGTCATGGTGTATGGCTATAATATCAAAACTTTTACTCTAATGTCTTCGATGGAATATCACAAGAAGTATTAGTGTGTAGTCTCTTGAAAAATGCCGATGTTCAAAATCATTAACTCGTAGGAAGCTCATCCATCTCATCGCAGCTTCTTGCACAGCAAAAAATTTTCACAACATTGAGAAACAATCGCGCATGGTAGTCACGTGATATTAGACACTTAAATTAGATAACGAGAAGAAACGCATGCTTACTATAAATTTCATCCATACTCTACCCCACTAGAGCTGTTTGTCGTTCTTCATGCTGTTTTGGATAGAGTTTATGATAATATAAATTCGATTCTTTCATCACTGTAAACGTATTACTGTGTAGAAGGCCACGCTGCGCGGATTCACTCTGCATTTGTTGAAAAAATGCCATGAGAAAGTTTGTGCAGAGGGCTGTTAGAGGTGCCATTTTTGTTATTTAAGCTTATTCCGGGGTAATCAAGCATCTACTCACTTGATCTTGAAGTGCAGTAGCATATAAGACAATCGGCATTCGTCAGAATATCATGTCTACTCAAGAAGAGACTCAGGTGCAAGAATTGAGCAATGACCTTGGCAAGGAAAAATCCAACGGTGATGGTGTGGTTTCGCAGGAAGGCCCTATAATGATGTCAAATGAAGGTGAAATAAGTCAACTGGTTGAAAAAAAATCCCTAGAAGACAAACGAAATACTAATAACCCCCATAGATTAACAAAAGAAGAGAAATATGCTGCCCAGGTTGAGGCTGATTCGCGGTCAATTTTTGTTGGCAACATAACTCCTGACATAACGCCGGAAATTATAGAACAGCATTTTCAGGGCTGTGGCGTCCTCAAGAGAATAACTTTACTATATGACAAGAATACCGGAGCTCCAAAAGGTTATGCTTACGTAGAATTCGACTCTCCAATTGCTCAGGAAACAGCTTTGGGACGCAACGGCTCCGAACTAAAGGGAAATCTGATTACCGTCTACCGTAAGAGAACAAATTTGCCTGGTTACCATAGAAATTTCCAATACCAAAGACCAAATTATTACTATCAACATCAGTGGAACTTCCCCTATAATGGCTATCCTGCTTATGAGGGTATAAACTTTTATCCACAGTTCGAGTTTCATCAACCGAGTCCAAAAAATGTGGGCCGATTTAATCAAACCTACAGAGGTAAATCTGCATATACTAAAGGTGTTAGGAATTTAAATTCCTCGAAAAATCACCCAAGAGATGATTATCCCACTCTAGCAACTCAAATCACGAAATCGGAGGAAGACATTCTGAGTAAACAACAACTCTATGATATTAAAAATCCAGTACATATTTCGGAGGCTGCAAGTATATCACAAGATACCAGTGCTAATACTGGCCAATACCCTCCACCTTCCAGTGCCAAGGACGACAAGTCTACGGATTGATCTCGTATGAATAAAGGAAAACTTTTCATTACACAGTTTAACATGTTCTTCAGCTGTGCCTTTACTATTTCAAGTTGTCACCACTGAACGAAAGCAAGATCGGCCGTACTTTTTTACTGTAAATACGTTTTTAAATACTCTTTCAAGCTTATTTTTTTAGAATTCTCAGTACGTCGCACGCGGTTATATAAAATAGCATATTTCTTCTCAAGCCACAAAACCTTTTCGGAAGCTGAACACAAGCGTGTTTTTGCATTCCTTAAAATTTTATTACCTAGATTATAAAGCGAAGCTTGTAATTTTATTGCTTTACTTTAAAATTAATAATAATTAATAATTTTTTTTAGTTTATATTAATTTTGTATCACGTGTAGATTTCTGGAAACGCAACCACTCAATCACGTCCAAGCTATGCTCATGAAAGATCTCAATAACACGTAAGACCTAACCTGTAAACGACTAAAAAAAACACTAACTAATCCGCATCAGAGATGAAATTTGTTGAATTGATACTCTGCTTCTTCTTTAGTACATGTTTTGCTCTTGAACAAGAAGATCTCGATGGAATCTCTGCCAACTTGGGCGATAACCATGAGGAACCTAATTTTATTAATTTAGATGTCTCCTACCACATTGATGAGCAGCCGGGAGCTGATTTGAGTGAGGCTATGGAATTTGCTTTTGAGGAATCAGTTACGTTTAATTTCAAATTTCAAAATAATGAAGACGATAACATCACTGTTGTTGGTATTTCTGGGAGCGTTATTAGCAACCCTGATGGATATGAAGTGGCTAATATTACAGCACAGGATATTGGACCTTTTGTTGTGCCAATAAACGAAACTATACAGTTTCAAACTCGTATTCAGCTCAACTTACCAGAAGGCTCGTTTTTTTTGGCACCGCTGTTGTTCACTGTGAAAGATGAAGAGCTCGTGAAGGTTGGAATTCGACCATTAGCCATCTATGTATCACCACCTCCAATGTCTTTCTTCAATCCTAGCTTTATATCTGTCCAAGTTATCTTTGGATTGGTTGTTGTGGCTATCAGCTACGTACTGTTGAATCTAAAGAAGCAAAGCGTTAAAAGGACTAAAAAGTCCACATCGCCAAGAAAAGTTGATGAGTCATGGCTGCCCGATTCTTACAAGAAATGAGGAAAGTTTATCGGGAACTAGAATTTTACATAGCTGAATAGAATTTTTGGTGATCATAATAAATATGTCTTTCTTCAGTGATTACGCTTGGAGAGCAAGTTCCTCCAAGATTCCTTCTATCAATGAAATGTCTTGTTGGTAGTCAACTATTCCAGAATTTTTGAGGAGTTCCACGTCTTCCTCGTTACTTAAAATCTCAATATCATCAGGTTCAAAAGCATACTTATTCAAGAGATAAAATCTGATATCATCCACCAATTCTATAGTATCTGTTTCTTCTCGTACAGATATCCTTTGCGAACTTCGCATAAATGCTTCCTTGAGTCTTGGGTCTTCGGCGTAGTCCTTGATGTTAAATGCAATGAGCTTGGCGACGTGATGTTCGAGTCTCTCCATTCTTGTTTCCCATGCTACATCCAAAATGTCGAAGATGGAGTAGTGCACCAGAAGTTCTTTATTTTGGGTTATTACAACTGCAGCCATTGATTTCATCCTATCTTCCAAGAGGTGATCTGCTATCAAAAGAACGTCAATAGCGTACTGCCATGGAATCTCAGGGTTATCATAATACAAATATCGAAAAATAATCTCAATAACCTCAAACTCACAGGATGGAAAAGGAATGATTGGCAGTTGCATTGTGGTGGCCCCAGTATCACAAATTCTTCTATCTCTATACATTGTACTCTCCGCCAAGGGAAGTGTGAACATTAGTTTGAAGTAATTTGCACGGCTTAGAATAGCAATATGGCATGGAAATATGCGCTTCTTTTTATGTGAATTCTGAACAAGGAGAAGCAAATCTGGAAATGCGGAGCTTTTTTGCAAGTTGTTAATACTTTGCTCTTGAAGTTTGGGTGTCATTTCTACATCTATTGCATTCTTCAAAATTTCATCGTTAACAAAAGAACAGAGCTGTTCACGGGCGATTTCAGTAAACTTATATTGATATTCTGCCATCAATGTTGACTTTTCCGATGGATCTAATATGTGTCTCGATTTATCTAAAAACTCAGATAGTAGTACCATTCCCCATTCTCCTGACAGGCCTATCAAAGTTTCATAGTCTTCAGGATTAATCTCGTGTAGTACTGGTATCAGATAAATGAATTTAGCTATGATATTGAGCACTTTCTGCGAAGATTTACCAGACAAATTTACAGTATGTTTTCCTTCCCATACAGAAAGTAGTCTTTGTTTTAGATTGGAGCTCCTCGCACTGAGTACAAATCGGTGTAAATGCAAATGTGATTGCTTCACTTCTGAAAGACCTAGGCAGATATCATGGCTATCCAAATGAGTGTCTTTTATCAAGGATGCTATGTGCATTGTGAAGGGTTGATTTATGTCTACTGCTTTTGAAATGTCATGTCTCAAAAGGATGTCTCTAATGGAGTCGGTTAATGCTCCATATATGCAACGAGCTCCTTCATATCTATCTCTGTCGCAAACTGCACCTCTTTTTAGTAGTAATTTCACCACTTCTTCGTGGCCACATAAACTTGCCAGGAAAAGTGGCGAGTTGTCGAACTGGTCTACATCATTTAAATTGACGCCCGTTGAGGCTAAACGATCTACGTTATCCTTGTCACCTATTCTACATGCGTAACACAAATCACGAAAGTTCTTTTCCATCTTGGCCATTAGCTGAATGATATCGCTTTTTTAAAAAGCGGATAGAATCATGTGGTGAAAGTGATGAGACTTTTTCCTGTATGATCCTCAATTTGGATCTTGATTCTTCCCTTTGGCTAAAGCCATTTATTGCACCTCCTCAACATTGTAGAAAAAGCCGCTCGCGCAGAAATGAACTGTCAAATCAATATATGTATGTAAACAAAGGTATGAGTAAAAAATATCGAAGTATACCGCGATAAAGGAGCATCATCTTAATTTTGGACTGTGGATGCTGCCATGAAACTATACATTGGAAGGAATCCACGATCTGTTGTTGTATCTTCAAATGGGTACAATCTTTTATTTGAGAAAACACTTGATATACCTGATGGTTATACGCAACAACAGCAACAGCAACAGCAAATCGCTAAAACCCCCACTGTAGCAATAAGATCTATTACAAATGATGAATTAACGGATAACAATCAATACATCGAAGTGCGAAACAGAATCCTCAACGGGCTACTCGGATTGGTATCGATACATGGTGATTTGTTTATTGCTGTTATTTCAGGAGTCCAAAAAGTAGGATTCCCTAGGTGGAACTTAGAAAATTCACGCATTAAATCTTCAGAAAATGTTTATAAGGTCCTGGACGTGGATTTTTATAGTATTGATTCGGAAATTTACGATCATTTGTTTCAAGAGGTCTCAGAGCAGAATTATGAAAAGTTAATTCATGAGCACCCTTGTGGCTCTCTAAAGAAGCTGTTCAGTGATGGCACTTTCTACTACTCGAGGGATTTTGACATTTCCAATGTTCTGAAAAATCATGGCCTGTCGCATAGCATGGATTATACGATTGATAATCAAGACATGAACTTCATTTGGAATGCGAATCTTATAATGGAAATAATCACCTGGCGTAGCAGAATTCCCGCTCAGGAGAGGCATTCCGTCGATGGAGAGTTTCTAACGTTTGTGATGAGAGGCTTTTATAAAACTGTCATGCTAGAGCAAAAAAATATCTTATCTACTATTACGGTTGTTTCCAGAATATCGGCTGAAAACAAGCAAAATGCCCTTGACTTGGATGGAATTGGTGAAGATGGAAAAGTTTCCAACTTTATAGAAACGGAGATCATTGTTACGACAGAGCATTTTATCTTTTCGTTCACCCAGATCAGCGGAAATGCGCCTTTGTTTTGGGAAGTCGTTGATAGCCAACTACTTTACGGCCGTAAGCTTAAGTTAACAAAGGGTATTGAACACACTCAAGCCGCTTTTGATAGGCATTTCGATAACTTGACCTCTAAGTATGGTGTGGTAAGTATTGTCAACCTCATCAAACCAAGGAGTGAATCGCAAGAAGCACTGGCTAATGCTTATAAAAGATGCGCAGAAACAAAGGGAATAAAAATCACAAATGTGGAGTATGGGTCTGGACTCCTAACAAAAGCCCCTCATAAGCTTCTGTACCTGTTGAAGCAAGATATCTATGAGTTTGGTGCCTTTGCTTATGACATTAAGAAAGGGATTTATGTTGGAAAGCAGACCGGTGTTTTACGAGTGAGTTCTTTTGATTCTATTGAACGTTCAAATATTGTGGAGCGACTGGTGAGTCAGGAGGTTCTGGAATTGGCCACTGGTGAACTCTCTGGGGTTGAAATAACAACTCCCTTTCTCAAGGCCCATGATAGACTTTGGTCTGAAAATAACTACTGGCTGGAGAGGACTTATTCCAAAAACTGTAAGAATCCAGGAAAGTACCACAAGGTGTATGGAAAGTTATTCAGCTCCAGAGTAAAGCTCTACGACCCTCTTTACTCAACGATATCTCGTTATCTGAGACAGAGAAAGGCTACTTACACATATGAGAAAGAAATTACCATATTTGCTGGGACTTTTAATATCAGTGGCAAAATAGCTTCCGATGATATTCATGATTGGATTTCGCCTCAGACTCCAGGTGAAGACGATTCTCAGGCAGATATTTACGTTATTGGCTTGGAAGAGGTTGTGGAATTGACTCCTGGGCATATGTTATCGACTGATCCGTACGTGAAACAATATTGGGAAAAAAAAGTATTGAGTCTCATAAATAGCTTATCAGCGGAGAAAAAATATGGTTGTGTTTGGAGCAGTCAATTGGGCGGTGTCTTACTGATGCTATTTATTGGAGAAGCTGAATACCAGAAAGTAAAACATATAGAGGGTGACGTCAAAAAGACTGGCTTTGGTGGGATGACTTCTAACAAGGGCGCTGTAGCGGTGAGCTTTAAGTACTCCGCAACCAAATTTTGCTTTTTAGCGTCGCATTTAGCTGCTGGTTTGGAAAATGTTGAGCAGAGACATAATGATTACAAAACGATTGCAAAAAACATACGATTTTCGAGAGGACTGCGAATAAAGGATCATGATGCTATAATTTGGATGGGTGACTTTAACTACAGGATTTTGATGCCAAATGATGACGTAAGACGACTAATAGCAGCCGAAGAGTTTTTAAAACTTTTCGAAAAGGATCAATTGAATCAACAGATGATTGCAGGTGAAGCTTTCCCTTACTACCATGAGATGGATATCACCTTTCCTCCCACTTATAAATTTGATCCGGGAACTAAAACATATGATACGAGCGAAAAAATGCGGATTCCTGCTTGGACTGATAGAATCCTAAGCAGAGGGGGCGTTCTTAAGCAAATGAGATATGGATGTGCTGAAAACGTTCTATTTTCCGACCATAGACCGGTTTATGCTACATTCAGGGCACGGGTCACTGTTTTGGATGAGCAGAAAAAGGCAGCCCTTTCAGCTGAAATTTATGAGAAGATTGCCACCAAACTAGCAGATTTAACTGAAAAAGAAAAAGTTCCTTTGTTAAGTGATGGTAGTTTGTTACTTGACGGCATGGATCAAGGTAATGCCGTGACATCAGCTGCCGATCCTTCCACTATCATATTGAAACAAAACCGAAGAGGACGACTTCCTCCACCTAGCTCTGACTTGAAGAAGTGGTGGATTGGTAATGGAAAGCAAGTTAAGGTTGTTCTCGATGTTGACGCCGACAAATATGTTCTCAATCCTCAACGAAATGTGAACCCTTTTTATGAAGAAGAAAAAGATAAGTCATTATTTGTGCTTAGATGATACGCAGATACATATATTTATATATAGATAATAAGATTATAGGCTTAGAGATTGTCGAATGTTGCGGTCGCTAGAAAGTCATCACATCAAACCGAAAAATGTCAGAGGCTTTCCCCTTGGTTGTACTCGCTTTGCGTTAGCTCATTTCTCTCCTGCATTTGTTCCACCTGCTCAAGGAGCAAAGCCATTTTCTTTTCCATAATATCAAGTTTGTGCTCTATTTCATCAGCTGTTTGTTCCCCCTCTTCAAGCTTCTTCAAGGCGTTCGCAAGATCCAGCGCAGTATATTCTGTAATTTCTGGATTATCGGTAGTCATACACTATTCTTTTTTCAAAATCAATTCAGCCGACTGGAGCAAAACTTCTCACGTAACTAACTAAATGATAGTTTCTTTTGCTGTTGAAATTTTATCCTTCAAGTTGAGTGAGTTCGGTAGCATATGGACGCGTGGCGCCTTGCCAAAAACTTTCTAGTTCGAAAGGGACTTATTGACAATAATTCGTGTTTTCAAAACCAAGAGAGATAGAAAGCCCGCTGATAAATCATCCACTTCAATTAGATTCCTTTTTCTATTATTTGATAATATCTATACTTGTTGAAATGTTGAATGTTTGCATTGTCTTCCTTCTCGCTCTCTGTGGCATTGTAAATGCTGCCAGCGTACATGGGTCCAATACTTTGGTCCTATATGACGAGAGGCTCTGTACTTTGAGCGACTATTCGAGTGTTTTTGAATCTTTGAAAGAACGCTCCTACAAACTTGACTACTTACCTGTGGCTAATGGATCGGTTGCTGTTGAATTGTTTGAGGGCGAGCACAGACTATATGATAATCTTGTGATTTTTCCTATCAAGGGCAAAACCTTGAACAGACAGGTCACTGTTAAGGCCTTGTTAGATTTCTTTAATGACGGGGGAGATATTCTTACCATCACTTCTCCCGAAGGTGTTCCAGATTCTGTGCGTGTGTTTTTGAATCAGCTAGGTATCTATCCAAGTCCCAAAGATCACAATTTACTCGATAACTTTCAGGAGTCGTCCAATATACTGAAGGTGAACCCAAGAGAACTTAAGAATTCTTTTATTTTCGCATCCAACAGTGATGAATACTTCGTATTTGAGAACAGCTCCGCAGCATTGCTTGATAACCGTGAACAACTGATTCCCGTTTTAGCAACCCCAAGGACCTCATTTACCTCTGGCAAGGGGAAGGAGACTTGGACAGCTGCCTCTGAAGGATTTTTAGTGGCTGCTTTTCAGAACTTAGATAACGCCCGTGTTGCTTGGGTTGGAAGTGCAGACTTTTTTAAGAATCACAATCAAGCCGCAAACAGTGCATTTATTCAAGAATTGCTTAAATGGACGTTTAGGGAGAAGAGTGTCATTAAAAGTATAGGCAGTTCTCACAGCCACGTAGACGGAGCTACTTACAACGAAGTTCCATACAAGATCAAAGATGCAGTTAAATACGAGGTCGGCTTCTCCGAATGGAACGGACAAAAATGGGTGCCCTTCTTGGCTAACGACATACAATTTGAACTAAAGATGATTGATCCTTATTACCGCCTAACTTTAACCCCCAGCAGAAAAAACGAGGAAGGCCAATTTTACACTACCGGTGACTTCAACTTACCAGACCATCATGGGGTTTTCACTTTCCAGACTGACTATAAAAGGCCTGGATTGTCGTTTATCACCATCTCTGATGTGAAGGCTATCCGTCATCTGGCACATGATGAGTATCCAAGGAGTTGGGAAATTACCAATGCCAGGGTTTACCTAAGTGCAATCTTTGCAGTGATCTTCGCTTGGATCATCTTCGTGATTTTCTTTATTACGACCTCTCGTGTAAGCAACACTGTTACGGCTCATAAGAAAAACAACTGAGATTAGCAGATGAGTAAAATTGGACTGCATTTTACATAACTACATAGTAGTATTTACAGCAAGATATTGATATACTTTATATCTATTGTTTGACTACTTGAATTTTATTGTCTTTCTTCCACTTTTCAAACTCCTGGGCGGTCTTGACTAGTTCAGACTTCATGGCAGAAATAGTTTCTGCCAGATTGACCTTTCTTGTATCTAAAATAGGAATTGTAGTTTTCACATCACTCTCAACAAGTGCACCACCTACCATTCTATAGCACTTTCTTTCAGATTTGCAATTACTCAAGGTTGTCAACACAACATCATGCTCATCCTTATCATGCCCCAGTTCGATGATTTTATTTTGTAATTCTTCTAAAGTTTGCTTATATTGATTGTATTTTAATTGAAAAACTGCACGTTGCTCAACTATGTTAGTCTACACGAAAAAAAGGAGTTCATAGCTTGCATTTTACGTACCATTATTCGTTTGCTCCATGTTTGCAACTTGGTCTCTTCGCTGTATATAGCCCTGTGAACTGTATCCATTCAACTGAAGTTTTTTGTCTTCAGCGAAGCAAAATGCTAACTACAATGTGCATGTTATGCCGAACACTGAATTTCTGATTAAAGCTTTACAAAGCGAGAAAAGCCATGCCTTTTTTGCAGGAAGTCATCAGTCTATCAATTGTTTTTATGTAATGTTCTTTTTTTCACTAGAGTCCTCGAGCCAGCTGGTGCTACAGAGTATAAAAGTGCACCTGCGAATACCAAGGCTATGCCTACGTAGCATGTTGAAGAAAACTCGCTTCCAAATAAAGTGACACTCAGTAGAAGACTCACAAATTTTCTAAAGAGCAGGACTACTGACAATGTGACTGCATTTGTGTTACTTGCAAGGATATTGACGCCTCTGATGCATACTTGTTGGGTAATGACATTAGTCATGAATAGCATTTCCTTTGTCAAAGTAAAACGTGAACCCTTAACGTCAGGACTCAGTTGATTCTTAGAGTTAATTAGCGCGAGGAATTTTCTTTGTAACTGCTTGTATTGCAACAGGAATAATGGTAATGCTAAAGCATGCGTGTAGAATAAATTCTCTCTCCAATGTTTACCATATTTTTGATATGTCCATTCATTGTATACCGAAAGTGAGGAGGAAGCTATTGAAGATACTAAAAGTAGGCCTATTCCAGTAAGAAAGTTAGCATCCAAATTATTGATGGACTCGCAGCAACCTCTCATGGATTGCACGCTATCCCATGTAAAATCAGTTTCTTTAAAAAGTGATGTAAAGATAGCACCTACTGTTAGAAGAAAGGCAGAAAAAAGCTGCAACTTCGAATAATTCTTACCAGTAAATAACCAACATATGATCATGGTAATGACAGTACCTGAACATCTGAATACTATATGCAATGGCACGGAAATGCCAAACATGAAAACGCTATTGTTTGTTATTGCACTTATGTAGTATAGTAATACGGACAACAGGTACACTCTTAAAGGCACTTTCATTGGCTTGAAAAATGGAATTCCTCCTCGTATATGAACAAACCTAAATGAACTCTCAATTGTGACGAATAAAAATTGACATAAGGTTAATATATTGCCGACATTTGTGGTTTGACCCACCATTATACCTTCTAGCGTTAGTACATTTGAGCAGCATCCACCAAATATGTATGCAAGTGCAATTGTTAAGCCCCACATGTGGTCCCTATATTGATTATATTGAACGAGTTCCAGGCAATTTTGTTAATTTACAGTAAACCCTTCTTTTGAAATGCGAAGCATTAACGTTTTGTTGTGTAAATAAGAAAAAGCAAGGACAAGGCGTCAAAGAAACCTAACCCATAACAACAACGAGCATTATGTAAAGAAAAGTTTCGATGGATAATGGGAGCAAGTACGATAAGAAAGCGGAGAACTAGGCAGTTATTTAACAGTATTGAGAATGGAAATGCATATGAAGAGTTAAAACAATTAACGTCTATGCCCAGCCATAGGCAACTACTACTGAACTCTATCTTTGCTGCAGTTGAACCGGAACTAACACAAGCCAAAAGAGACATAATTTTTGTTTATGAAATGGTAGAAAAAGACATTGAAGTAGAAAGCCATCAAATGGAAATGGTTGAACTACAATTGAAAAAATCTTTAAAAAAAGTTGATCGAATGTATACTAAAGTGTTGAACTCCAGAGCGCAAAATGAAGGATTTGCATCTTCTTCGAAATTAATTGATAATTATTGCAGCTGCGTCCAAAGACTCCATAAGTTCACCAATGATATCGATGCGACCATCCATAATGTTCTAATCAACATTTCGAAGGTAGACGCTAGTCTCCCAAAAAAGAGTCGATTGCTAAATGAGGAACAGTTCAACGAAAAGCACTATCCCCTCTTATTTGATTTGATGCATGAGGAATTTCCCCAAATCTTTTCTAAACAATCTTTGGTTGAACATCCTGAACCTGAGATACAAGAAAATCGGGAGGAATCGCAGATCACTTCAAATTCAAATTCAAAATCCTCAAGCAGTATATTATCTAGCGGGGGCACTGGGCCTAAAGAAGACCGACTTGAGGAAGCAACAGGTGTTGAAGACATCATAACAAGATACAGAATCTCTCAGTCAAGAAACCGAGTCAAGGCGGCCCTCACTACGGCGGATACTGTGTATCTGCCGCCTTCTTTGCGTAGGACCAGTTCTCCATCCACGTCGACAACGTTCAAAAACATAAGTGCAAGCGATATCATCAAAAGGACACCGTCTTGATTGAAGAATGGAACTGGAAGGTATCATCAACATATGCGTTTATTTATAGTTACCAAAAGGCGTCTATATACCGATCTGTACCATCAAAATCTGGGAGGACATTGCTGATTGAGAACCCTCAAAAGAATAGGCTCAAAAACGTCAAATAATGCTGAATTTTTGTACAATTCTATCAAAGATTTTTGTGTTGAACTTTGGTTTTCCAGCATTTCGACAAATTTGGGATCTATTGGAATATTACCGAGATATGGTATATCATATTCCTTTGCAAGCCTCTCACCACCCCCGCTTGAGAAAATGTTTGTACATTCTGAACAGGTTGGGCAGATGAATCCTGACATATTTTCAATTATTCCTAATATATTCAACTCAACCTTTTTACAGAAGTTGATTTCTTTCTTTACATCTGTAGTTGCCACACTCTGTGGCGTAGTTACGATGACTGCGCCATCTGGCTTGGACCATCTTAATTCTTCCGCGATGGATATGTGCTCATCTGAAGTACCTGGAGGAGTGTCAATTATCAGGTAATCCAATTCCCCCCATGCAACATCTGATATAAACTGCTTGATCATTGCTGATTTTTTTGGTCCTCTCCAAACAACGCTATTTCCTCTATCATCGAGCAAAAACCCAAGAGATATGACACTTAAAGACCCCTTTGCATTGGGTGATGTCGTCACGGGAACGGGCACCCAACCATTAATAGATTGAAAAATGGATTTATGCTCTAAGCCAAACATTCTTGGGAGTGAGGGGCCCGTTAAATCAATGTCCAAAACCCCAACTTTAAACCCCATATTGCATAGCGTAAGTGCTGTCTGAGTTGTCACAGAACTTTTACCCACACCACCTTTACCGGATAATATAAGTATAATATGCTTTACTTTAGCCAGTGACTCCGCTTGACTGAAATCTCCCTCTTCCATCCGATGATTTGATATTTGCACGTCCTGATGACCGGAATGCAGAGAATAACTGTTAGTTACTAATGTTGAAAGTACTTACTTTTGCAGATGATGTACGTGTACAGTGATGTTTTCAATATCGAAGACCCAACAAAGCGATTCAGGAAATGCTCAAGACAGAGCGGTGAAGGTTTTGATCTACTGCATCCACGCTATACCATTAAGCAGTTCCCAATGAGTTCGGAGTAAGTATTTATAGTTCTTCAATGTGCAATCTCTTTTTTTTCGTATGCCCTAACTAACTAACGTATTCAGATATATTGATAATACGCTAATTCAACGTGATACCAACAGGACGCGGTTATTTGGTTCCGAACAGATTGGACAATATAAAGAGGATACAGGTCCATCCTCTCCATATGCCAATGATAATAATAAAATTGATTACTCTCAAAGCTCTCTTGCTCAGTTAGAGTCCCAGAGTGAAGAAGAGAGGGGCCTGATGGGCCAAAGAATTCAAGCACTTAAATCCTTATCATTGAGGATGGGTGATGAGATAAGAGGTAGCAATCAAACTTTAGATAACCTTGGCGACACATTTCAGGACACCACGACAAAATTAAAGAATACATTTAGCAATATGATGATAATGGCGAAGAAATCTAGAATAAGTATCAAGACTTGGCTTATAATCTTTTTCGTAGTGGGTCTAACTTTCTTTTGGGTGTGGATACGCTGAACGAGAAGCGAAAGCAGCTTAGACCTAATAGAGGAGTCACACCAGTCATTATTTATCGAATCATGTAAAGTCGGTGTTTGCACCATAAACATCGGAAATCAAGTACATAAAAAATAAACAGTCATAGAGGTAAAAGTACATATAAAGCATTTTTCCGGTCAGTCGCCTCTTCATTCTAGCTCGAAAGGATAAGCTCAATCCTTGCACTTCTTTTTGCCATAATTCCCCAATAAACCCACAGTGTTTCTCTTTGCCCTATACTTTCTTCCAGCTTTCATCTTCTTGTATTTGAATAATCCGTTGCAAATAATAACCAAGAGCAAAAGAACAGAGAAATAACCCCAGAATCCGTACCTGTGTATAACGTCTAACAGTTTCAATGAGTCACTATATGGAGAATTTAATAGACGAGAGGACATTTTTTTAGAAAATACGGATTTTTCTGGGAGCATGACCGCAACTAGTGCTTCCTTTACGTTGTAAGGTGAATCTGCAGTCAAGACATTACCAAAGGGATCATTTTTGTAAAGGTGCATAGATGGCTTATGAAGCACAAATACATCGCCAACTTTGTAATCCCTTTCATCAGTACCAAAACCCATCTGAGATAGAGCACTCTTCGATCTGGAGATGTCCACATATCCGAGTAAAATTTTTGAATCATCCAAGTGAGGAATCTCTTTGACTGTTGCAGAAATAATCGCTTTCGAAGAGGCGCCTTTTTTTTTCAAAGCTTTACTAGTCTCCGCCTTCTGAGTCCTCTTTGCATTGATGCGATCTACCACATTTTGCATACGGACATCCTCATAGTCGTAAGCAGCTAATTTAAATTTTGTGAGATACTTATTACTTTTTTCGGTAGTTAACCTATCGGATGTGTCAACAAGTTGAAGAGCGATACCGCTATAAATCTGTGGTTCAAATTTTAGAAGCTGTGCCAAGTTTGAAGGATTTATTTCATTAATCACAGGTAGTGATAACTCCTTTATCCATGAAACAATCATATCAACGTTTCTCATTTCTGTCGTGGAATAACCATGGTACATGTGTGGGACGCTGTCTCCATCTCTGAAAAGGTATAAAGCTGGGTTTTGAGGCATCACATTCACATCCAAATATTCTTGTTTTAACGTTTTTACTGGCTCACTTTTGTTATAATTGATCATTTCATACATGTGATTAAAGGCTAATTCCGTCGCATTTTTCATATCCTCCTTAGATTTATAGAGGTAAACGTTGGGAAGTTTAGAGAGAGGTTCAATGAGATATTCTAAGACATGCAAATCTTCTGGGACAATTGTTTCAGGGTTATATGAGAATATGACGTGAATTTTTTGAGAAACGGGCCCAAAATCAGATGATTGTGAAAGCTGAAAGTCCTTTTGGACAATTTTGGTTATTTCTTCCACCGATATATCAGGTGTTTGGCTGTTAAAGTATATTCTCTTGGCGAAGTCTTCATAATCCGAAATAGAAGCTGAGTATTTCGATCCATAAAGAAAGAGATTATTTGTATTTTTATTCGGTAACACTAAAGCCACTTTTGGATACCTGTCAGCCCTATGGTTACGTATATTGACCAAATCACCAAAACCTAATTCATTACATAAAGCGGCGGAGCTGTGGCAGTTAATATGGGCAGTAGAAATATTCGATGACGCCAATTTTTTTGAGAGAACTTTCCAAACTCTTTGAAAAGGTGCACATTCATCACAGTTTTCAAAAGCGATGTTATCATCAGAACTTCTCATATTTTTGGATGGCCAAAATGATACCAAATAAGGTTTTTCACCTCTTCCAGCAAGCATATCCTTGAAAGACTCACCTGTTATATGCTCACTGGAGCTTTTCATATCTACTGCCTCCATATTAGCTGGGTCATAAGCCTCCTGTCGTGCGAAATCGATAAGGGATTCCATACTCCTTTTAGAGTTATCGGGAAAGTTTTTGATATAACCTGAAGGTCCGTATAATCTTATACTTGGAAACGCTTTGATTCTTTCTCTAGCACATAGATCACCATTTTGGATGCAGTCAATCTGAGAAAAGGTTATGTTCAACATCTTTCCCTCTTCTTGAAAGGTTTCCCATGTTTTTTTCCAGATGGGAGCCAGCGCAAGACAATGGCTACAATAAGGGCTGTAAAAGTCTATAATGTGTAAACCTGATTTTACCTCAGAATTAAATTGGGCTTCAGTGAGGGGCTCAGGGAATTCGACTAACCCTTGCTGTTTGGAACCTGCATCTGAAGAAAAAACAAATTTGCGAAAGTATATCAAAAAAACCAGAACAGATAAATCAATACGTCTCATAAGGTATCCTCAACTTGGTGCTAAATCTTTTTGTTTGTTCTTAAACCGTTGATTGCGATGCTATGGAGATGGATTCGGATCTTGGTGGCAACTCTCCTTATAGTGCGGATGTAACTCGCGCGATGGAGAAATTCGGACAAATTAGCATCTTTCATATACACTATCAGTTTATCAAAAAGATAGGATGAGATTTACTCAATAATCTTAGTATATGATGAGTAACAATTGTACTCGATTTCAAACTCAAAAGATATTACGATTGAAGGAACGTAAAATTTCATGGCGTAAATGAAATGATGCATGGCCTAATAAAAAAACCCATTGAAAAAGTGCTAAATAATCTTTTCTCGTGCACTATATTTTTGAAGAAATGCGATTGTATTTACAAAAGTGTCTTATGAAGTGGATGCAGTATCATTGATATTAGTCAAGTGATTTCTCACGTATTCAAACGAAACTAATGTTATCGCTGATGCAGGAACAGTACGAACCAAATTAGTTGCAAACCCAGAATAAAAGCCCCGAAGGCCTTCAGTGAGATATGTAGTACGAGCCAAGGGAACTAATTTATGTTGAACTGAATTTGGTAAATCAGATTTCAATTGCATTCTGGTTCTTAAAATCTCATGCGGATATGTTATTACGGATGCAATCATTTTGGAGACGCATGAAGCCATTATTAGTCTACTCAAATCTAGCGTTTGATCTTGTTTGCGGGAGCGTACTCCTTTTTGCGTGTGATAACAATTGAATGCAATTTTGAGCTTTTCATAGACTGGAAAATATATGGCCACATGCAATAGTCCTAGGAAAGACGGTACCAGACCGGCATATAATGCTTTGATGCCTTCCTGCGAGTAAATTTTCTTAAATGCGTCGAACGTTCCCTTGTAGTGAGTTGGGTTTTGTGATACATGAGTTTGCAACATTAATCTTGTTTTAATGACCCAAATTGGATTGGTTACAATAGTTGAGACCGCACCAGCTGTGATTGCTGAACATGAATAGGATACAAAATCCCACTGCGGAATAATACGAGGGTAAAAATCTTTACAAAGCTCATAAAAAGAAAAATATATCATCCATGTAGGGAAATATCCCATTATTATCGGTACCAAACCTTTATAAAGACCTCTGACACCTTCGTCTCTTACTATGGTAGTAAATGTCCCAATGAGACCCCTGTAATATCGATTCTCTCCCGTAGATTGCAAACCTTGTGCTTGTAATCTTGTCTTTGCTACATCTAGCGGGCAAACAACAATACCCGAAAGAAACCCAGATACTGCACCAGATAATGCGGTTATTTCAGCATCTCCCAATCGTACGTCAAATTTAGAATTGTTAGCCTCATGTATTACATTGTTGGGATCATGTTTAACTTTGTTCATTACCTTTCTCATGGGTTCAATGACATCGGAGGAAGATAAGGGTGAAATACCATCTGGAACTAAGAAACCTTCATGTGTTTCGATTCTTGATTTAAACTCATCAGAATCATCCTCATTATCATCCTTACTCATTTTACCACCTCTAGTGCAAAAGAGATGTTACTGCAATGCAATATAACGTTATATATATGTCAGTCAAGGATATAATGAGAATATAATTTGGTGAATCAGAACAACGGAATGCAAAATTTATCGATATAATTTCACTTTATACTGTCTTGGCGTCCAGAGCTCTTCCCTTCGTCTTAACACTATCTATATCTTCCTAAACGTTTAGCTCGGGCAGATTAGCGTAAAACCTTCTAAAGCAAACAAAAACAGTTGTCAATTGAGGGATATTGTTATCTAGATATTTCCAAGTATGACATTGTGTCAAGTTTCCTTCATGCAAACAAACACCGGATGGAAAGAATTTACAGCTTAGGGAACAAAGGTTCCTTCCTGATTGGAGGTTTAGCTATTACGTAGCGACCTCCGCATCGCTGCGCAGGTTCTTCGGGGGAGGGGCAAATATAGCTTTTAACGAAGGTTTCTTATTAAACATAGTGCACTCTTCGATAAGAAAGATAATTAATTGTGAATTTTTTATTATAGTACATGTATAAAAATATATCCGTAAAATATCAATGTAGCAATGATCTGGAAACGTCAATGCAATCATTTTTGAAAGCCCATATTGGAATTTTCCATTGGTGTCCCCGAACTTTTTGTATTCATAAGGTATGTTCTGCTATTGTTTGTGGGACTAGGGTTATGATTTAAAAGTGGACTGTTGTTATTAGCGAAATAATCTGTAGTCGATGCATGTCGTATATACGGTGCAGGTGTCACTACGGTTTGTAAATTTGAAGGAGGGCGAAGTTGAACTTGCAGTTGGTGTTGCATTGGGTGTTGAAATTGTTGATGATGGAGTTGATGTTGTTGCATTTGTATTTGTTGTTCTTGAACTGATGGTAGGGAAGAAGATGGTTGAGATGTATAGTTTGAAAAAGTTGGATACGTAGCTCGAGGATCAGCACCTCCTGCTGCCGAATTCAAACCAGTAATTTCATTATTGTTAGCGGTAGTAGTAGTAGAAGTAGGATTAGGTGCAATCATATTGTTCGCTGGAAAATGATTCATATTGGACTTTCTCGGATAATACGTCATAGGGGCATTCATAGGATACAACTGGAATGTTTTCCCATGGGGCAAAACATTATTATTCATTGGTACAGTAGGTGAAGGTGTATCAGACATTGGGGGACCATTATGAGAATAAAATTTTGGAGGTAAGGAATTGTTTCGAGCATTATAGACCTGATGTGCTGATGTTGAACAACCTGTTGTTGGATTATTACTGTGACCAACGAAATTCGCATACCTGTTATCATTACCTGGTAATGGCTGCTGCTGCTGTTGTTGTTGATAAAATGAATTTGAGGGATAAGTAAAAGAGTTTGTAGAAGGAGTAATTGTTGGCTGGAATTGACTTACATTAACCAACGTTGGAGAAGAGTAGTGGTCGTCACTTTGATACATTGAATGAATTGATGGCCTTCTTGTAAAAGATAACGTTTGTTGTTGGTTCTGAAAAGAAATACCGCCTGCAGTATTTTTACCCAATAAATTCATTCTAACGTCGGAATTCGAATTCAGGGGAGAGTTGTTATTAATATTATTAGTATTGTTGTTGTTATTGTTATTGTTATTGTTATTGTTATTACTCTTGTTGCCATTACCTAGAGTAGTATTTTCCATTGCAATTAATAATTCTTGGCATGGTTTCATATCTTTGAAAAATTCAACATCCTTTATTTTCCTCAACTTATTCTGTTTAACTTCATCGACGTTATAATAAGAAACTACATGTAAAGTCTCCAACGTATTTTTAACAGAATCTCTAAACCTAACTGAAATTGTTTTCTTAACAAACCCAGTATATTTATTCGATGTTGCATTTTTGGAAGTTGTAGAAGATACAGTGGAATAAGAGGATAATGGTGAAGGCGAACATGAAGAAGAGGAAGGAGAATTGTTATTGGTGTTAATTGACGATGAAACAGAAGGCGAGGAATGTGTAGATGAAGGATTCTCAATATTCGTATTACTGGAACTATCATTACGAGACAATAGAGGTGGTAATCTTATCTTGATAGCGGCAGCGGGATGATCCTGTGAAATTGCTTTTTTCTTCGACAAAACCGGATGAGATGTCGATTTGTTCATTTCTCTATAGATCAAAAATTTCCCCGAGATCCGAGAAGGAGACCAAGAAACCCCGTCGGTCCAACGTTTGATACCCGAAATTTCTTCAATAAAGATAAATATACTTCCGGATATAATCAAATACGGCCTTTCAATTTCATAAGGTCTTCTATGAATATGTTTTAACGTCCCATTTAATATTGCTTGTAAAATCAACAAAGCGTCATAATCATCTTCAATATACCCTTTAAAAGTCGGTTCGATATCCATCAATGAGAAAGTTTAGTGTGTGAGTAGCAGCAGGTGCGGGAGGAGATTGAAGGAGAAAGGAGGGGTGAGGAGGGAATTGAAATTTGAAGGAGCAAGTGACGATGAAGAATGCTGTACTGTACACAATTTTGAAAATAACTCTTCGACTAAAGAAATAACACTATGTTCTAATTTGTATATGTGGAATCCTCTGTCGTTTTTTCTTTTTGTTTTTCCCTTTCTTTTAGTAATGATGATTCCAAAGGAAGAATTGTTTGTTACTGAGAGAAAAAATATTGAAAAATAAAAAAAAAAAAATAGAGTTTCTTGATATTATTATTATTATTATTATTAATTTTATTACCTAAAAATTAAAGGAAGGACAACGAACCGAGATCAAAAAAAAGGAAACGCTGAAAAGTATCCAAATAAGCATTAACACGGGAAGGCGTGGGGTGACCAATATGTATATATATAAATATGACAGATACACAAAAAGTATATTGTATATTGTATATTGTATATTGTATATTATATATATATATATATATATATATATAAGAAAAAAAAACTTTGATTAATGGAATGATTAAGGCAAACTGTAAAGAAGAAGAAGCAGAAAAGAAACACCTTGTAGTGTGAGAGATTCAATGGATTGTTTCCAAAGGAAAATCTAAAAGAGCAGAAGAAGAAGAAGAAGAGCAAAAAAAAAAAAAAAAAAGACAAAGGATTTCTTAAACGAAAAGCAACCAATATCCTTAGATCACAGCAGTGCTTTGATAATGACTAGCTAAGCTAGTGGCATCTTGATAATATGGTTAGGATAATGTGAATACGATGAGTCTTTCTTTTCCGTTCGTTGTGCGTACCGCGAATTTGGTTTTTAGCTATTAATTATTGTGTTCTCCATGAATTCTGATTGTTTGATTTCGTGTTGTTTCCGTGCTTCCGCGCTTCCGCACGTTCTTTACTTAGTTTGGTGTTGATTATGATCTCATCCCTTTCTCGGACCTTTTTTTTTTTTTGGCTGTTACCATCGTTTCAAAGGAGGCTTGTACGGGGGTTTAAGTGAGGGATCTTGGCACGTACACCCCCACCTTGTCATTTTGTTTTCCAATCTGGCCCAATTTACCCTTAGATCAAAATCGATAATCTTAAATTAGAATTCTTTTTTCGGATTTCGTTTTATTGCCTCAACTCATGTACCAAACCGGTAATTTCTGCTGTATCTATGTAGAAACGCGCGAGCAGGATGACCTTATGTCTTTCTTACATGAACAATGGAAAGATAATAGATGGCGAAAACGGAAATTTAGCTAACACAAGGGGTTACCCACTCGCCGTTAATATCCGTTCCGAAATGACCCGGATCTCCCCTTTTCTCTACACCCAGACACTCGGGAGTTGAATCCGTGCACCATGTTTCTTTTTTTTTTTTTTTTTTTTTNCCATGTTTTTTTTTTTTTTTTTTTTTTTTGATTATGTAATCTTGTTTTTTGTTTTCGATGAGTCATGAGTGAATGTTTAAAGATTGGAGATTTGCAATCTTGCGTATATATATAAGACGTTTAAAATGAGATATTTGTTTTTTTTCTTTCGTTCGCTAAAGTCCGCTGCACTTGTAACTCTTTCTTCTCTCTTGAAATCAGTATAAACAAAACAAAACAAAACAAAACAAAACACATCACATCACATCAATCTTTCCTAGCTTAACGCAATCAATCAATTTCGATATACATATTTTTACATTAGAATTTAGAAGAGTCACAAGAAAATAAAATAAAATAGAATAAAAATGGCTTTCTAAGTTTTTAAAAAAAAAATATTAATATAAATTACAATTAAAAGAAAAATGTGTTAAATTAAAAATCCCGAACAATTATAACTAATGTTATATACCCCATAAGTTTTGTGTTTTTTGAATCTAATTCGTTTTTATCTCTCTCTCTCCCCCTCCCCTCCCCTGAATATATCAAAATCGATCAATCATGTCGTTTCTGTGACAAATCTCCTTAAGGAATCATATCCCATTTCATATTATACTATATCATATTTTCACACACTATTATAAAGTTTTGTTTACCAAGTGTCAAATCAAAAATCAAAAATTAAAAATCAAAAATATCAATCCTATGTCAGTCTTTAACAATACTAATATAATCGCAAATCAACCCATTGTTGGTGAATTGGTCTTTGGAAAATTCATTAAAAGGGAAGAGGATGAAGTTGATTCAACTTCTTCTCTTTTAATGGATTATGAATTCCAAGATTTGAACCAAAACAGTTCTTGCAATGTTACTCCTCAAGAATTGGAAACTTCTGTTGTTGATGAATTCTTCCTTAATGATGACAATTCAACTCCAATGTTTGAATTTGAATCTCTCGATTCAAAGGATCAGAAACAAAATCATGAATGGACTTCATTATTTGATAATGATATTCCAATTACTACTGATGATGTTAACATGGCAAATGAAAAATTTGAATCGGCATCGCCCGAAACTTTAAAAATTTCAACAACGTCATATCTACCAACTCCAATCATTGAAGAAGGAAAATTATCTACTAGATGTTCTTCTCCTTCTTTCTCTAAGAAAGGACCTGCTTCAATTGGGATAAAAAAACCATCCGTTGATCATTTAGGTGTTGTTTCCTACAACCGTAAAAATCGTTCAACCCCATTATCTCCTGTATTAGCAGAAACTGATGATCCAATTTCAGTGAAGCGTGCAAGAAATACTGAAGCAGCTAGACGTTCTCGTGCTAGAAAACTCTTAAGAATGAATCAGTTGGAAGATAAAGTTGAAGAACTATTGTCTCAAAATTCTCAATTAGAGCAAGAAGTGGCAAGATTAAAAATTTTATTAAACAAGCAATAATTGCACATATGACAGTTTGTTTTTTTGTTTAGTTGGCGTATTTCATACATTCATAAATATCTATCTATGTATAAAATAATACCGAAATAATTTTTTTTCTCCTTCCTTTAGATTCACTAATTGCCACCCTGAACAACATAATGGACAACCGTCAACATGAGTGATGGAGAAACTGCCTTACATACGCAATTAACTAATCTTCAGATTAATGGTTCAATAACTTCACAAATTGAGAGTTTAAATGATTTATCCTTAAAAGAAGTAACCTTGTTGAAAGGACTGATTGAAAATGATCTGGATAAAAATTTTCAATTCCTATCATCTCAAAATCTTGATATGGATTCATCATTACTTACCCAAGACGGTTATCCCCGTTCAGATATTGATGTTTTACAGGTAAGATTGACCAGAAAAAATATAAACATGTTAAGGAATGATTTACACAATGTCATTGAACGTTCACATTTTTTATTGAATCAACATTTTACATTGCAGAAGCAACAACGCCCAGAGGGGAACGAAGACCATCCACTAGAATTCACAATTCCATTTGCATCAATAACTGAAATCGTATCAGATGGTCCCATCGCAAAGGCAGGCATACAGTCAAATGATAAACTAATATCAATAGGTAATATACATGCAGGTAATCATATGAAATTACAAAATGTTCAAAGATTGATCATACAGAATGAAGATAATATCATCCCAGTAAGAATTCTAAGAAATGACAAAACTATTATGCAATTGTCATTAGAACCAACACGAAAGTGGGAGGGTCACGGATTGCTTGGTTGTAAATTGCAACAACTATGATTTTCAACCTCCATGTAACGTTGATGTAAATGAAATAATATCTCCATCTTCTAATATATAATCTTCACCTCCTTCCAATTCCCAATCTGCATCATTAATTAGTGTTAAAATACCAGGTCGAATCGTATCATTTTCAATCAAAACTTCAATATCATTAACATTTTTGATCATTTTTTTAACAATATAATCTATCAAATCTTTCACAGTAACATTCTCACCTTCAATTATAACCGAATGAATCCTTTGTTTATCAAATATAACATCTAAACCACCCATAAACTCCACTTTTACTTTTACCATACTGTCGATATCCTTAACGATCCTTGATTATATATATATATATATATATATCTAATACCTTGCAAGCCCATATAACTTATGAAATGCTTAATGATCATCGCACGTAGTAAAAAAAAATTTTAGCTTTTGAATAATGACCTTTTCTAAAACATATGTATGATAAATATGGTTCTAATTTTCGAATAATTATAATGCTCGCGTGGCGTAATGGCAACGCGTCTGACTTCTAATCAGAAGATTGTGGGTTCGACCCCCACCGTGAGTGTTTATTTTTTGAGCATAGCAAACATATGCCATATCAATCAATGTTATGAAACCGCCATCGGACTCATGTTTAAAATATCCAGAGATGTAAACCTATTACTTAATAATGGTGACATTCTGAAAAATCTGAGATGGGAATATAGTCCAGCGAAATGTATAATTTCACACGAAGAAGAAGCGGTGGCTCAATGGTAGAGCTTTCGACTCCAATTAAATACTGGAAATTCCAAGGAATTGCAATCGAAGGGTTGCAGGTTCAATTCCTGTCCGTCTCATTCTTATTTTTTTTCCGTTACACATAAAAGGTATCATCTTCAGTCCCATTCCCCAAAATTTTCAGATTTTAATACATAGATCTTACCCCACTTCTTGGAATTTTTACAGCCTTTGAAAACATCTTCAT
Organism: Torulaspora microellipsoides; assembly: GCA_900186055.1. Classification (NCBI taxonomy): domain Eukaryota; kingdom Fungi; phylum Ascomycota; class Saccharomycetes; order Saccharomycetales; family Saccharomycetaceae; genus Torulaspora; species Torulaspora microellipsoides. The sequence goes on along the minus strand of FYBL01000006.1, from coordinate 577,262 downwards.
TCAATCATAGTTTCAATTTGATGCATATAATTAGATTATTCTCAAAACTCGAAGCCACCTGATACTACGGAGAGTTTACAAGGTGAAATGCCGTTTTTCCACAGTCAGAGATACCACAATGGCTCACATTAGAAGAGGCTGACAATTTTATTACATGTTACTTTATTTACACGAAATAATCTAGTAGCCTTTGCTATAGTATCAATACGACCAAGAAAGATCGGCAAGCTGATCATTACTGTTAGAACTGAGAATCAGTAAATTATGAATGACAGTGTCTTCAACATTACATTTAAGGATGACTTGACGAATAGCCTGAGCCCTAACAGTGATCATTCGATATGGAAGAGAATCAAGTGATATTTACTGTGAGATATTTACAATCAGGACCATCACTACGACCTATTCTGCGCTTATTAATCAGCAAAGTCAACCATAGTACAGATCCTATGGGATCAGATGGTGTGATCATGGCTGCAAAACATGCACCGATGACAGTGCTGGACGATTCAACAGGTACTACTTGTGACGTATAAATACCGACACTTTTATCTGGTGTTTGTTATATTCCATTCACATCTTTTTATATCTTATGTCATAGAATATCAAGGATTAATCTAAGTATTCATAAATATACATACTCCACCTACTAATTACTCATGTCTGATAATCAAACCATCAATAACTCAACGAATGAAAAACTCTTCCAATAATAGTGTCCAAGCTAGCCCATAAACAATAAGTATAAATTGTCATGATCTAGCATGACAAGGCACGTGACCAGGAGTAAGGGTCATGCAAACGCCTTTGTGGCAGGTAAACTAACATTAGCTTAACTATATAAAGGGAGCATTGGTTTAACTAACTCCAAACTACTCCAAGCCACGGAGGGAGAGGAAGTAGTAGATATATATGTTATATATTGAACATCATCGATCCAAGGTACAACACGTGATATATCCACAGTAATCGAACCGTAGTTCATTACAGCTCAAACGATATAGATAAACAGAAATATGGTTTGATCTTCGTTACAGTAAAACATCAATAATCCGCGATAGTTTAATGGTCAGAATGGGCGCTTGTCGCGTGCCAGATCGGGGTTCAATTCCCCGTCGCGGAGATTTTTTTGATCATCCGAGGATGACAACTGGTAGTTGCAGCAATGGATAAAATGTTCCATCTTTCATCGTAAGATATCATTCGAACATGAACTCAATTGAGCGTTAAAAGTTTGAAATTGTGAAAAAATGCCAAGAGTCATACTATCCTCAAAATGGAAACAAAAAGATGCAATTTTTTTGCAGTCTTGGATAGAACCTACAGTAAGAACTCACTGGCATAGTGCCGGGGATTCTCCGGCAGCTCAATTGCCTATCAATAATATAATTCCAAGACTATCGTTGCAAGACTTGACACATCCTCAAATGAGTCCTGCTATTTTGCAAAATACTTGTCATTTCACCAAGATTGCTAAATTTTATCGTGTAGACGGTTATAGAGTGTTTGCTTCAATAAGAGATGATTCTCATCAATTACTTAGTTCAGTTTAGCCCCAAAAGCGTCTCCGAGTTTGAGAGAAGGTACCGGTCAAGAATAACTTCCGAAACGCTAAATTCTTTAATCATCATAGGTGATTGTAGCCTTATTTACATGAGCCGATCTCAAGTTCTCTCCCATTATAAATTAGATATTCGAAATGCCTTTCCCTGCAACACGAAAACCATACATTCCACCATACCAGTATTGGTAATAAATCAAGTAGCAAGGTTTGATATGGATCAGGTAGAATCGTTTAGCAGATTTCCATTTATATATTCTATCTTGTAATAACATTATAATGCCTTATATAATGGTTTATGGGCAATCCTAAGTGTCGTCGCGTATCCATTATGTCAAGGGTAGCACAGCGAGCATAATTGATAACTTCTTCTGTTCTTGTACCTTTGTTAAGTCTATCGTAATCAGTGGCTTTTTCTCACCTATATGCGCACTACTTATAATGCATGCCGTCCAGACAACTTCATCCAAATTCATTCCTCCTCCGTTGCCTCACTGACTATCGCTGACGCAAAAAAATTATGATTTGTGAAATTCCTGCGAATGCCAAAGCATATCAATCTATTTCTTAAAATCATGGATCGCTTGAGATTTTCGTTTGTCAAGCAATACCTTCCTGTCAGAGCTTTTTTGCTGATAGAAAAACATCTCTCTACGTCTGCAGTAGATAGTTTGCTATTGTATAACGAGAGCGCCAGCCTACTCAACTTTGGATATCTAAGCTGATTATCTAACCAATACTTGGTGTAATCGACATCGGTTTCCACAGGCTCGCGATTGAACTGGTCAAATTCAAAAAGTTCTGTGTGTGCAATTGATATTTCTGCAGACCGAATAGAATTCTTAAAAAAGTCTAGAGGCTTTAGCTTCTTGACATGCTTTCTCACCTTCTGTGTAGATACACTTGGATGAGGATTGTTTCTGCGTAAACTTCCTATCCCTCTTTTTTCACACTTTTCGAAGTAGCTTTCAATATAGCTATAAACTTTGCGCTCAATAGCTGCTTTCGTCTGTGGATCTAGCATATAATTTAGAGAAGCTAACTTCATGTCAGGCTGTAAAACATGCGCTACCCAATATCCAGTCTGCTCCATTGCATAATTATAGTACTTTTCAAAGAGCGGTCTTGCCTCGATTATGGAGGATAAGGCACCTAGTCGGGCTTCTTGACTGGCACCGTAAAACACTTTTTTATCAACTCCCACGTCTGAGAAGTGTTCAATTTCTTCGCTGCCGTTTTTTAGAAATTCACAACCATCAAAGTATCTTTTTAAAGTCATATAATATTGTATTCCATAAGGAAGACCGTTGGACGAGTCTTCTTGACATGTCAAAGTCAAATCATAGAGTATCTGTGCAAGTTTTAAAAAACCTTTCAGAGGATCTAACTCACTCTGTTCATAGAGAAAAGCTTTTTCATCTTCTTTTTCAAAACCATACTCCCTGTACATATGCGTCTCGAAGTAAAATTCTCTAAGACATTCTGTCACCCTTAAACAGGCGTTGAACTGTTTGTAACGAGATACAAACCCCGTATCGCAATGAACAGGTAATATTTTTTTTGTATATTGCTGGAATTGTGTCCTCAGGAAAATATTGTTCTTCATTTTCGTGGAAAGAACATCTATCCTGCTCACCAACATTTGGTTTTCTCCTCCAAAGTGTCGCATGATTTTCTTGAATATTAGGTTGAGAATATGATTAAAACATTGTATCTTAACAATGCCGCCGACTTCGTTTACACCTTCGCCAGTCAAATCGGTATCAATCATTTCCATCATTTTTACATTATTGGTGGCATTGTCGAATGTTACGCTGGCCACCTTACGCTGCAGTTTTTTATCTGCTAATGTCCGTATGATAATTTCTTTCAAGTATGCTGCAGTGTGCCGTTCGTGGCTTATATCATGAAAAGCTATTATATGTGTGTTAGGGTTTCTTTGGTTAGCAGCGCTTTTTGAAAAAGTTGAGTTCTCTGCAACATTAAGGTTGGGGCAGAATGATGCTGGAATCGCAAGATAACTTTTACCATTGACCGATGTCCAGATGTCGAGAAGTAAATTGATTTGGGAAGTTTTCTCTAGTATATTTTGCATCTCTTCCTCAAGGATCTGATGATAAGATTCCATTGAGTTAACCAGAGTTTTTTGGCAAATGGTGTACCCTTTCTTCACACATCCATTCTCTAAAAGAGCAAGCTCGCGGAATGCGGAATCCTCAACTAGTTTAAAGGGAAGAAGACTACTAATGAACATGTTGAGGAGTTTGATCATACCTTCATTTTGTGAGAGAAAATCGACTGTGTTTTTGGTTAACCTAAATGGATTAATTTCAGAGTGTGAGACATTCTTCATCGAGACCAAAGTTTTTTGTTTACGTTTCGTTACTTTTGCATTAAACTTTTCCCAATCTTTCTTGTGGTTGGCTTTGTAATGTTTAACTATATTTGATGATGTTGGATGTTTCTCAAACAGAAATATTTTACCACAATGTGGATACTTGCACTGACCATATGGCCTTTCCACCCAATGCTTCGTGATCCAAATGCGGTAAGGAGATGTTTTTAACCACCTATCAAATCCTGCTGACGAATTTCCACCGTTGGAGCAGTGTTTGCTATTAGGGAGAGTACAGGGGTTGAATGTAAAATCTTCAAAATTTATACCATATTTTGCAAGATAGTGCTGCTGTTCTAAGGGTTCTACTTCTTCTTCCGAGCAGTTTGACTGAGATGTACCTGATCTCACATGGTGATACAGAATTTCCTTTGATAACGAGCGACCAGTGTACGGCTTTTCGTAAATCAAATGATCATTTCGTTGGTCCTGTATTTTTTAGCTGTAGAGGCTGAAATTTCATTCAGGTGAGAACTTACTAGCTCTTCTCTTTCAACCTCTTCGTCAGATATATGCTGATCACATTCAGAATCGGCGGCCTCAACTTCACTATAGTTTTCTACTCCCAAATCTGTTGCAACAGAGGAGCTAATTGGTTCCGTGTGGTTCCTTGTCTCTGGAGTGCCATTAGCTGTATCACCTTCGAGTGCATGAGGCTGCTCAATATGTCGACTACCTTTTTCCTCCTCTTGTTCCTGCATTATGGTGACCAGAAGATCTCAACAGGGCTATTCCACACATTGTAGATCTAGAATGATACATACTTCGCTGCATGTGTTACGTGTTGTTGTTAAATCCCTTTCGCGTCTTCTTGTGAATACCCGTCTAAATACCCGTAAATATAGTCATCTTGGACGAGTACCCGAGCCTGGACTGAGTATCGATCACTAATTACGGGGATGCTCGCATCTGTCCCGTACCGGTGCAGGCTGAACATAAGATGAAGAAGTAGACGCTTAGGAACAACATATATATCGAATTTAAAAAGGATTCCTAATACAGTTGAACAAAGTAGCAAGAACTAAGGTAAAGAACTTGCTCCTTTTCGGTTGTGAATTTCATTTTTAAGGGTTTTTTTTGGGAAGAATGGCATCTGCTGTATATTTTTGTGATGGTAAGGGCAGACCGATTTTATCAAGAAGATACAGAGATGATATCCCACTTTCAGCAATCGACAAATTTGCACCGCTATTATTAGAACTGGAGGAGCAGTCGAATGTGATACCACCGTGTCTCAGTCATAGAGGGATTCAATATTTGTTTATTCAGCATGAGGATCTGTATGTTGTGGCGTTGTCCACGTCACTTACTACTAATGCTGCGCAAATATTCACATTTTTGCATAAATTGGTCGAGGTACTTGGTGATTATTTGAAGGTGGTCGAGGAAGAATCCGTAAGAGACAATTTTGTTATCATCTACGAACTATTGGATGAAATGATGGACTACGGTATCCCTCAAATAACAGAAACTAAGATGTTGAAACAGTACATTACACAAAAATCTTTCAAGCTAGTTAAAGCTGTTAAGAAGATGAAGGCTTCTGCAAGACCACCTGTCGCTTTAACCAACTCTGTGAGCTGGAGAGCAGAAGGAATCACCTATAAAAAGAATGAAGCGTTTTTAGATATCGTAGAGTCCATTAATATGCTAATTACTCAACAAGGACAGGTTCTTAGATCCGAGATTATTGGTCAAGTTAAAATCAGGTCTCGTTTATCGGGTATGCCTGATTTAAAATTAGGCATAAATGATAAAGGTATCTTCTCTAAATTTTCTGAAGGAAACGATAATCAATTAGCAGCAATTCCGGAAGGAAAAAAGAGAGCAAACGTTGAATTGGAGGATTTGAAATTTCATCAATGTGTGAGGTTGAGCAAATTTGAAAATGAAAAGATCATCACTTTCATTCCGCCAGATGGGAATTTTGAGTTGATGAGTTACAGGTTGACTACCCCTAGAAAGCCATTGATTTGGTGTGACGTTAATGTGCAGGTTCATTCTCAATCAAGAATAGAGATTCACTGTAGAGCGAAAGCACAAATAAAAAAGAAATCGATAGCGAACAACGTGGAAATTTTGATACCTGTCCCAGACGATGCAGATACACCAACATTCAAATATTCGCACGGTTCTATTAAATGGGTCCCTGAGAAAAATGCCATACTTTGGAAAATAAGAAGTTTCTCTGGCGGCAAAGAGTATTCAATGGCTGCGCAAATGGGATTGCCCTCAATAAACGGTTTGGAAAAACCGAAGTTTAAGAGACCAGTACAGATCAAATTTCAAATTCCGTACTTCACAACTTCTGGTATTCAGGTCCGTTACCTAAAGATCAATGAACCAAAGTTACAATACAAAAGTTATCCGTGGGTGAGGTATATCACCCAAAATGGAGATGATTATACGATTAGGTTGAACTGACAGAAAATAATACTTTATGTGCACTTATTTTTTTGGTTTTTTTTTTTTTTGGAAATCCGTATCTTGAATACAATTAAATATTTCATGTATATAAAAATATATTTTGTGAGGTACAGTTCAACCTAAGGTAAGATGCCATATTTTGTGGCAATCATTGAAGATTATGTTAATGGCGCATGCTTCGCTTATCTGTATGATGCAACGAAGCTAATCAAACATCAGCATAAGCAGGCTTATATGAACTATCCATACCATAACAACAGTCTCATAAAGCGAGACAGAAATCTCAAGATCAAAACCTTTCGAATATAAAAATAATACGTAAAATTCAGCATGAAAAAAAAACGGCGTATCCCGTTTATAAGACTAAGGTCAGAGCTAGAAGTTTTGCAGAAGGATGATTAGCTCTTCTCAAACTTTTTGGCCAACTCCAGCACTTCTTTCTTACCATCTTGAACACTCACTTCTGGAGATATTTTGACCCTCTTGAACTTCAATTTACCGTTGACAAAAACCCAGTGAGATCTGATCGTACCTGACTGTGGGGTCTTCTTTGCGCCCAAATACCCAATCAAGGTTCTTTTGGGGTCACTTAGCAAGTCGTATGGTAGGTTCTGCTTTGTCTGAAACTTCTTTTGAGCAGTAACATCATCACCACTTAAACCAAAAACAGCAGCATGTGCCTTCAAATCGTCATAATTATCACGAAATCCACAAGCTTGACGAGTGCAACCAGGAGTACTAGCCTTTGGATAAGCAAATATTATGATAACTTTGTTTTCTTTTGCTATTTTCCGCAATGAAATTTTTTTGCCATCTTGATTTTCGAGGATCATATCAGGAATTTGATCCCCTACTTTTAATTCAACAGATTCGGCAGTAGCATCAGAATCGTTTGCAGTGTCATCTTCAATTGGTTTCGTCTCCTTTTTCAGTTTCTTAGAAACAGTAGGTGTTACCTTAGGTTTTTTTTTCAAAGGAGCAACTGGTTCTATAGGGATATCATCTTCTTCAACCTTAGGTGGTTCCCTTTTACCTGCTGCAACTCTAGCTGAGCGACGTAATTCGGTCATTATCTAGAATATAGATAGTTTGATTGGATACGGGGTAGTGATATATTATACTTATTGAGTGTTTCAATGAATAGGTATCGCACCTTTTCTTGTCTTGTTTACACCTTAATTACTGCCCACATGTGGACTAAAAGCGTTTTGGGGGGTGCGGCGTCGGAAAATAAAATATAAGAAATGACAAAATGAAAAAAACGCCACACATCATACAATCGACAAGGAACACTTTAAGATTCCTAATGCTAGAGTAAAACTTGAGCATGGCTGTCATCGGAAAAGATCGGGTAATACTAAATTTATAAATAATGTTAATCGGCAGTCTGATTGATATCTTAGTATGATATGAATGAATAAAGTAAAAAGGGAAATAGGATGATAAGATATAAAAAAAAAATGAGAAACAGAATAATATGAAAGTATTGTAAGAAGTGAGACACCAAAAACTAGTTACCTCCTCTCGTGGATACCTCATCATCATCGACATAACTATGCTCGCTGACATTTGTCGAAGAACCTTCGTCATCTTCCTCATCATCATCCTCTTCATCAGCGTTTGAGTACTGATTGTGTGCATCCAGATATCTCGCTACTGGTTGGTCGTCTCGACTACTTTCGTTACCTGTATCATGATCATTATCATCCTCTTGGTCAACGTCAGATTGTTGAGCTGATCCGGATTCTGTGCGTTCTTGAGCTTCAATTTTAAGTTCATGTAATATATCGAAACATTCGGCTAATAGCGCATTTAGGGTTCCTTGACCCTCTGGAATATTCCCATCTGAATCGTAGAATTTTCCATCGGTACGTAAATTATCCAAGGATGCCAATTTCATTTGGTATGGATATAATTCTCTACCGTTATTAACACCACCCATTCTTTTCAATTCCAATAAGCAACGACGTACCGTTGATAACTGGTTATGAATAGGTTGTAAAGATTCCGAAACTGGTTCAGAACTTTCCAAAAGTTTGTAAATGATGGCATAACATCTACGCAAGAGGTACAGTAAAATGGACTGACCCTTTGAGTCACCGGAAGAGGTAGGAAATTTTCCGTTAACTCTTAAATTATCGATTTCACCTAATTGTTTTTGATATGTGAATAGATCAGTTTCTCTTAAAGTCCATCTTCTGGTGACCAGTAAATTTTCCAAACTAGTCTTTATATCGATCAATTGTTCATAGATTGGTTGTAATTTAGCATCTAATTCGATGCCACCGTTTCTTTGATGAGATAAATCATTGATTAAATCATGACAATCATCCAAAAGACCATTTAAAACGTTTTGACCCTTTTCTTCCACTTCATTAGTCTCTAAAGATTTGAATTTCCCATTTTCGTCACGATGAGATTCTAGTTCGACCAACTGATTGCCCAATTCGTCAATTTTTGTATTTACATATTCTTGTGACACCAAGTGTTTATCTTGCAATTCCTTTTCCCGAACAAGTGATAAGTTCGATTTTTTAGCGGTGGCAGCCAAAGATAATAAACCTCTTCTAATTTGGAAAAGTTTTTCCATAATGCTTGTTAAAGCCGGATCAATTTCTTCCACCTTCGATTCGGTGCTATGATATTCATCTAAACAATGTTGCAACTTTGCGCGTAATAAAAGATCTTCCTCTATCTTGTTCTTACTTCTTTCTTCATACAATTTACGATCTTGTTCAGCTATTTGTTCATCGGAAGCTTCCAATTCCAAAGCTGCATTATCGTAAGAGCTTTTTTCCACAATCTTGGAGATTTCAGCCAATCTTTCCTTAATAGGTCTCAAATCATGAAGTGTGAAAACGTTAGATTCGTTCAAATGTTCTAAAAGACTTTGCACCGTTGATAAAGAAGCGTAGGTAGCAGGCGCAGAATTTTTCAAACCAACGGTCAAGAAACATAACGATAACAATTGGAAAACATCATCAAGAACAGAATCAACTCTATTATGCAGTTCTGTACTATGGATTAACGTTGTAGCACCACTAGAAGGGGTATCATGACTGTTTTTTCTAATTGCATCCAACTCTCTCACCTTGGTAAGAACTTGCTGATATGTCGCTTGAACCTCTTTAGAATTCAAGTATTGCCTCCTATTTTGCTTCAATTGTGCAAGCAAGTTCCTCACCCCTAGAAGATAATTCAAAATTTCCTCTTCCTCTTCTGGAACCTCTTGAGGGTGTTGACTGTTCGATGAATACGTAGCTAACGGAGCGACCATATTAAAAATAGAGTGAGATTAGTTTCTCGGTAATTGATTCACAAATAAGACTGGTGATTGTTTTCCGTTTAATATATCAAACTGCAACCAATGTAAACAAGCAACCCTATAACGAACACGTAGCTAATTATCAATCTTGTCACGAATTTTTCGGATTCTCAATCGATTGGTTTTAAATGCAAAATTTAGTGTTGAAAGAATGAAAAAGATGCAAAAAGGCCAAGAATGCCTTAATTCCCTCTCTTGCTTCTGTTGTTCTCTTTTCATAAATCGGACCCCCCGCCCCTCAAAAGTAAAATTTTTTTATAACTCGGAACATTACCCCTAACATAGGGCTGCATTTGACCTAATCTGGTCAAATGCTTTGGAGAGTGAAGTAATACGGTGAAGTCGCATATGTAATAGTGATGGGCTTGTTCGTGGGCTTGATGGCTGGTACTGGTGACAGCACAGTAGTGACAATGACAATAATAATATAATATAATATAGTATTAAAAGTAAAGTAAAGTAAAGTAGAATAAAAGTAAAAATAAAAATAAGATAAGATAAAAAAAAACCCACCAAGTTCAATCCTCATCGGGATTAACCACCGTTAAAATTTTTGGATTACCAGGGGTAGTTCCGTTTAATATTGACCCATTACTAATTCTTCTTGAATCATCGAAGGGGTTGTTGGATGAGACATTCCTGCGATCTTCATCAAATGACCCCGACGAAGGAGCGTTCGTTAACGATAGCGAAGAGCTACCATGTTTGGCTTTATCATTATACTCTACAGGTTTGATAGCTTCTTGATACTCTTTCTCCATTCTTTCCTGTTCGCGTCTTTGGTTGATGTGTCTTATTATGAGTAAAATTCCTACACCTATTACCAAAGCCCCCCCTACTCCACCAACGACTCCGCCAACTATGGCTCCTATATTTGCTTTCTTTTTGTGAGTTTCACTGTTTGAGCTATCTCCAGTCGAGGTTGAATTCGCGGAAGAAGTGCCCTGTGCAGCAGTGATTGTATTTGTCACATAGACTGTGGATCCGCTTTCTGTACGGAAGGAAGTAGAATATACCACCGACGTAGCTGGCGAGGATGATGTGGAATGACTTACAGTAGAAGAGGTTGATGTTTCTTGTGATGATGATAAGGGCGACGTCGAAGAGGAAGCGGTAGTTGTCGAGGATGTAGAAGAAGAAGTAGGTGATGATGATGATGGTGATGAGGATGATGATAAAAGACTCGATGAAGAAACAGATGATCCTGATGAGCTGCTAGTATCTGCAACACTGTAAACAGAAAATGCGCTTGTACCACCACACATTTCTGCACTGTAACCAAAACAGTATGCAGTACACGAACTTGAAGTAGATTCTGAACTCGCTGGATTATCACTCCCACAGTAACACTGGTCATGTTGAGAAAGCGCAAAATAGCTATAACCTTTGGCATTGCACTGACCATAACAATACCCACTTGTTTGAAATTCATATGTATCATCTAACGTAAAACTTGAAGGTAACGAACCAAAACAATTTATAAGAGTATAACCCTTCACCAACTTCAAAAATTGAAAACAGGATACTACCAGTAGTACAAATTTGTAATTATTATTCAACATCATTGATATTTAAACCAATATGGTATCAGCTTTTATTATTTTGTTGTCCGTATGATCTTTACAATTCAGACTTTCCAGAACCCCACGAACACATTCACTTTTGACTTAATTGCTTTCCGCCTTAGCTTAAGCTTTCCAATAACAGGAAACAGATCGGATGTATACTATGCTTATACGCCAGGAATACAGAAGTTGAAATAAACCGAATTCAAGCACTTTCTTGTATTTTACAAATAATGCAAAGAACGATATTACACTTCTGTGATCGATTTTCTGCCCATTTTTTCTATATTGAGAGCTTTATCAGGTTTTTCCTTTTTCCGGTTTCTCTTCATACTTCGTCCAACATGATGTGTGCCTGCAACGCGTTCTTCTTATTGATAGTAAGCAGAAGAGATAAGATGGTGTGGCATGATAAGAGCAAGGTAATGTGAACTTTCAACATTTGCACCATTCTCAGAGGCGTGCTATGTGAATAGTATGTATATATATGCGTATGTAATACCAAGGCGTATCAATATTTGTCTTTTGACTCCTGTGAAACAAAAATGGATGTCAAGTTAACGCGCTTTTCGTGTTCCGCGTGATTCTTTCCAATACTTGGTCGTGAAATTTATATCGGTAGCAGGATGGGAATATAAAAATGAGGTAGTCAACCCCTAGCGATTGGGGATATTGAATGGTTATATATATGCTTGTTGATCTGCCGAATACGTGCTTGTGTGGCTCACATGTCACAGTTTTCGGTAAATAGATTTGTTTGCAAACCTACCTTGAGCTGGAATCACGATAGTCAAAAGAAAAGTGTTCTGCAACAAAGCTGAGGAGAATACCCGGGAAATCATTAAGCATGCGTTCAGTCTCTTTTTGCAGTACTTCTCTTGTAAATGCGCTGTGATGCTTCAAATGTTGTGAAAAATAATGCTGTGTGATCAGTAGCGGAACAAAATTGTTGGAACAGAAGTATAGAAAAGAGTCATAGAATTATGGCATGAACGTTTTACAAGCCCAGCTGATATTGAAAGGATGTCGGTCATTGGTGTTCAGCGAGACGTCCTCATTCAGGTACAACATTTTCACTAGCTAAACAATGTGCAGTCTCCGGTTGACACATGCGCCGCAAGTACTGTCGTTCCTAGTTTCACATATGGTGAAAATTTTTCACCCATCATATGGTTCAATGGTATGATTCGATGTAGCACAATTCTCGGGATATATAAAGCAGACCTTGCATATCGTTCCCGAGTTTATATTCTGTTATATAGAAGACCGAGACGGTTCGTAGACTCACGTAGAGTCACGAACTCGGCATATGTAATTGGTTTAGTATAACCTGAATGCTTCAATGCTTTTATCAATTTTAATATATCAGAACCTTTCAATAAAAATTCTAGGAGTGAACCCCCACAAACGGTTTAAGCTGGCATTGGCTTCAGAAAATGTCATCGGATAGAAAGTAAATGCATCCACATCTTATGTTGAGCTATATTGCTTGTAGATTTGAGCTCTTGACAGAAAAATTGATGTTGACAATTTTTTAAATGGTCACTTCTTATTGCAATATTTTGCCTTGTAAATTTTCAAGTAATTACTAATCCGATGTAGTGTAACGGCTATCACACCACGCTTTCACCGTGGAGACCGGGGTTCGACTCCCCGCATCGGAGTAAATTAACTTTTTTCTTCGACCCTCTGCTGAGATGCAGTCCAGATCGAGTATGGTAATTGATTACATTCACATTTGTTATCTCGACATTCAATTCGCACAAATATATTCATCTATATAACTCATAAAATGCTTGAAAGGATAGGCATATCATCGAATGGAGAGTTTTGTGATGGAAATGGTAATGCCATTCAATTAAGAGGTGTTAATTTGGATCCAATAGTTAAGGTACCAGCATCCCCCTTTCAGTCCACTCACGAATCAATCGAGAATGCGAGATTCTTTGAAGATGCGGATAAAGTTAGCTTCATAAACCATCCTTTACCTTTGAATGAAGTTGAGAGCCATATCAACAGATTGAAATCTCTGGGGTTCAATTGTATTAGGTTTCCATTCACCTGGGAGTCTCTCCAACATGGTGGTCCAGGAGATTACGATCTCGAGTACATGGATTACCTTATCCAAGTATTACAAAAGATCAATGGCATTGGTGGTGTTTATGTTTATTTAGATCCTCATCAAGACGTCTGGTCAAGATTTTCTGGTGGATCAGGTGCACCTTTGTGGACATTTTACAGTGCTGGTTTTCAGCCTGCCAACTTCAAAGAGACTGAAGCTGCAATCTTACAGAACCATTATACAGATTCTCATGCGGAGTATCCAAAAATGTTATGGCCAACAAATTATTTTAGATTGGCATGTCAAACAATGTTTACACTATTTTTCGCTGGGAAAGATTTTGCGCCGAAATGTATAATCAATGGCATGAATATCCAAGACTATTTACAGGATAAATTTGTTGATGCTGTTATATTTTTATATTCTCGAATTAGAACTAAGGCTCCAGAATTGTTCGAACAAAACTGTGTCATTGGGCTAGAGACTATCAATGAGCCAAATGGTGGTTATTTAGGTGTTGAAAACATTAACGTAATACCAAAGGAGCGAAGCCTTAAACGTGGATCCACCCCAACTGCCTTTCAGAGTTTCATCTTGGGTGAAGGTTATGAAACCTTGGTCGACCAATATGATATTTCTATATTTGGACCTACAAAAATTGGAACCAAAAAAGTTGATCCAAAGGGAGTGAGATGTTGGTTGACGAAAGAAGAAAGATATAGTATAGATTTAAAATACGGATGGGAAAGAAATGCGGATTGGTTGCCAGATCAATGTATATGGAGATTGCATGGTGTTTGGGAATTAGCATCCAGTGGTCCACAGCTGCTTAAACATGATTATTTTGCTCATATTCCAGGCAAGAGCTCCGAGAATATAGATGATCATTATATTATCAATCATCAGTTTGTTGATTATTATAGAAACTTTCGAAACAAATTTAGAGCCTTGGACAAGGAACTACTTCTATTTATGCAACCTATGATCTTCAAACAACCTCCAGAATTATTGGGCTCAGACTTATTGGACGATAGAACTGTATATGCTTGTCATTTCTATGATGGATTTTCACTTATGTTCAAGACTTGGAATAGAAAGTTTAATGTTGACACGTTTGGTATAGTTCGTGGTAAATATTTAAATCCTGCTTTCAGTGTCGTTCTTGGAGAAAACAATATCAGGAAATCAATCAAAAGACAGTTGAAAGAGATGAAACAAGAGGTCAAAACTGCCTTGAATATTCCCGTATATTTTACCGAAATTGGCATGCCATTTGATATGGATGATAAAAAAGCTTATAAAGATGGAGATTATTCTTCACAAACATCTGCATTGGATGCTTTACAGTGCGCATTAGAAAGTGAAAATTTATCCTACAGTCTCTGGTGCTACTGCTCTAAGAACTCGCATGAATGGGGGGATCAATGGAATAATGAAGACTTTTCCATTTGGTCGTCCCAGGATATCACAAAAGAATCAGAACGGTTTCAAAGCAACTCTGTTAGGACAGAGACTGATGCTCTTAATGATAACTCCGAGTTTATTCCTCTTGCTTTCAATTCAGAGCTCACTCCACCTCCCAGTGCACCAAGAGGATTGGTTGACCTCAATGGATTTCGTGCCCTGGATGCCATTTTAAGACCTTTTCCCGTCAAGATACACGGAAACTTTATCAATGCGGAATTTAATCTGGTTTCAAAGACTTACTCGTTGAAAATATCAGCAAAGGCAAATTCAGGACTAGTACCAAACTCAGAGACTTATATTTTTCTGCCTGGTCGTCATTTCCCATTGAAGGATGTTACAATTCTAGCCTCATCAGGCCGTTTCACGTTCGATCCTGAGTATCAAGTCCTTAAATGGTATCATGATCCTGGTCAGCAATATATAACAATATCTTTGGTTGATAAGAAGGACAACAGCCCAGATTGCGTAATAGCCTAATGTTACATAAATAAATAAATACTGTCTCTTCTAAAATTCAAGAACATCTTCGACGTCATCAGCGCGCTCTCTTTTCATTACGCTCACCTCATGTTTCATTAGTTTATTAACATATTTTTGAAATTCGTCAATAAATGGCTGTAAGCTTGTTTTCTCGACATTATTATCGTTTTCTTCCATTTCAGTTTGTAATGTTATTAATTTTGGTGCTTGTAGTGGTGTGAAATTCTCATTAATTGGTACACAAACATTTCCAGTTGACGGATGAATACAAAATGGAGATTTCAATAAGTGGATTGTTTGCTTAGTAACTTCAATATCTAATTTTGGGTATAAGGTTGCTAAAACAATGTCTTCTTTACATTCGCGCAGTCTATTCACAAATTCTTGTTTTCTACTCGTTTTTATTTCTTTCGAGGAGATCAAATCAATATCACCCCATTTTTCCTTGCTTGATCTATTAGGATTTTCAGTCCAATATCTCTTTAATGCTTCGATTAATTGTTTATCATGTAGACCAGGCAGTAACGTTCGAAAAGCATGTTCGTCATTTTGCCAGGGATTCTGCTCCTCAAGGATAATGCTTACAAAGTGAGGCTTTAATTGGTCGAGGGAGCGCATCAAATGAGGATGGTAAGGTCTTTTTAAAGCTAACCTTTTATCAGCATTACGATCTCGAACTACATTAACATAATCCAGCACATTTCTTCTCTGTAAATCAGTAAGAATACGAGCTCGTTTATCACTAACCCAACAATGTGCACCACGTCTTCCTGAAAAGACCCATATAAAATCCAGATATGCGAAATCATCTGTTAAAGCTGTATTCATGATCTTCATTGCTAATGTAATGAATTTCCAGCATTTATCACAGACCTGAGCACCAGAACAACAGGTTCTGTATGTATCGTAATCATCCATATCTATATCAAATACAAGCTCTTTTTCTAATGGTTTCATGTCACTTTTTAGGATGGTATCACGCTCTTTGGGGGGCTTGTTATATACTGCACCAATTTCGAATCTATCTGGATTCGCCTTTTCAATTTGGGACTTAAATTCCTGAACATTGTTGAAGGAATTGTATCTTTTGTAGGCTCCTGACCTGAAAGCCATAGCAAACTCTCTATTTACAATGTCTCTGCTTGGTTTGGGCGAGTGATTCAGCCAATTGAATATATGCTTGAAGGGAAACAGGTACTGATAGTAGTATTGCATATCAGAAGAGCTGGGAATACTAGATTTACCATTTGGAGTCGCCAGCCCAACGAGGGGATTTTCCACCATCTTGTTTGAAATCTCTTGAGTCTCTTTGCCTGCCTGTAATTCAATAGAAATTCGATGAAGATAGACACTTTGGAGTTTAATATTCACAGATCTTTTACGCGTCACGCGTATACCACAAGATATCCGTATATAATGACTGTATGTTGTATTCAATAGTTTTAAAATGTTAGTTGGCAGAAGTATGCTGATCCATCTAATCGTCTCTGTGTCTGCCAAGGGTGTCTTTGTGTGATCATTGTTGGTCAGTTTCTTTACACCAATCTAAACACTTGCGATTTTCGCCTTAACATGTCGCTCCAGCAATGACTTGATTTGTTCTTTTCCTGTTGAAAAAGGGTTGTGTAACATAATTAGAAATCAAATGAGTTCATAATTCAATACCTTTCCCTATCACTGCAGCTTTACTACTCTTTATGAATTACTGTTACTATCCGCTGAATATTACTTTCATGGTGTTACCCGGCCCTCTACGGGTGGCAAAAATCAAATAAGACAAAGGGAGCTGTTTAAACAGCATAATGTGCTAACAAGTTGTCATCACTGGTAAATATAATATTGAATAGTTCAAAGATCAATTGTTGTTTGAAATGGATATTGTGCTGGGCATTAGAGTACAGGATTCGGTCATACTAGCGACATCAAAGGCAGTCACAAGAGGAATATCCATTCTAAAGGACACTGATGATAAGACTAGGCAACTATCGCCACATACTCTCATGAGTTATACAGGTGAGGCAGGTGACACTGTTCAGTTTGCTGAATACATTCAAGCTAACATGCAACTGTATTCCATTAGGGAAAATATCGAACTATCGCCACTTGCAGTATCCAGTTTTGTTAGGCAAGAGTTAGCAAGATCTATTAGATCTAGAAAACCATACCAGGTCAATGTTTTGATTGGTGGATACGATGTGAAGAGTGAAAAGCCAGAACTATACCAAATTGACTATCTGGGAACCAAAGTGGAATTGCCATATGCGGCTCATGGCTACGCTGGGTTTTATACATTCTCTCTATTAGATCGTCATTACCGTCCCGACATGACAGAAGAGGAAGGTTTAGAATTATTGAAAAGGTGTATTGCAGAGTTAAATAAAAGAATGCCAGTGGATTTCAAAGGAGTAATGGTGAAAGTTGTTAGTAAAGATGGTGTAAGGAAAGCAGATGATATTGAATAGAGCCATAAATTTGTAGCATGAACAACGGGAATGCAACCAAAGTCATAGATTCAAAGCATTTCAAAAAACCATAAAATCTGATGATTAAATATACATATTAAAGTATATAGAAATAGAATATCACTCTTAACGAATGCTATTGTGTTTTTCTTGAGTAAAACACCGATGATTACCATTAATATGCTGAAATGGATTGACGATATGAACGAATCTTCATTTATAACTGAGCGAGATAAATGTCAAATATCAATAGTAGACTACTTAAAATCTTTGGTACAGATGATAAGGTTGTTATTGAATTTGTCTTGCATATCAAAAATATATCTAAAGATGCCGAAGATTTCAAAAGAAGGATAGAAGATTTGGATGTCGGATTGTCTTCAGAAGCTATAGATGAGGCATACACTTTGTTGTCTTCGGATGCTGTTTTGCAAGATGGGAAAGAGAAAATATCAAAGCTTTTGAAAATGAGTCTAGGTGTAGAAGACACTGTAGTTGTTGATTTCATCCTAAACATTGTGGAGCAGTCCGATTGCTTGGAGGACTTTGAGACGAAGTTGAATGAAATGGAAAGTGGAGTAGAAAGAGAAGTTGCTAAAGAGATTTACGAAATTGCAAAACTGCCGCCTCGTTTTCCTATGAAGCAAGAAGATGAAGGGTCCAGCGCAGACGTGAAAACCGAATCGAATGACAGTGTAGGACTAGCTATACCAAATCAGCAGATCAAGTGGGAAACTCTAGATGACATCAAGGATATAGTCCCGGAGAAAACGGCGCAAGAATATTTAGATCCCGCACCCATATTGGGTAAGGTATACCGTGGCAAAGTTAAGAACATAACTTCTTTTGGTTGCTTTGTTCATCTCATCGGTACTCAGGATAGGAATTCTGATGGACTAGTTCACGTATCTGAATTATCAAAGGAAAGGATAAGGAATCCAAATGAAGTGGTTCAAATCGGACAGGACGTCTTCGTGAAAGTCATTAAATTACAATCAAATGGTAAAGTTTCCCTGAGCATGAAGAACACCGACCAAACGACAGGGGTCGAACAAGGGACTGGGGCTAACAGCACTCCAATAGAGCATCGGGGTAGGGAAATTTCCAAACGAGATAAAAAAGCGATTCGACGTCCTCTTACATCACCAGAACGGTGGGAGATCAGACAACTTATAGCCAGCGGAGCAGCCTCTATGGAAGACTACCCAGAACTTAATCGAGAACAAATTAATAGTATACCCACATCTTCGTCATCAGCTGCGGCAGTTGGCGAAACACAGGATGGGAAAACTTCACATGTTGAAGAAATTGAGGTTGAGCTTAATACCGATGATGAACCAAACTTCTTGAAAGGGCAGCTGGAGAAAGGTCCCAAGAAATACGAAAGTCCCAAAATAGTTAAGGTACCGAAGGGAAGTATGAACAGGGTAGCCATAGGTGGCTCAAATTTGATGAAAGTTCATCGGGAGGAAAAAACTAAGATGAAAAGAGAACTTGAGCAGCAAATCAGAAGGAACCATACAGCTGAAGATCCAACAAAAAATTCAATAGAAAATAAGAAGGAAGTTGCTGATCTACGACAGCATCTAGTGTTGACAGCATGGGAAAGAAATAGAATGAGAGAAAATATTACTTTTGGTAAAAGGACTTCTCTTCCTATAAGTACGCAGAGAAAATCCTTACCAGTGTATCTGATGAAAGATGAGTTAGTTAAGGCGGTAAGAGATCATCAGTTTTTAGTTATAGTGGGCGAGACGGGTTCGGGTAAGACAACTCAAATAACGCAATATTTGAATAACAATGGATTTAGCGATCGTGGGATCATAGGGTGTACCCAACCTCGTAGAGTTGCGGCTGTTTCAGTTTCTAAAAGGGTTGCTGAAGAAGTAGGATGTAGACTGGGTGAAGAAGTTGGTTACACAATCAGATTCGAAGATAAAACATCTTCTAAAACGCGTATCAAGTATATGACCGACGGTATGTTACAAAGAGAGGCGTTACTTGATCCAACAATGTCAAAATATTCAGTGATTATGCTAGATGAAGCACATGAGAGGACTGTTGCTACTGATGTCCTTTTTGCATTACTAAAGCAAGCAGCGCAGAAGAGGCCAGATCTAAAAGTGATAATTACGTCAGCAACCTTAGATTCTGCCAAGTTTTCAGAATATTTTTGCCAATGTCCCGTAATAAATATTCCAGGAAAGACGTTTCCAGTTGAGGTGCTATATTCACAAGCTCCTCAAATGGATTATATTGAGGCTGCTTTAGACTGTGTCATGGACATTCATATTAATGAAGGCGCAGGTGACATATTAGTCTTCTTAACTGGTCAAGATGAGATTGATTCCTGCTGTGAGATTCTATATGAGCGAGTCAAGACCTTGGGCGATAGTATAGGTGAACTTGCCATCTTGCCAGTGTATTCTGCATTACCAAGTGAAGTACAATCGAAAATTTTCGAACCAACCCCAGAAGGTACTCGTAAAGTTGTCTTTGCGACAAATATTGCTGAAACATCCATTACTATCGATGGTATATACTACGTTATCGATCCTGGATTCGCAAAAATCAATACTTTTAATCCCAGGGTGGGTATGGAACAACTGGTTGTATCACCAATATCTCAAGCCCAAGCTAATCAAAGAAAGGGTAGAGCCGGAAGAACGGGTCCGGGGAAATGTTATAGACTGTATACTGAGTCTGCATTTTATAATGAGATGCTACCAAATACTATACCAGAAATTCAACGCCAAAATCTTGCACATACCATATTGATGCTTAAGGCGATGGGAATTAATGACCTTTTAAACTTTGAATTCATGGATCCACCTCCAAAAAATTTGCTAATGCGAGCTTTGGAAGAACTGTTCAATTTACAGGCACTTGACAATGACGGATATCTCACAAAATTGGGAATGCGGATGTCCCAATTTCCAATGGAGCCAGCATTATCAAGGGCATTGCTTTCATCTGTGAGTAATAGTTGCTCGGAAGAAATTATTATCATCATTTCCATGCTGACGGTGCAGAATGTATTTTATAGACCAAAGGATAAGCAACAAGAAGCCGACCAAAAAAAGGCCAAATTTCATCATCCTTATGGTGATCATCTAACTTTGTTGAACGTTTATACTCGTTGGGAGCAGGCTAACTGTACGGAACAATTCTGTACAAACAATTACTTGCACTTCAGGCACTTGAAGCGTGCACGCGATGTTCGGAATCAATTGGTAACGCTATTCAAGAAGTTCGGATTGCCGATTGTTAGTGTTCATGGAGATCCAGATGTGCTTCGAAAGACATTAGTATCCGGATTCTTTATGAACGCAGCCAAAAGAGATTCTCAGGTGGGTTACAAAACGATTGGGGGTAACACAGCCGTCGGAATTCATCCCTCCAGTTCACTATACGGTAAAGAGTATGAGTACGTCATGTATCACAGTTTGGTCCTCACTACTAGAGAGTATATGTCTCAAGTTACATCCATAGATCCTAACTGGTTGGTTGAGACAGCACCACATTTCTATAAAGCGACTGACGAAGAAAGTGAGTCCCGAAAGAAAGCAAAGATCGTGCCTTTGTATAATAAGTTCTCCAAAGATCAAAACTCGTGGAAATTAAGTTCTATTAGGCAATCAAGAGAGAGGGCTTTGGGTATCAAGAGATAGATATAAATAAGGCATTTGTCAATTACATAAAGCTATACTTTTTTCCTCGTTTAACAATGATTATCGGCATCACTCCGGTTTCACCCAAACGAGGAAGCGCATAAATAGAAGAAAATGAAAAATCGTCAAGTCATTATGATTTACTTCCCACCAGAAGGATCAAAGATACAGGCATTTCCAGGATTATTAAGAAATGTGGAGTCCATTGGCAAAATTGCCTGCCAATTCCAAGGTGGCTGTCATTGGGAGCGGAGTATCCGGGTTGATGTTCACCTATTTCTTAGGTAAGCTAAGACCAGATGTTAATATTACCGTATTTGACTCTCAACGAAGATCAGGCGGTTGGATCAACTCCTGGCATACAAATGATCAAAACGGCAAACCCATCATGCTTGAACGAGGCCCTCGGACTCTTAGAGGTGTTTCTGATGGTACCGTGTTGATAATTGATACCCTAAAAGATTTGAACGAGCAGTCCGTGATTCAATGCATAGATAAAAACTCTGAAGCAGACAAGAAATTCCTATTGGACACTAATAACAAGCTTGTACAGGTACCCAATTCCATTGGCAGCTTTCTCAAATTCGCCTTGAATCCATTAAGTAAAGGATTATTTTTAGGAATGTTGGGAGAATGGAGGAGAAAACCCTCTAGCCAACCAGGAAAGGATGAAAGCGTGAATTCTTTCATTAGTAGAAGATTTGGTAGCGATTTTGTAAGTAAAAATATCATGAGTGCTATATTTCATGGTATTTATGCTGATGATGTTGGACAGATTAGCGCGAAAAGGACACTTCGTGATCTTTTTAATACGGAAATGAAGTATGGATCTATTTCAAAAGGAATGTACGAGAAACGTTCTGCAAAAGATTCTGACAATCAGCCAAAACTGAGTGACTGTTTAACAGAATATCAAAAAGCCTTTGGCAAAAGCAAAACTGAACTGACCAAGCTATCAAGTGAATTGAAAAAATATCCTATGCTCGGTTTAACGGGGGGTATGGAAACTTTTCCAAAAGCTGTGAAAAAGAGTATTAGCCACTTCTCAAATGTTAAACTTGTCGAAGGTGAGGAAATTCTGAAAGTCACTCATAATAAGGCAGATAATGATATGACAGTGGATCTGGCCTCCGGGGAAAGTGTGACCGGATTCAATCATGTACGATTAACAATCAGTCCGTCGAATATTTCAAAGTTGGTCGAAAGCGATAGCAAAAAATTGTCTCAAGACTTGGATGTCGTTAAATCCAATACTGTCCTTCTTGTAAATTACTATCTACCGGGTAAGGACGTGCTAATGCAAGAGTATCGTGGATTTGGATATCTTGTTCCACAATCTAACAAGAACCCTCAAAAGATACTTGGAGTGATATTCGACTCCATAATCGAAAAGAACTTCAAGCCATTCACGGCAGATTTGAAATCAAATTCGATGGCGAAAAAAGAAGAGTATACAAAATTAACGGTAATGTTGGGCGGCCATTATTTAAACTATGAAGGCGCAAACAACATTCCTTCCAAAGAGATAACCATTCGTGCGGCCAAAGATGCCTTAAACACTCATTTAGGGATCTCACAAAAAGACTTAGATGCAGGTATGTGGGCATTTACCGTCGCTGAAAAATGTTTACCTCAATTTTTTGTTGGCTACGATGATTGGCAATCTATGGTTGAGCGTCAATTCCTAAAAACATATTCTGGGAAAGTCTCAGTTGGTGGAATGGGCTTTTCAAAAGGCCCAGGTGTACCAGATGTTATTACTGACGGATTGCAGGATGCAATCAAGTTAGCATAACAACCCCGTATGGAGTGATCAAGAAACTTTCCATCACACCTTCGAGAATATTTACATGTAAATCTATTTATTTATGTACTTACATATATGATGAAGTCACTAGAAAAGCAAAAAACGCACGATTCCAACTTGATAAGCGAACTCATTTCGGAGGTGTTACTACGTGGATAACGTAACTGAGTTGCTTCTAGAGTCACAAAGCAATCCAACGAAAATGTCAGAACCCATGAGGAAAAAACAAAAGATCAAGCGTATAATAACAGAAGAGAAAAATTCAAAGAATGAACCCAAGCATACACTTTACATCAATAATCTAAGCGACCATATTGGCAGCAACCGTCTAAGAACGAATCTCTACTTATTATTTTCCATATACGGCGAAGTGATAAATATATCCATCAACACCAAAAAACAAAGAGGACAAGCTTTTATAACAATGAGAACCATCGACGAATCTAACCTAGCGATGATCTCGTTGAACAATGAACAGTTCTTTGGTAAACCATTGCAAATTCAGTTTAGTAAAAACGATACTACTGAACTATGATGTATAATATCCCACACATCGCAAGCCCTCAAAAGCCCTAAATTTGCTCCCCCACCTTTCGGCGCCGTCTTCGGCCACGCGCGTGCCTCGCATTATCTCCGAAGAGTTGCAGTTGGGGTACATTCCCAATCGCTGCAAACAGCCATTGTACTCCTAGAAAGTGATGAGGAGAGTCTGATTAGATGATGCGCAAGGGAACACTGATCGAAGCAGTTAGTTGTTGACCGTTGTATATATATAAGCATTCGGTTACTGGCAATTGTAAGCTGTGCCCTTGTAGTGATTGTTGGATAGAAAAGGTAGAAAGTACAACTCAATGGGATTGGTTACAGAAGCGAAGGCTTATTCGTTAAGCGAATTGGTAGAAACAGATCCCAGATATAAGGAGCTAAGGGCACGTGTTTCTGGGTATGAAAAGGGGTCGGATGAATATTTAAAGCAGTTGATCGATGAGTGTCCGTTGAATAGTTATCCTGATTACAAGCAATTTCTGAAAAAACAAGCTGTTCCGTTGGAAGGATCTGAAGAGAAGGGGTATAGTGCGATTTACAGGAGTTCTCTATCACCTGATCATCTGTTCACATGTTTTGATAAGCGGTTATCGACTTTGTACGAGCATTTCTTGTTTGCATGTAAATTGTGGCCAAAAAATGATTGTTTGGGCCATAGACGTTATGATCCAATCGCTGAAAAATATGAGGATTATTATCACTTTCAATCGTATGAAGAGGTTGAGAAGATCAGTCGTCACGTTGGGAGCGGTATTATGTCATTGGTGAATACTAAAAGAGGTAAAGCTTTGAACAGCAACGACTTTATAGTTTCGATTCTTTCTCATAACAAACCAGAATGGATTATAACAGATTTGGCTTGTCAAGCATATTCGTTAACCAATACAGCATTATATGAGACTCTTGGTCCTGAGACATCAGAGTATATTATGAATCTTACTGAGTCACCCGTATTAGTTTTTGCGAAATCTAACCTATATAAGGTTATTAACATCTTGCCCCATTTGAAATACGTTAACACACTTGTGTGCATGGAAGATTTAGATGATAGTGAGTTACATTTGATAAACAGTTCATTGCTTCCAATGACCAAAAATTCAAAGGGGGAAAGCATTTCTGTGCATTGCTTATGTCAGGTAGAACGTATTGGTATACTCAATGAGATTCCGGTCATCCCACCAACACCCGATTCTCTATATACGATATCTTTTACTTCAGGTACTACAGGTACGCCTAAAGGTGTTGAGCTCACGCATATGCATGCCGCATCCGGTATAGCGTTCACTTTTTCTACCTTAAAGATGCCAAATAGTAAGAAGGGGCAACAACTGCACGATTTGTGTTTTTTGCCATTAGCACATATCTTTCAAAGAATGATAGTAGCATTTGGTTTATCCATTGGTGTTGGTCTCGGTTTTTTGCATATTCCTGATCCTGCAGTGTTAGTGGAAGACATGAAAATTTTGAAGCCAGATATGATCTCCTTAGTACCTCGTGTTCTTACAAGATTGGAAGCAGGCATAAAAAACTCATTGGATAAATCAAACTTACAAAATAACGTTGCCAACAACATATTAGGTGCAAAGCAGGCACGTCTTACCGCAAAAGGTGGACCTGATCGCTCTCTTGTGAATTATTTGATCTTTCACCGTGTTTTAATCGACAAGATACGTGATTCTCTTGGGTTCAAAAAAGCCGCTTTTGTTATTACAGGATCTGCGCCTATATCATCAGATACTTTATTATTCTTGAGAAGCGCACTTGATATAGGTATGAGGCAAGGCTATGGACTTACCGAAACGTTTGCCGGTGTCTGTTTAAGTGAACCATACGAAAAGGATCCCGGATCATGTGGAGCGATTGGTGTTACTGTTGAATGTAGGCTAAAGTCAGTACCAGAAATGGGTTACTGTGCGGAAAAAGACTTGAAAGGAGAGCTACAAGTTCGTGGACCTCAAGTTTTTAAACGTTATTTCAAGAGACCAGAAGAAACTTCAAAAGTTATCGATGAAAATGCTTGGTTCTCCACTGGTGATGTGGCTCTAATCGATTCTAAGGGACGTTTACGTGTCATTGATCGTGTCAAAAATTTCTTTAAATTGGCTCAGGGTGAGTACATTGCGCCTGAAAAAATTGAGAATCTGTATCTGTCATCTTGTCCTCTCATTACACAAATTTTCGTCTATGGAGATTCCTTCAAAACTTTCCTTGTTGGAATTGTTGGTATTGACGTTGATGGCGTGAAAAATGCTTTAAGTTCGAAACATCCAGAATTGAAGCGTATAAGTGGATCAAAATTGGTCGAATGTTTAAACACTGACAAGGGATTGAAAAAAGAATTTTTGATAAGTGTGAATAGATACATCCATAATTTACAAGGATTTGAAAAACTACACAATATACACGTTGCCATAGAACCATTAAAAGTTGAAGATAACGTAGTTACGCCCACTTTGAAAATTAAGCGTGCGAAGGCAACTAAACATTTCAAAAGTTTGTTGGATGAACTATACAGAGATGGTTCTATTATCAAAAAAGAAAAATTATAACATCTTAAACAAATCTGCCATTTCATATGTTTATATATGTACGTTAGTGAATAGTCGTTTTAAACATTTTCATCATCTTGAAGAACATACTGCTGTCATCGGTCTCAAATGAACCCTGCAGGAAGATTCGACTTTGTATAGTAGTATGATACAGGTTTATTTATCTCCTTCAAATGATTTTCTAAAATTCCTATCGTTTCCTCCAACAGTCTTCCTTTCCTCACTGAAGTTTCAATAGCTCTGATAACCACCAGACGTCTATTATATTTTTTTTTAACGCTTTTCTTCAAGTATTTCCTCCATACATTAGCATAAGAATCTTCCAGCTGTTTTATTGAAAAGTCTTTGGTCCCTAAATTATTATATTCGTTCCAAACGTCCCATATAGTCTCATATTTATCGGAGAATTTGACCCCCCATTTATCCAAAACATCGACCTCATCGATTGCCAAGGAGGGTGTCTCGTTACTCCTTTGTCGATGAGGCTCTCGTTGTATTGTTCTTTTATCAGTTGTCATTGGTGGTGAACCGATGGACTTCTTGGTCTTTTTTGTGATACTGCCAGGCGATTTGAAGGTTTTCTTCGAATACAAATTACTATTGACATCAAGCCCATCGATTTGAAGCAGCTTACACTGTTCACTATTTTTAAGGTCTCTTTCAAGTTGATTTATTATGGTATTCCGTCTATCACAATCCGTAAGAGCGTCCCCACCATTCAACGGGTCAACAACTGAATAGTCTTCTATTTGCTGATGGTCAATTAATGATGTCAGAATTGGATTTTCTGGGAATTCCTGCTTTGAGGAATCTGGGACCATATCTAAAAAATCAATTAAGGATTGAGGAGATGTGGCAGTACTCTCCTGAGCTTTATTTTCTGCGATAACTTGGGTTTGTGATGCAATCTGAACATTGCCTACTACTTCATTTACCTCTGAAACTCGCCGTTGAGCTTCGACAGTATCTAACTTAAACAGCTCGATATTTCCTGGCTCAGGCGGACTTGAGGTCCTATCAAGTCCAGCATCGCCAGAGAAAAAGGCAAAGGTTTTATTAAATTTCGTTAATATCTCTTTCTCACATACCAACCTCTGAGATCTTTCGATCCTCAACAGCAATTGCAAGGAATCAATCTGTCGTTGTAAGTGCTTCATGCGGATCTCCATAGCGTGAAAGGTTTTGTTGAGATTCATTGCATCTTTGGCAGTGATGGTTCCCGAGGAGACAGCACCATCTAAAATCATGATCCAACGCAAGTTTCTTTATCGATTTATTTTGACGCCTATCTGCTTGTAGTGTTTACCTTTTCGACTTCCTTGAGCTTATCAACACATCGCCGCCATGCCCCCGGGTTGTGTCGTAAAATATTATCGACAACATTCTATGATTTTAAAGTGGAATGATAAAGAAAAGCACTTTGTAATGAATCAGATGGGGTTTGGTTGGACTGAAAAACTAAGAGCATGTTCTTGCTGGATTTGATTTATCGCATATCTATAAAGAAGGACCAAAGCCGGAATAATAAATCAAACTAGGTGAAGTTGACAATAGTGAAGCTGAAACTAGTACCGTAAGAGAAAGCAGCTGTATTGTTAATCCGACATGATACTGTTAGAGCTTGCATTTATTTTAAACTTTATGTATACCTTCATGAAAAGTTGTTTATTTAATGTTCTAGTTTTTATTTAACGTTTAGCAACAGACTGCACGGTTAATGAGGACGAGACCATTGTAGATGGAGCGTAAACAAATATTCACCATATCAGAACAGGGTTATAAAAGAAGTGCCGAAGATTTCTGAATGTTTCTAGAATTACAAATGTAAGAAATTTAGTTAAGCCTCAGTATGCAAAAGTCCTTGTAATGCTACGATCTGGTACTTAGATTGAAGAAAGATATCGATGTAACATAGGTGCCACCACCTCGCATTGAGAAGCAAGTCGCTGATTGACTCTTGATTCTCTTCCTCAATTGGTCTTGAGCTCTTACAATTTCTTGCTAATGTCTTTTGGATCTCAGGAACGGTTGCTAAATCGCTACAGTTATTGCCGCTGTTCTTACGGTTAACAGTGAATAAGTGAGAGCTCAATGGTTCACAGCGATCTCCACTTGCGTGTCCTCATGACTGCACCAACTCCTCGGTGGCCAACATTGCTGTAAAATGATGCGTTTCCAAGAGGAGATTAACTTCCCCATTCATGTTTTGCAATCTCAAGACATGTTCCAGCCTCAAGCCATGTAACAATCTGTGAGATGGTACTGAGGAGTAGGCTGATCTCAAGTCGTGAACTTAAAGTCTATATGGTATATTTATTTCTCTGGAAACACTCGCAATTCTTCTCGGTTTGCTCTCTATCATCATCCACGTTTTGTTTTCTTGACCAAGGCGCGTGAAACAAGTAATAACACCGATCAAGACGTATAATGTTCAATGATCGTGTGTATTTCAAAATACATTGGTGCATTGCCATCTTCAAAAGAGTATGAGTGGTATTGGGGAATCACGTACAGAATTGCTGAACTGGTTAAATGAGCTATTGAATCTAAACTACAGGAAAATTGAGGAATGTGGTACGGGCGCTGCCTACTGCCAAATAATGGATTCAATATATGAAGATATACCAATGCATCGAGTAAAGTTCAACGCCACAGCCGAGTACGAGTTTCAAACTAATTATAAAATTTTGCAAAGTTGCTTGACCAAGCATAATATTGAAAAACCTGTTTACGTAGAAAAATTGATAAGATGCAGATTCCAAGATAATTTAGAATTCTTACAATGGTTGAAAAAATATTGGGTTCAAAATAAGGACGAAAGTCAATATGACCCAGAATCACGAAGAAAATACAGGTCTATAAGCACAGGGGCCAACACATTATCGGGGTCAATCAATGTTACAAAAAGAAAAACAAGCGGACTCTCGGGTTCCTCATTATCCAGTGGGGGCTCTACTGATTCGAATAGCAATAATAATAATGCAACGGTTTCGCGAACAACCTATGGAGTGAACAGACGAGTATCTAACGAGCAAGTTCTTGGTCTGCAAGCAGAACTGTCGCAAGCGCATGGGAAAATGACGTCCTTGAACAAAGAGATAGGAAGTTATAAAGAGGCGATGAGCATCATGGAAAGAGAACGTGACTTTTACTTTAGTAAATTGAGAGATATTGAAATTTTAGTGCAGTCGACACAAGATCTAATTAAAGAAGGTGTATACAACACCGGCGGGAATGACTTGAGTAAAGTTTTGAACAAAGTGCAACAAATTCTGTACGCTACTGAAGATGGATTTGAGGTTAACCGTGGGGAGGGCGAATATGATTTAGATCGGGAAGAAAAAATGAATGAGCATGAACCCGGTTTGAAGGGGATTACCCAAGAGTTCTCGCAGGAGAAACCCGCACAGAATTTAATAATTGATGAAGAAACGTTTTAATAAAAATTGCATACAAATGATACAGTTCACCAATCCGACTTTTGGCTACCTAGATTTATATTTCTCATGCAAGCCGCCCAGATTCATGAGGTCCATTCAACAACTTGTCAACACTACAAATACAATATAATATGACTAATGTATATGCGCTTATATTTAATGTTTAATATATACATGAATATTTTTTAATAGACTGAGAACAGGTATAAAAGCTTCAATTGGTAGCTGGCGTTGCACTATCATTCTTCGAATCCTTTTTTGGATCCAAGTACTTTTCAAAAGCTTCATTTCTTTCAGGGAAAGGTCTTGGACCTAGTAACCTTATCATATCTTCTCTTGTAATCGCTTCTTTTGATAACAATTCCTTTGCAACTCTGTCAACTTTTTCCAAGTTAGCAGTTAACAGTTTTGTACACTTCGTATGTGCATCGTATACTATCCTCTTCACCTCTAAGTCTATATTCCTCGCAGTTGTCTCGCTAAATGGTTTATTAACCTGGAATGAAACGTCTCCTTGATCGTAAGAAACGTAGCCGATTTTGCGAGACATACCCAAAGAGGTAACCATTGCATTAGCCATTTGTGTCACCTTTTTGAAATCATCATGAGCCCCACTTGTTACGGATGGGAAATGCAATTCTTCAGAAACGCGTCCGCCAAGAGCCATGATCATCCTATGTTGAAATTGTTCTTCGCTAATCAAATATTGATCTGGAGGAAGGTATTGAGCATACCCCAGAGCACCTTGCCCACGAGGAATAATACTAACTTTGAGTAACGGATCTGCATACTGTAAATACCAACCACAAATGGCATGTCCTGCTTCATGGTATGCAACTGTTTTTTTCTCTTCCGGAGATAATACACGCGATTTCTTCTCCAGACCTGCAATAACTCTTTCAATAGCTTGCTCGAAATGGTATAATTCGATACACGGATCATTATGTCTTGCGGCAATTAGTGCAGCTTCATTACAAGCATTAGCAATGTCAGCACCAGCAAAACCAGGAGTCAATGCGGCTAGTTTTCCGGCTAGATCTTGACGTTCAGCTTCAGATTTTTTAAAGCGTTGGTCCAAATTCAGTTTTTTCAGATGGACCATGTAAATTGCCTTTCTACCTTCTACATCGGGTGCATCAATTTGAATATGTCTATCAAATCTTCCTGGTCTCATCAATGCAGGATCTAGAACGTCGGGTCTATTTGTTCCCGCTAAAACAACCACTTGATCCGATGTGCTAAAACCATCCATCTCCACCAACAGTTGATTTAAGGTAGCTTCTCTTTCATCATTCGAGCCTCCCATAGCACCACCTTTGCCCCTCTCTTTACCAATGGCATCGATTTCATCTACAAAAATGATAGAAGGAGCCATTTTTCTTGCTTGTTCAAACAAATCACGAACTCTTGAAGCACCAACACCGACAAACATTTCAACAAATTCAGAACCAGAAACGGAAAGGAAGGGTACCCCTGCTTCACCAGCTGTGGCTTTCGCCAATAAAGTCTTACCTGTACCAGGAGGCCCAGAAAGAATTGCACCACGAGGAATCTTGGCACCTAAAGCAGTGTATTTGCTTGGATTTTTCAAAAAGTGCACAAATTCCATGATTTCTTGCTTAGCTTCATCACAACCAGCCACATCTTTGAAAGAAACCTTGATATCGGTTTCCTTGTTGAAAAGTTTAGCCTTAGATTTACCTACACCGAACATTCCACCAAAGGGACCACCATTAGCACCACTGCCTCCACCGGCTCCTCCACTTACCTTTCTTGTTATAAAGTATAATCCTCCCAAAAGGATTATCGTTGGTAAAAATGGGAACAGATATTGTAGCATTGACGCACGGTCAACGTAGGTGACTGGTATCCTATCTTCCGGAGAAATCTTTAAATTATCTTGTATGCCTTCCATTTGCTCCTCAAATATATCTACAGAACCTATTGTGAAAGCAACAACTGGTGGGCCTGAACCGAACAAACCTGAGTGAGACGAGCCATTTTCAGTTACTGCTTGAGGCAACAATTCTGCTTCTACTAAAAATTTGTTGACCACATAAAGCCTTTTCACTAAACCTTTTTCCAGGTACTTTGTTTTGAATTCTTGGAAAGTTAATGCTTGATTTTCTGCATTATCTGAGCCACTGGATGCAGTTATTAAATTTAGAAGAAAAACGGATCCTATAGTTAGATAAACCGTTTTAGCGAATTCTTTTGATTTGAAATAGTCACCTATAGTCTTGAACTCTGGCTCCTTTTTATCAGAATTATCCTCCTTTTTGTCATTATTCTTTTTCTTATCATTATCATTATCGTTTTCTTTCTCAGGTTCTTCTTGAGAAGGCTTTTTCTTGTCAACAAGAGAAGGAAGTGATCTATGGAAATTTAAACTTTGTGATAAATGTATTGACCTTTTGCTCTGGTAAATATGATTGCTCCTGGATAAATGTGGCACTCTCATGAGGCAAGCCAATCGTGGGGCACACCTCGAAGTAGGCAGGATACATGTTACAGCACGGCTATTAACAAGTATTCTACTCATCGTTAAATCGAGTTATTGCTTGCACTGATGTACTCTGAGACTGTCTATATCCTTTTGTTAGATGAGTTCAACGTACATTAATTGTCCTTTATCAGCATCTCTGGCTGGAACAGTTCTATTTTGCCACACGCTTGTCACTAATAACGATATTATAACCACACATGTCGTAAATGCGAGGTGACAGAGTCTAATAAAGATGGTAAACTTCTGAAAAGCCTTCTATAGTATGTGATTACATATATCGATACAAATTCATAATATTTCATCAATATTTATCAAGGACGTTTCCATCGGAGTGAACCTATTTTTTATTTTGCAATTCTCAAAATTATGCATGAGATGAAAGGTATACTTTTCTTTTGTTGAAGTAGTGTCATAAACTGCCTCACGGGATAAAACAGAAGAGCTGGGCGTACTGATATCTGTGCTAATTGTAAGTGCTTCTTTCCTCCGTGAATGAGTATCAAAAGCTGATCTTCGCACATCTCCCTCTAATTCCGGCTCATCAAATAATTGCAATGATTCAGGTAACGGTAACCTTCTTTCTGATATCTCTTGTTCTTGTTGTTGTTTCTGTATCAGAAACATTACATCATCTGCACCAATACTCTCTTTGGTGAGCAGTTGGTCATCGTAGTTGTAAACGTCGAAGTCAAATGGCGCACGATTACCCAGTAATTGCAAATCAATCGGCGTTCTGAGAGTTTTCGGCAGGACGGTTCTCCTGCCTCTATTTTTTTTGGTGTTTAAATGCAATTTATCCCTCATTTTATGCATGTAATGTTTCATTTTATGAGAAATGCTTCTTCCTCTGGATCTATGAAATAGATGATAACCATATATCATTCCCATTTTTTACACTAGATTTTTACCATTCATGAGGTTCGAAAAAGAATGTGTAGTTCATTTGTCACCTTTACTTTTATTCTTTTTTCTGGCACCATGATATTTCCATCTTTGTGTCGTTCGTTATCTTGCTGAACAGGAGAAAAAATGACACAGATCATACTAGAAACAAAAGCTAACGAGGCTTGATGTCACAAGAAAATATTCAAGATAATAACCGTAGTAGTACACAATGCATTTGGAGCATATAATGCTGTTTCAACCTCCAAATTACTGCTTGACGTAGATTCGGTGTTTCTTGATGTCGAAACTCTGCATCGATCAATATTATTAATTTCCTGCACAAAAGCATATGCTCAATTTTCACATTAGTTGAAAGTTGCATTGAAATTAGGTAGGCATGTTAAATCAAACATGCATATCTACTGGTTAAAAACTACATAACGTGTCTACCTAGATGTATTTTTACCGTTGCTGTCATTTGGGGCATTCGGCCGTAGATTTCAAGTACAAATGTGATTGCTCCTCCAGTTATTTATCTTCAAACTCAGCCGGTGCAAAGGAGAAGGACTGGCAAGAATTAACTTTGAAGAGCTGTAACAAGCCTATCATACATTTTCTTAGAGAATTGATGTCTCATTAAAATTTTAAACGACACGAATCGGCGGCGATACAAAAGTCATAGAGAGACTTATTTCACTAACTATAAGCAAAGAACTGAAAAATAAGAACCAGCAAAAGTAATCAGTAATAGGTTATCTAAGAGCATATAATGACTCTGTTTGGATATAATATGTATATATATATATCACCAATCACATGACTACATATCCAAAAAAATTCTGGTGAAAAAAAAATTACTTACAGGAGAAAAAGGATGGCTAATGAAAAGTCCAATGATGGAAGAATTGTTCTACAGGGCTGGAACCCAAGTAAGATAGAAGCCATGTTCAAGAGGCAGTTTTCGACTAATATACGCATTCTGCAACACTACGATGATGCCATTCTATCGAGATATTATCCAAAGGAATTACTGAAATCTATCAAACTCGCACAAAACGCAATACCACCAAATACGGAGTTCAAAGTGTCTCATAACGTGGAATTTGCCTCCTCATATCTTGACGATTTCAGCAAACTGGATGCCTATTGGGATTATAAGCCTGGCATGCCTCACATTCACTCTCAAGAAGATGACGTAGTTCAAAATCCCATTTATGATTGGAGCGAAGTTCAACAACCATTGCCAGGCAGCGGTCATGTTCTTCCCCCAGGGGTTTCTCTACCATCTGAAGTTGGCCGCTCTTCGAAAACTCTGGATGTTGCCAGAGGCTTACAAAAACAAACTGGTGTCGATGTTGATTATATCACAAGAAAGCTAATAATGAAACCCTTACTTATGAAACGTGTTTCTAATCAAACCGGGAAGGGTAAAATTCCATCCTTCTATGCCCTAGTTGTAGTAGGAGATCGAAACGGTATGGTTGGTCTTGGTGAAGGGAAATCCCGTGATGAAATGTCCAAAGCCATTTCAAAAGCTCATTGGGATGCCATTCGTAATTTAAAAGAGGTTCCCCGCTATGAAAATAGGACAATTTTCGCAAATATAGATCATAGATATCATGGTGTGAAGTTGCATCTGAGAAGTGCCAAACCTGGTTTTGGGTTACGAGTTAATCATGTTATCTTCGAAATCTGTGAATGTGCTGGAATCAAAGATTTGAGTGGCAAAGTTTATAAATCAAGAAATGAAATGAACATAGCTAAAGGTACTTTGGAAGCATTGGTAGATTCTCAAAAAACTTTGGACGAAATAGCCCTTGGTAGGGGTAAAAAAATTGCCGATGTAAGAAAAGTGTATTACTCCAATTGAATTAAACTCTGGATAGAGCAGCCTCATGCCAGACCTTCTTCCTTCATTATACATTTATCTTCATTTTCTCTGTAAATAGATGCCGTAACAGTGTCACCTTCACTCCTCTTCTTTAATTGTCCAAGAAGGATTAATCTACAACAAGAGCTCAAGCTGATTTCACTATAATGTCTAACTGTAAGTACTAATATGTAAACGCTTTCCTCTGTGGGGATTAGCAGAATTTTAGAAAGGAAGCCTCAGTCCACTTGTATTGAAGACTCTCAAAATATGCAGTAAGATCAGCAGGCTTTTTTCATTTCAACTCAGGAAACGCGTTTTAGAGTACGCGAATATAAGATCGCGTTAGCTTTTTTGTTTGGAACATTGAACTATTTACCTATTTCTTTCCTCTTACTTAGATTATTCTTGCACTTCTCAGGACAATATAATCAGCAACAGATCAATCGTATAATTTCCTAAATGACAGAACCTAAATATAAACAACAAAAACTATCAGAATCCTTGAAAGTGCAACTACGTTCTCCGGACGCAACAGCTCCAACAAAGGGCTCTAAAACCGCTGCTGGGTACGATATCTACGCCTCACAACATACTGTTATTCCAAGTCATGGTCAAGGTATGGCATCTACAGATATTTCCTTCACTGTTCCAGTGGGGACCTATGGTAGAATTGCCCCAAGATCCGGCTTAGCTGTAAAACATGGTATTCAAACAGGTGCTGGTGTCGTAGACAGAGATTATACAGGCGAAGTGAAAGTTGTCTTATTCAATCATTCTAATAAAGATTTTGAGATTAATAAAGGTGACCGCGTTGCTCAACTCATCTTAGAAAGAATTGTGGATGATGCAGAAATTGTGATTGTTGAAAGTCTTGAAGAGACTGAGAGAGGACTTGGCGGATTTGGTAGCACAGGCAAATAACTT
The DNA here is from genome assembly GCA_900186055.1 of Torulaspora microellipsoides. NCBI lineage: Eukaryota > Fungi > Ascomycota > Saccharomycetes > Saccharomycetales > Saccharomycetaceae > Torulaspora > Torulaspora microellipsoides. The sequence goes on along the minus strand of FYBL01000006.1, from coordinate 541,317 downwards.
TATAGACCAATAAATAACGTATAAAAACTTAGCATCACTTCAAACTGCACATTTACAGCTAGGAAACCTTCAAATATTCTTTTGTCCGGGTTATCATTTTTTAGTAGTTATTTCTTTCCAGCCGATTTTATTGCAAACGGCGAGTTGGGCTGTCATACAAGGTAGTAAGTGTTGGCGGAGGGATATTGGAAGAAGCCAAAATATAAGCACAAAAGCACTGATCGTCATGAGTAATCAAGCATTGTTTGAAAAATTGGACCAAACCACTGAACTTTTATCGACCAAACTGATTGAGCTCATTAGGCTTTCTTCCATTGAAGATCCCGACGATGATAGTGGTGAAAATCCCATATCTGAAATTTCCGTTGCCACCACTGGTGTAACAATGGTGAACAATCAATCAATGCAGTTAATAAAGGGTGTTCAGGATCTATTAGTGCTGACTAGAAATATTAGGGAGAAGTGGTTGCTGAACCAAATTCCTGAACAGCAGGAAGCGGAAGCTACCGAGATAGACCCCTCAGAGCTTGAAGATCTGTTGGAAAGATGCATTCAGGAAGTGATAGGGGATTCAAATGTGGAAGTAAACTCACAGATATCCCAATCTCCTACTACTTGATATTCCCGAAAGTACACGTGACCACCATCGTCCACTGTGATAATTTTGTGTGATGTGTAAACTAGAATCAAAACAAGACAGGAAGAAAAGATTGTATATGTAAACAAAAAGCTGATTCAACAGTACAGAGCAATAAAAACCAAAGCGGATCGGTGGTAGTATCTATTTTATCTTATGAGCATCGAGAGGTCTAGATCTTTATCGAAGACTCCCCCGATAAGGCGTGCCTATCCCTTAAAGATGGAAACGATACCTTCGTCGTCTTCGTATTCAGAACTGAAGGATGCACACATGCAGGAGACTGGAGATAGTAGTAGGGATGATAATCAAGCGATTCATCGTGAGGAAGAAGAATATTCTACTTTGAAACCGAATGTTTCCAGTTTTGAAACAGACGATGATTTCAAATTCAAAAGGCATAAGAATAAACACATAAATGGAGTTCCTTCACTTGGTGAACGATTAGACAACCTACAGGATATCAAAAGAGCCAAATGGGTAGATAATTTTAACTCATCAATGCCAATTGCGCAAGAAAAAACTAGAAACAACATCTCCTCTCCAATGATTCAGACATCACAACTTCACCCGGAGGAAGCGCTGCCTCCACCCCCAACGTCACTTCCTGCACCAGCGGCACCATATATGCCTTACATGTACTACTATCCTATGCCCAGTCCTGCTCATCCGATGATGCCATTTATGGGCTCACCAATGCATCCTTCTCAATTGGATGGGTCACATTACGTGAACTCTTCGGTATCGATCATGCCAAATTCTTCGTTACAGCCATTCTTTCCACCTGCTCATCAATCTCAACAAAATGGTGATACACCTCAACTTTTGCCACCACCACCATTGTATCCGTACAATTTTTTGCATTCACAACAGCAGCCACAGCGACAGCAGGAATTACAGCAGGACTATGTTCAAAAGTCAAGAAACAGAAGAAAATCTATAGCGGTCAATAGAGGTCGCCGTCTTTCGATGCTTGCATCACAAGATGATCAGCATGCGATAATTTCGCCACACAAGGACGTCCCTGAAGAAGATTTTTATAGGCATATTGGCAATACATCGTTTGGAAAAGGCTTGCAAATACGACAGCTTTTCAACTGGTGCATAATTCGATCACTAAGAAACCTCGAAAACGAAGATTCAGAAAAACAACATCCTGAAATAAAGAGAAAACTAAAAAACAATGGAGGCGAATACGTGGATCCAAGGAGGATAGCGCTCGTTATAATGAAAGAATTTGTAAATGATATAAGGAAGGGGACCGTAGACATCGATTGGGAAGCAGAGGAAGAAAGCATTTATGAAGATGAGGCTGCCGAAAATGGGGAAGATACTGAATTGAGAGAGCTTTTTGATGATGATGATGATGAAATTTCCGAAGACATGAAAAATTTACCAAGGAAGTCGAAAAGAAATAGGAGTAGAACGGCTGACGATAAACGACCAAAAATACCAAATAGTAAAAACGTTGAGAATGAGAAGAATTTGGAGAGCTTGGAAGGGAAAGTTGATGCGATTAAAGAAGAGATTAAGGGCTGGGCAGAAGTCCTAGATTCTCAAACACCGGAGACCGAATGGCGACATCTAAGTGAAGAAATGATAACATCAGAACATGAACCTGAGATTGCCCAAGCTTCTATTTCCATCCATGATATTCGTCAAGATTTGGTAACTCGAATGGATCAATTGCACATCCACGCGCACATGTTAAGTTCAAACGCACAAGCATTATCTGAGCTATCGACTCAGAAGATAGATAAATTATCACACCACTTTGTATCCACGGTCAACTGTAATTTACGGCAGGTGAATGCAAAAAATCTGCTAAAAGGATTAAGCAAGTCTTTAGCAGACTGATACTTATGTAATATTACATGTTCTAAAATCACATTATATCATTATTTCTTCATTTATGTAAATATTTTCTTGCTAGAGCCCTTACCCTTGAATCAAAAGCGGGACTCGTTATGGGATCGTTGATCTTATAGAAGGGATTCATTAACGTCTTAACATATAGCTCATGTATCTCCTGATAAAAAGCTTTCACCATATTATCATCTATCTGGGCATTTGGATTAGTAAAGTTACCGTGAATCATTACTAATTTCATGCCTCCATATGTCAGGTACGCTGTGATCGCTAGTCCATAAAAGTGATCCACTTTTCCCAAATAACAATTATCCGTATTGGTTATATTTCGTGATCGTAAAAACCCACCAGATCCTCCAGCATTAGCGCCATTTTGAGAATTTGGGTTTATTTTCCATTGTAAGTCTTCGATAATATCAAGAGATGCATGTAGAATGAACGGGTTCAGCTCTTTCAAGTTCTGTGGGAAGCCCTGTTGTAATTGACCTTGTTGGCCTTGCCGTGTGGTGAATTCCGCCTCATATACCGGATTATCCCTTCTTCCAATGATTGCAAAATATTGAGGCATATAATATTACTGCTGTGAATTCCGTTGGTAGTGTGTTTTCGTTTCGTTTTGCTTTGTTATCGGTGATGATTTTCATTTAGGTTGTTTAGAGGACATCGGAATTACATTCCGTACTTGAAAGAAAAAAGGGCTAAGAGGCACATACGGCTTTACTGAATTCTCAAGATATTTAAACAATATAGAGATTCTTGAAAGATAAATAAAGTTGAGGTGTAACGCAAAGCACTTTTCAGATGATGCTTCATGAAAAGAAATCTGGAGAAAATGAAGGATATGCTGAGGTGGATCCGAAGCTAGAGGGGTTCCCACATATCAAGCGGAGCAGAATTACATTTGTTACAAAATTGCTGATGGATAGCAAATATGGGCTAATGGATGATCTGAACTATATCAGAGGGTTTCCGGAACACAATGATAAAGCTAAATCAGCTGATAATGCGCTAGACTTGAGTGGCGATGAATATGCGAAGAAGTCCGCTGAGAATTCAATCACTGCCGTGGTTAGTATACCACGCTCCACTAGAATCAAAGCTGACAGGGTACGAATATATCTGGACTACTACTATAGTATCTTGGAAAGATGTATAAATATCGAAAGCACAGAGCATCATCACGATGGCGTGGAAGGCGTTTACAATCCTTTACAAGTGATACGAAATAGAAAATTGAGGAAAAAGTACCACGAAATGCCACCTCGAGAACTGTCGTTTCAAAAGGCGCCTGTGATTGCCATTAGACAATTTTCCAAAAGACCCAGCAAAAAAATGCCTTGGTTCTTAGATTTAGGCGAAAGATCAAGTGACCTAACGTGGAGAACCTCTCATTGGGATGAATTAGTAGACCCTAATGGAAATCTATGGTTTGCAGACGGCAAAGACTCACCGAAGAACCCAGCTGAGGGTAAAGACAAGGAAACACACCGGCATCATCGTCCTCACCTCCGTCGTCGCCCTTCTTCTCATTTGGATGTTCCCGTCAACTCTCCTTATTCCGTCGCTTCTTACAGCCCCAGCTCTCCTGAAATCCAGAAGTACAATGGCCACAGTATATCGGTTGATAGTATGCCAAGCCATCTTGATTTTCCCACATCACGTACAGAAAATGGAGATCAAGGATCGTTTTCGGAAGAAAGTGAAAAATCGAGATTGAACCGGTTTGAAATGATGGTGGGTAAGAAATCTAAACGGTGGTCTAGATCGCCGAACATGCGCCATAAGAGCCAAGGTTCTGTGGAAAAACTTGCTCTCCAGTTGCCATCTACAAAGAAAGGAGGCCATGGTAACCGTACACCAGCCCATAGTCGTGCTAGCAGCAGTAGCATTTTGGGAGCAGGACCTCGCACGTATATGACACCAGTAGATGGCGGCACGCACCAGCGATCAACGCTATTAAATGCAGTTCCTATTCAACATACCAGGAAATCATCACAGGAAAAAGATGAAGTACAAGTAGAGCATGTTGAAGAAGGGTCAGAGAACACTGGTGGCTCGAACGATTATGACGTAGCAGTGGACCCTCTTGACAGAACAGGTAGTGCAATTCAAATCGATGAACAACTGCAGCAATACTGGAACAATACTAAATTTATAATGGGTGCTTTGAAAATCATGCAACATCGACGAATAACCCATGCCATAGTCAGAAGAAGAGGATTTAATAAAAGGGATCAAATTAAATGCGAGCAAAATATGGATGATATAGTTTTGGGTGCCACAGAAATGTTAAACGCATATGACAAAGAATTGAATAAAGCTTTAAAAGTAGGAAATAGTTTAGCCTCCGACATGCTAAATGATTATTCTATGAGAGTGGAAACGTTAATATCTACTTCTGATAGGATTCTTAGTGACATAAATACGACATTGACCTTGAAATTGAAGCTATTTCAAGAAAATGCTGATAGGTTTGGAAGCTTAAAAATGATGAGATCTCAAAAACTGACCAAAACTCTCTATAGATTATTGGAGTTCATCATTGTATTACTTTTGTGGAGCATTTGGTTCATTGCCAGTATAATCAAATGGATCAAGTACATCGTGATGCTATCATTCAAAGCAGTCATATGGATGCTTTGGTAACAAGAATACATTTACTATGCAGACATTAATTGAAAAACATAATTTTATATCGTTATTTTAAATTATTTGTTCATAAAAGTGAAATTTACGGCTCTCGTTCTCCTGCTTTAGAATCAAGAAGAGTGAGATGATGCGGGAGTGGTGCTCGACACAACGGATTCTTCCTCCAGAAATATCCCTCTATCAGCAGCTTCATCAAGGATTCTTTCCCTTCTTTTCAATTCGGTTTCGTAATATTTGGATTGAAATTTTAGTAACTGCTTATCAGCTTGAAATACAGCGCCCATTGATATCCAACTGCAATGGTAAAAGACCCGCACTTGATTTCTTACATTCCTGTAAATTGTGGAAAACCTGCGCAGCAAGAGAGCACTAGTAATACTAATTACTGCCCCTTGAGCTGCACCTATACATGAAGCGATTGCGATCTATAAGAATTATGTTAGTAAACAGATAGTCGGGTCGTACTGTTAAATTTAAAGGGAGACCCATGATGCATACTTCTTTTGTAAGTTTATTGACAGATGCAGGATCATAATGAATAGGTTGTACTTGACCACCCATTTTCTGAACAATTAGTTTTCTTCGTGCCTATTAAAGCTATTTTCATATACTATTCTGTCTTGACATGAATTAGCTAAGGCTATGTACGTCCATTTACGTTATCATTTGCTAAACATTTATACGACGTGTTGAATGATAAATTTTTGAATCTATTTATTTTATATTATAATAGAGTTTCATATGTACTTTATTGATTATCAGCAACCGTGCTGTTATTTGCAAATGGATTCGAAGCAGCGCTGGATGATTCACTATTCTGCGATGCATCTGATTCTACAACTTTCAAGGATTTGAAAAGTTGTAGAGGACGTTCCAACATACCGCGGCTCAAATCGTTATAAATTTCTAGCTTTTCCACCCAATTGCACAACAACGATTCATCGTTGAATGCCATAACCACGTCTCTTGCAATATGTTCGATGACAGCGCACCACACATAGGAAAGTTGCTCCAAACATTTATCGTAATAATAATTATTGCTTGCAAGCTGAAATCTTGGTAAGTGGGTGGTCATATTTGTACACACATCTAGGAATTTCAATGAGTCATGCAAATTTTCCACTCTGGGGGGTATTTGATCTAGTATGCAGTCCACCAAACTGTTTAAAAACTCTAGAATATAGGGTTTCATTCGGACAAACGCATAATCGTTAAGGTTATTCATTTCATATGATCTGTTATAAGGTATGCTTTCATAGAGCTGTTCCAACTTTACCTTCAACAGCTCCATACACTCTTCTATGCTAAAATTAAATTCTATTAGTTTGTTACTCACCAGTTGTTGAGTTTGTGGATATGTTTTCATTATTTCTATCAGCACACTTTGTATCTGCTCTTTATTCATAAGCTCTAGGCCTCTCTGTATGGGCAAGGGTTGCCCTTGGATGGACGATGATACATTCGACTTCTTTTTAGAAATCATATATTTTCTTGCCATGCTACTTACTGGTTGGCCTCGTCCACCACTGCTAGCCCCTTCTCTTCCTTCACCTTCTTCATCATCCGGGTTCAAAACATGCTTCCTCTTTTGCCTTAGTTTGGTGGTACCAGGTGTACTTTCATGCACGACATTTAAAATTCGTTGCTGTTGCTGTTGCTGTTGCTGTTGCTGTACTTGCTCTTGCTCTTGATGATGAGCTTTCATGGAAGTGTTCGATTTGAAACCCCAAGAAAAGCCCGCAGAATACATGGCAGTATTGTTATTATTATTCATAGTCTATTTTATTGATCCGCAACGAAGACGTCTTCTCTTTTTGTGACTTTGTTTGTTTAATATAGTAGTGAGGTGCAGGTGAAATAAGCCATTGGGGCAGAATTTTTCTTCTTAAATGTTCTGAAGAGGAGAGCAGGCACGTGATTCAAGATTTAGGATTTATTTACTTATATACTGTAGTAAGACCGTGTAACAAATCAATTTGCATTTCAAAAAGTTGTATAGTCAGAATATGACTACATAATGTAGCTTTACAATCACCAACGACTTTGCTTTTTGTTCATTTGCATTATTTTGTTGTCGTATTTTCCATAGATTGGAAAATTTTCTTAAGGCAATGCGAGATGCCGTTAGTAATGGCATTAAGAATGTTCACAACTACTGAAAGAACTTTCCAGATTATACATATACGTGGAGTTGATAGAGGAGAGATACTGTTTTGCTTCTCTTCAATAGTCTATAAATTAATTGAAGTGACCTTAAACAATGTCTGAAGAAGTGCCGGACCGCCAACAGGAGTATATCGAAGGTGGTGCTCCACACGATGAGTTCATCAATACCAACGAGGTAGAGCAGGAACTCATTGCAGAAGATGATGCAGACAGCGATATTTCTATAGATGAGGAAGAGGGCTTACCTGAAGAGGGTAATGACGAGGATACCATCGAGATTGATATGAGCAACAATTCTATAGCATACTTTGATAAGCATACCGATTCCATTTTTACAATATTTCAACATCCCACCCTTCCGCTTATCTGTTCAGGTGGTGGTGACGACTTGGCATATTTATGGACGTCGCATTCTCAACCACCAAAGTTTGCAGGAACTTTGAATGGTCACACAGAATCAGTCATCGCCGGAGGGTTTAGTTGTGATGGGAAATTTCTTGTCACGGCTGATATGACGGGTAAAGTTTTGATCCATATGTCTCAAAAAGGTGGTTCTCAGTGGAAAAAAGTATCAGAAATACAAGAAGTGGATGAGATTGTGTGGTTGAAGTGTCATCCTACTATCAGCGGTGTTTTTGCATTTGGTGCCATTGATGGTTCTGTATGGTGTTTCCAAATTAATTCAGACGGCAGCTTGGATCAGATAATGACCGGTTTGATTCACCAACAAGATTGTTCATCAGGTGTGTTTGTTAATGTGGATCAGGGTGATAATACTCTTGAGCTGGTTACATGTTCATTGGACAGCACTATTATTGGTTGGAACTGTTACACTTCACAACCACTTTTCAAAATTACCAAGGATGAAATAAAAGGTGTAGAAGCTCCATGGGTTTCTCTATCAGCAGCCCCACCAAGTTTAACTAATGGAAAGGCAGCTATCGTGGCATGCGGCTCCAACAATGGTATTTTAGCTATTGTGAATTGTAATAATGGGGGTTCGGTGCTACATTTATCTACCGTCATCGAACTACAACCTGAACAAGATGAATTAGATGCCTCCATTGAGACGATAGCTTGGTCAGATAGCTTTTCATTAATGGCGATTGGATTAGTCTGCGGTGATATATTGTTATACGATACAACTACCTGGAAAGTCAGGCGCAAATTTGTACTTGAAGATTCCGTTACAAAGTTGCTATTTGACAAGCATGATCTATTTGTATCGTGCATCAACGGAAAGGTATATCAATTTGACTCGAGAACAGGTAAGGAGAAATTTGTGTGTACTGGTCATAATATGGGGGTCTTGGATTTTGCATTGGTAAAAAATGCTGGCTCACCTAATGTAAAAATAATTACTGCTGGTGACGAAGGAGTGTCGCTTGTGTTTGAAATACCAAATTGAAGAAATTTATCGCAACTATGCTTAGACAAGATAGTACTGTACAGTATTTGAACTTATTTATCTTACTTTAAATATTTTTTAAACTTTTCATCAATGATTCTGGTGATCAACCTATTAAGAGTGCTATCTTCGTTTTCCATTTGATTCTCCAATGTGACTAAAATCTGCTTTTCAATGACTTTACCAGTCAAATCTACTTCAATATTTACTTCAGCTCCAATAGATTTCAATGGCATGATTACATTATCCTGCGTATATTTGATCATACTGATGTAAAAGGTGTCATCAGGATCCACGTTAGTCACCGTCAATGAAGTGCCATCAATGCATATGAAACCCTTTTCCACTATAAACTTGTTGTACTGCTTATCTCTTAATTGGAAGCCGAAGATGATAGCATTTCCCTCGGGTTCTTTGTAAACAATATTAGCCACGCTATCAACATGACCTTGTACATAGTGGCCTCCAAATCTAACATCTTGAGATACGGCACGCTCCAAATTGACTTTAGATCCCTTTGTCCATGAAGCGACGTTGGTCCTTCTGATTGTTTCTGGAGATATACCCACTTTAAAAGTATCTTCTTTGAATTCAGTTACCGTAAGACATATACCATTTACGGCAATGGAGTCACCTTCATGACAATCAACTAAAATTGGTTTTGCATCCGTAATAGTAACTGAAGCCCCTTGCCCACCGCTTTCAGTATCATCAAAAGTTTGATACTCTAATACTGTACCAATATTTTCTACAATACCAGTGAACATGTTGATGGGTGTTTTTTTCGATGTCAAGCAATAGTTGATTCTTTCTCGAAGTTCACTTCAAATTGTGAATCTGCGAAGCGGGCTTATTTATAGCATTAGTCTTACCGCCCACCACGTCAGACTTTTAGCGACATAATAGGAAGAAAAACATATCGAAAGCTTGTTCAGATATCTAATCGGCAAGTCATGATGGCATAAAAAACTAAATAACATATTCAGGTCCAAACTTCATTGCCACTTGAATCTCATGAGGAGAAACTGCAAAATGTGGCCAAAGCTGTGGTAGTAACGTATATAACTTCAGTTATCGTTTGGATTGGAATTGATTGCTCAAACGAGCTTTTTGAAGATACAGACATGCTGGATGAGGAAAGACTCTTAGAGGATAATTTTCTATCGTCCCTGCTATAGGACTCGCTATTAACAAGAGTGCTTTTTCTATCACTGAATCGCGACGTACTCGAAACCGTTGATATGGTTTTGCTCGAGGAGTAAGAAATGGCAGAAGATGTAGTCAAAGAGCCGGAGGGAAAGGATATGAAAGGAGAAGGAGATGAAATTGACGAATAAGAACTCGGTACGGCGCTCTCTGAATTTGTACCATTTATCATCGGACCAGATATAGTAGCTGTCGATTGTATTGGAGAAGAGCTTGCGTTTTGACTTTGAGTTGGCAAGCAGGAAACCGCAGTACCCTCAAAAATGTTGGATGTCACAGAAAATGCCTCATACGTTGACCAAGGCGTGGCAGTAGCTGTTGTAGCCCCCGGAATATTACCGTTTTCGGGAATCTGCACTATACTAGTTTGTTCAGAAGGAGTGTCTTCCCACTTGGCCTGCGCCAAAGATATTTGATGGTGGTCTAAATCAAAAACAACATAAGCGGAGGATAAAAAAATATCACCTAAAACCATAGTGTCAGACGTTGGTTGAACCCCGAATCCACAAAGTCCGTCTTCGGGTGGGAGCAGAATTAGGCTGCTTAGAGGAACAGTGATTTGTATATCACCAAAATCGAATACATATTCTGTGTCGTCATCCGCCGCAGGGCAATCCAGGATATAAATACCATCACTATCGCTGTAAGAAGCATTCACGAATGCGGCCATTTCTTCCACAATATCTTGTGGTGCACTCATTAGGCTAGTACCGGAATCCAATAGCACAGGAAATTTAGTAGTTGTGAAAGTCTTCTGCTCACATCGTTGCTTACTTTGAGCTCCCATGCCTTGTAAAGTTGTTGTAAGCGTTGCTGGCACTTTGACAATGTCGGGATAAACGTTGACCATTGGGAAAGTGTATAATGGCCCATCAAACTTTGTGAGATCTATTGCTCCGAACAGAATAGATCCAGTGTCCGAACTTGGATCATTGAGAAACATCGAATACGTTACAGTTTCAATTAATCCTTCATTTTTGAGAACTTGTGGGAAATTAGGATAAAAGGAGTCAGGGGCATCGTCATAACCTTCTACAGATTCCCTTCTCGGAAATCCGATCCCCAATACACCTCCAACTGGAGACGTAGCATAGTCGGCCACAGCAAATTGTAAAGTAGATATATCACTTCCATCTATTACCATTTTCTCATTTCCCCAAGATCCATCTGCAAATGTTTCATCGGTATAATTTATGAAAAATCGTCCAATTTCCAGTGATTTGTATGTTGACGATAAATTAGCATCATATGTAGAGATATTCGAGCAGTCCACAGAAGGAACGATTAACTCACCATCATAAGTTTGATTTTGGTAATTAGGAGAGCTATCAGTCGGGAGACAAAATGGGTTTTTTGAACTCATCACCCATAAATCTGATGAACCGGAGTCGAATACGACAGTAATTTCCTGAATAGGCGTGCCAATTTCCAAGGTGGCCGCATAATATAAATCTTGCGCATGCTCCAAACTGATTTTGACATGATCACGTTTACTCAAGTAATCATTAAATGAATTTTTCATTTTCGTAATCGAAATCTGTAAAGATCCGGGACCCCTCGTATTCTTCATAGTCTTAGTTGGTGCAGCCTGAGAAAATATGACCATAAAACTGACAAAAAGAAGGATAAAATAAGTCATTGCAGAATTTTTAATTGTATGTAATTATTTTCCTGAGAGCAGAATTAGTGACAGGAAGATGAATTAAGACATCGCACTGAAATGCAACATTTATTATATATGATTAATATACCAACAACTTGCCTATAGAGATTACACCAAAGCATTGTAAGCAAGCTACGGGAAGTTTCACCTTATTTAAGTCCTTTCAACAATATTTTTAAGATACTTGAACCCGATGTAATGTTCAAGTACCATTATATTGTCTTAAAACGGAAATTACGCACTTAATTGCCTTCATAACTAAAACAAAGACAAATCTTGCAGTGACCAATGGTTGCTATAGATGCTACTCAACCTTAATTAAACACAGTCCACCAATTGATCATGTTAGTTTATCCAGTTTCTTCAATTCGACCTGAATTTCCTTAATGCCAGCTTTACGTCTTTCCTTCAATGCGGCCTTTCTTTCACCCTCAATATCAATCAGATCTACGCCGTCCAGCTCAATCAACAACTTTAAAAGCATTTCATTGTAGAAATTACGCTGATACACGTCCTTTTCGTTCTCAGCATCGAAGTTCTCAACCAATTGTTGCACCTTATCTCTGTATTCGTCATTGAACCTTAAGGAGACATTTTCGATCTTTTTTTCTAATGTCATTGGTACCGGCTTGTCATCTTCCTTATTCTTCTTCCTCTTATTTTGCTTAGGACGTTTGGAAGTTGTTAACCTTGAGCTTCTCCAAAAAAGAGCAGCTATGATGATAGCTGCGCTAGTGATATACAGTGTTGTCGACAATTTCTCTTCGTCTGCAGCATACTTCTCAAGTGACGGCTTTAAGTTGCTTCTATAAAATTTAGTGATATGATCCATAAAGAATATTGCAATGTTTATCTATCCTTAGTTTACTGATTTTTTTTTAACCGACGTATAGGCTGTTGGTTTTTTAAAATGGCCTTCTTTCGCCAAGTCGTGATGTGTTCTTAAAGCTACTTTGAAACAGAACTCTATCGTGCAGCTATAGGAATTGAAGCGAAATGAAACACACTTCTAGTGCTAATATTAAAGTATATGAAATGCTTGATACTACCCACTTTTCCAAATATCGCAAAAATAGCCTGAATATAGATGCACAAACATTTTCATAACTGACGCGAACATTATTTGTGGAGGATACCAGTAAAAGAGACAAGAGTAAACTCGAAACGAAGTATACCAATAAAGGGGAGGTTATTTGAGATGTAAATTCATTAATTATAATCATGATCTCCCTACTAGGTGAGTAGACGGCAATATATATCAATATGCTCATGTGTCGGAGTCACTCGTATGCTGTGACATAAAATTATGTGACTATCCAGGGGAGAAGTAGACTTGCATGTACTTGCTCTCAATAAGTAGAAAAATACAAGTATACACATAGCATCGCTCTATTGGTTCTTATCCAGTATCTTGTATCTGGTAAGTTTCCATTTGAACCACAAGATATTATGTCTGCGTCTATCTCTTTGAGTGAGCTCAAGAGACTGAGCAACTCATTGGTGGGGGATCAGCTAGCCAAGGTGCAAATGCTTATCTCTAACGACTCATTTCTTCTAGACGAACTCACAGATTTTCATCAGGGATCCTCCTTTCAAAATTTGAAATTGGATATCTTATTCTGTGCATTGAACCTAGAGGAAGACATAAGGGACGAACTGGGAAAACTATATATCGATACGGTTGACAAAATTTACAATGTTGTGACTTTACCAAGTAGCATTGACACTAATGATTCGGTTACTAATTTCAAATATATGAGGCTAATCAATCTTTGTGTGGAATACTGTCCACCTTGTATCTACCCTCATGCGTCATCTTTAGAGGCTGGCCTCGTTCATTTGGTTAAAAAATCGCTGATAAGTTCTGAAGAATCTAATAATATCGATGATACACGTACTATTATCGAACTGTTGAAATTTGTTTTGCATTCCAAAGATAAGACAATGTTAAAACCGCCCCTTTTACCATCTTTGGAGAGTCTCTTACTTTCAATAGCTGACAAATATGCCACTAATCTTAACTTCAACTATGTTATTCGGATTAAAACCACGAAATCTTCGTCAGTACCGGTGAAATATGATCCTTTCAGCAACAAGGGCTTGGAATTGAATACTTCAATTCCTAATGCTATCAATATTAATAATCCGCTTGACCGTGCATTGTTATCATTGGGCTTGGCTCTATATCCAAATACGTTTTCAACTTTTTCTTCCACTTACAAAGAGGTACCATCCCTGTGGAAGAACATACATTTCAGCACCTTCGCAGCTAGCCTATTGAAGAGCGGAGATATCAATCTTAGATCAGCTGCACTCACCTTTTTGGCATATCCCTACCTTGAGAATACCCAAATGTGGGAGCAGAAGCAAAAGTTAAAGCAAATACTGCCATACTTGGTGGATTGCCTTAATTTTCAACCTTTGCCTTGGTGGTTTGATCCATTTGAAACTTTAAACTCATTGATCGAGCTTTATCATAGACATGAACCTTTGAATAATCCCGTGATTACTTTTCTATCAAAAACAAATGTCATGTATGGATTACTCACACTTCTTTCACAATGCTTATCTCTTAAGCAGCAAAACAAATCTTCTCTAAATTCTATTACAAAGTTTGTCAAGCTATGCGCATCTTTTGCGGCATTTGATGAGCTATATAGATCTCTACTGTTGGAACAAAAATTTCTGTTGCACCATCTAGAGTTTGGAATGGAAACGCATTTAAGACTCTTAAAGGAGTTTTTGTCACACAAGCAAGTGATCATGGATCTAGAGGGTCGCAACTCTTTACCTCTGCCACCTCTGTATGATAATGAACTTACGATGTCATGGTTGCTTCTCTTGAAATCATTTTCGAGAAGTGTTACTGCTTTGCGAACTTCGCTAAAACGAAATAGGTTGGCCGAACTACTTCTCGACCTTTTGCGTACCACTTATAAGGTAACTCAAGAATGTGAGTTCGCCGGAAAAGAATTTTTAAGGGCAGAAGTTGACATTATGGGCATAACGCTAGGATGCATATGCAATTTTGTGGTTGAATTCTCTAATTTACAATCTTTTATGTTGAAAAGCGGTATTGTCAGGATAACAGGGGAGATTTTGATGGATCCATTGTTCAATTCAAAGCAGCCATGGACTAACGAAACACTTTGTGAAACCTTAAATGGTATTAATACAGACGCGGTGAAAACTAACGCATTGTGGGTGTTGCGGCATCTGATGTATAACTGCCAAAACTCTGAGAAATTAGATTTATTATCAAAAATACCCATGTGCACAATCTTAGAATATATCAATGATCCCAGCTGGTCTGTACAAGAACAATGCTTCCAATTGATTAGGAACCTGACTTGTAACTCCAGGAAAGTTGTTAATATTCTGTTAGAAAATTTCAAGAACACGGAATATAAAAATAATCCACGAAATGGTGCAAGGATTGCAATAGGCTCCACTTACCTCTTTGAATATTTAGCAAGAAAGATGAAACTGCTCGACCCATGCGACGTCATACAGAAGAAAACATTAGAGGGAATATTGTACATTATTGTGAATCTAGCGGCCGTGAATGAAAATAAAAAAGAACTCGTCATCGAACAGGATGAAATTCTAAACATCCTTCATGATATCTTGTCCGAATCGCCACAAAATGTTGCACGGTACGGTAATGATAGTAAGCTAAAACTAGCAAGTCTCTGGGTTTTGAATAACCTTCTTTGGAACTCTACAATTTCACGTTATACGCATTATGCCTTGGAAGGATACACACCTTCAAATGAGGAGGAAGATAACGGCCAAAGAAATGCCACGCCCTCAAATCCTGCATTCACAAGCGAAACTGGTATAAACGAAGATGACGAGAATGACAATGAAGACGAGAACGATGAAGAAGATGACGAAGACGACGATAATGACGATGATGAATTTATTCATGGAGGAGGTAGCGCCGCCGAATCTTCAACACTAAATGCCAATCGTGCGGCTATTGAGCGATGCAAAAAACTCGTTAATATGGGCATGTACGACTTAGTCAAACAAAACATTTTTGATGAGTCGCTCTCAGTGAGAGAAAAAGCAAGAACATTACTATATCATATGGACTTATTACTCAAAGGTTCCGTATAAAATGAATAAATACATCTTGTCGATGCATACATGTCACGCGAACTTACTGTCATGTGACGTTGTTTTTTTTCACCCACAATTGTGGCTATAACCTGCGCTGTCCGTCTAATCACACATACATTGGTAGATTCGTACTCTCGAACATCGAACGCCAGCTGTATACGCCTTTCTTATATATAAGTCAGTAGAATACGTAAACTACCGTTTCTCGACTGAATTTCTGGCAAAACATTACGGATAACCAAACGAGCTATGTCGCAATCTTATTTGACAAACCCGTTTGATATTTCATCGGACCCAAAGAAATTGCAAACTTATGGTACTCCCGTTTCGGCAATCTCCTCTGTTCTTTACAACAACTTGCAAACCATCTTTAGCTATAAGACTTTTTCTGAGCCCGATTTACTAGATGCTTGCTTGAAAAAGTGGACCAAGAAAGCTTCGAGTAACGTTTATCTCCAAGAATTAGACGTTAGAGTAGGTGCAGGATTGGCACCATTAGGTTTCTCTAGAAATTCTTCTGATGTGACAGGGCTTATTACTCCTGGTTATGCTTTGCCATACTTCGTTAACACTTTCCAAGATGCTAAAGATTCCGATGCCAAGTTTTTCGTAAATGCTGCTTCCTTGAATTACGAAGAAAAAACCGGATCTATAGTCAATGATTACATTACTCCTTTAGACGCAGCTTCAAAATTAGATTTTACTGTTGTTACCCCAGTATCTGCTAACGAAGTGCAAGCTATTTCCCTTTTGGGTTTAGCATTGGCCAGGTTTAGCGAGAAGGCTGGCGCTTTAAACTTATTTGATGGTGTTAACTACGCAAAATCAATTATTGAACTCAAAGAGCAAATCCCACAAGATGGGTTATTTGCCAAGCTTGAAAAGTTACTGCCTTTGAAAGCATCATTTGAAGACGTTTTAGATACATTTAACGAGATCACCGGATTAAAGTTGCACAATTTTCAATATTCTGGTGCTGAAAATGCCGAAACTGTCTTCGTAACTTACGGTTCTTTGGAATCACAATTATTTCACGACGCATTGAAAGAAAGCAATGAGAAAGCTGCCTTGATATCTGTCCGTGTTCCGTTACCTTTTGATTTGGAAAGATTTGTTTCACAAATTCCATCGACTGCTAAGAGAATAGTAGTTATCGGCCAATCTTTAGATGGATCTTCCCCTTCACTCTTGAGAAGACAAGTTTCTGCAGCTTTATTTTATCACGGCCGTAGATCGATTAATGTGTCTGAATACATTTATCAACCAAACTTTATCTGGTCACCATTAGCAGTCGAACAAATTGTGAGCTCATTCTTACCTAGATTCGTTTCTTCAAAATCCAAATCTGCTGCTAAAGGATTCATATACTGGTCTTCTGATAAGAGTGCAAATATTGATTTGTCGTCAAGATTAGTGCATGCCTTATCTTTGGTTGATGGTCAAAGAGTTTCTTTAAGAACAAAGTTCGACAATATTGCTAACGCGGGTACATTCCAAGCTCAATTCACGACTGGGCCAAGTTCAGAATTCCACGCTGTTTCAAACCTTGATTCTGCTGAAGTTGCCATTGTGGAAAATGTTGCTCTCTTGGATATTTTGGATGTTACTGCAACTATCAAGGAAAATGGTACCATCTTACTTATCTCTCAAAAGTCTCTAAAGGATCAAGATTTAGCATCTGGAGAGGCTTTAGTGAAGAATTTAGGTATCAACGAATTTTTTTTAAATTCTGTCGCTAGAAAAAATCTGAAATTGGTCTTAATCGATGCTGATACCATTGGGGACAGGGAAGAAACGAAGGGACGTACCTTATCATTCGTGACTCAAGCCGCTTTTTGGAAATATGCTTTCGGTTATGACGTTGCTGAAAGTGTTCGTCGTATTTGGAGTTCCGCTGGCCCCGATATTGAGCTACTTGCTGCTGTCTTATCGGATACTGTTACCACAGCCTTTGAAAATGGTATAAAGGAAGTACCTCTTGAAGCTTACAAGGAAATACTTTCTGATGTTAAGAAAACTGATTCCGCAGAACCAACCAAGGATTTGCCTATTTTTGTCAATGAGACATCTTTTACCCCAAATAGCAGTGAGCTCGAGGAATTTCCAGAAGCTCAAACGGGCACGGCTCATGAACTTGCCAAGAAGTTAGTTTTCAAAGAGGCATATGGTGTCGATAGAAAGTTAAGACCAGATTTACCTGTCAAGAATTATGTTGTTAAGGTGAAGGAAAATAGACGTGTCACACCAAATGATTATGATAGATATATTTTCCATATCGAGTTTGACATTAGCGGTACTGGTATGACGTACGATATCGGTGAAGCCCTCGGAATCCATGCTAGAAACAACGAAGATCGGGTCAGAGAGTTTTTGGAATCTTATGGTTTGCATGAAAACGATATTGTTCTTGTTCCAAATAAGGATAATGAGAACTTGCTAGAATCGAGAACAGTTTTACAGGCTTTCACCGATAACTTGGATATTTTTGGCAAACCGCCAAAAAAATTCTACGAGGCATTGGTTAATTTCGCAAATGATGAAGATGAGAAAAAGAAGTTGGAAAACTTGGTTTCTGCCGCAGGAGCCGTTGAACTAAAGAAATTCCAAGATATTGAGTACTACACCTACACTGATATTCTAGCTCTGTTCCCATCGGCCAGACCTAAATTGGAAGACTTAGTGACCATCATTGCCCCACTAAAGAGAAGAGAATACTCCATTGCTTCTTCCCAAAAGATTCATGAGAATGAAGTTCATTTATTGGTAGTTGTGGTAGACTGGATTGACAACAAAGGTAGAAAGAGATTTGGTCAAGCTTCCAAGTTTTTGTCGGATCTGCCTGTTGGTTACGAGCTAGTCGTTAGCGTTAAGCCTTCAGTTATGAAACTTCCACCTAATCCCCAACAACCTGTTATCATGAGTGGGTTGGGTACTGGGATGGCTCCGTTCAAGGCTATTGTGGAAGAAAAATTGTGGCAAAAGCAGCAAGGCTACGATATTGGGGAGGTGTATCTGTACTTGGGTTCGAGACATAAAAGAGAAGAATACTTGTATGGTGAATTATGGGAAGCCTATAAGGATGCTGGCATTATTACCCACATCGGTGCTGCATTTTCCAGAGATCAACCGCAAAAGATTTATATTCAAGATCGTATTAAAGAAAATTTGACCGATTTGAAGGTAGCTATGATTGATAAAGTTGGTTCTTTCTACTTGTGTGGACCAACTTGGCCAGTCCCTGATATTACGCAAGCCTTACAGGATATCATTTCCACAGATGCAAAAGAGAAAGGTATTAAAGTTGATTTGAACGCAGCAATTGAAGAATTGAAAGAGGCATCCAGATATATCTTGGAAGTTTATTAAACAATATATAATATATGTTTATATTTTTTTAAATACTTATAGATATCCTTATTTATTTTTAAGATTTTAGAGGATATGTATACTTACTTTCTGATTTAGATAATACTCACAACAGACGTACCATCCTGGAACCTTGTTCTAAATACCCTATTGGCATTGGTGAACATTCCCTCTTTAAGCGAAACTACAATAAATTGCGAACCCTTAAATCTGGTCTTGATAAGGTGCCCAATGTTTTGCGTGTGACTCAAATCCAAAGCCGCATCCACTTCATCAAGAATGTACATGGGCGCCGGTCTAAATTGGAGAAGCGCCATTATCAAAGACAGTGCAACCAGGGAACGCTGCCCACCAGACAGCTCCACCAAACTATCCTTCCATAGACTTCCAAGCTTGACTTTAACCTCTAACCCTTCTGTAACTTCTTTTCCTTCCAGGGGCACGAGCTTAGCAAACGAATTTGGCAGCAGATCGGCAAATACGCTACCAAAATCTCCTGTAACCTTTTGCCATGTTTTAATTAAAGCTTCTTTCTTATACTCATTTAACTTTGTTATTGTTTCTTGAATCTTGACTTTATCTTTCTCGATTGTTCTTATCATGGTTTTTAATGCAGTTTCCTTCTTTTCCACGTTCTCTATCATACTCATAATATTAGGATTAACTTTCCTTCTCATGTCTTCAAATCGCTCTTGAAGGCGTTTACCTCGTTCTCGAAATTGTTCCAGATTGAGACCTTCATTCTTTCGTACAATGCTTCCTACTAGACCTTCATCGGTGAGCCAGTCTTGCCCCTCTAAAAGCTCCGAAACTTTTTGCTCTATCACACTAGCACTGTTTTTGTACTTACTTGTATCATTCGTGATAGTTTGCAGCTCCAACTCGTAATTAGATTTCAATTCCGATTTCGTCCTTATTATGCCATCCAGCTCTTTTAACTCTTCGTTGATGTCAATTAGACGCCTTTGTTCTTCCTTCAATTCAACTTGTACATCCTTTAAGGCATGTTCTGAAACTTTCAGGGCATTTTCGGTTTCTTTTCTCTCCAATCGAAGAGTGTTCATCGATGTGGATAGCTGTTTAATCGACTCTTCACCCGAGGATATTTCAACCGCAAGTTGTTCGGTATCTAACCGTAAGGTTTGATATAAATCATACTTAGCTTCGGAAATATCTCCTAAATTTTTAATTTTATCGGATAATGAAATTATCTCATCCTTCAATTGCTTTAATTTCGATCCCTTATCATGGCTGAACTCCTCTATATCATTTTGAATTCTTCGTATGTCATTTTCATATTCAGTAATCAAACCAGTCTTGAGTTCAATTTCGTTTCCACAATCTTCCATTTCCTTGATGAGTTCTTCATTCCTTCTAATGATTTGCGTGGCGGGATTGGCATCAAGGTTTCTTTTTGCTAATGTTAGCTTATGGTTTGCTAAGTTTAAGTCATTTTGTAGCACCTTAGTCTTGTGAAACATTTCTTCCTGCCTCCCCAATTTTTTCGATATTTCACTGACTTGATTTTCCAAGTCTGAAATTCTCTTAGTCACCAAATTGTACTTTTGAATATCAACCAGCAAAGAGTTAGCGTTATTTCTACTGCCACCTGAGAGAGTACCTTCGGGATCGTAGACGTCACCTTCTAAAGTGATACTTCTGGTTCGAATTTGCGGATGGAACGTAACTTTTTTCGCTGTCTCCGAGTCTTTGCATATTAAACTATTTCCGAAGATGAACTCCATTGCCTTCGCAACTTCGCTTGGGAAGGCAATTAGATTTAATGCCAATTGTACCTTACCGGGAGCGAGTTGAGTAGCTAGTTGAATAGTTTGGTTATTCAATGCTCTTGCTGTAATCTTGTTTAAAGGAATGATGGTTACTCTTTTACGTAACCTACCCTTCTCCAATAGTTGCGACGCAGTTGTTTCGTTATCTACAACAACATTGTACAGCCGTCCACCTGCACAAACTTGTAAAGCTGTTGCACTTTCATAGTTTTCCTCAGACAATGTAAATAGTTGAGCAGCTACACCTTTGACAGAATTTGAATCAAAATTTTCGGTTGGTTTAGAAAATGTGAAGTCTATATTTGCAACTCTCCTTCGTAGATTTGCACTTTCATTAGTAAGGTTATAAACTTCTTGTTTCAGATCGTTGTGCGTTTGTTTCAAATTCTCAAACAATACAGGATCATATCCAAATTTTGATAACTGATCATTAAGGTCGAGACAAGTTTGCTCATGCTGCTGAATGTGTCGAAGGTTTTCTAAATTATCTTTTTTAGCCTGCTCCAATTTTGGCTGATTTGAAATGTGTTCTTTTTTCAAATGCTCTATTTTCATTTTCAACTTTCTGATAGAAATTTCGGAATCTTTGAGCAATTGTTTGGTTGAGTGCAGTTGTTCATTATATCCTCCATCAGTGGCCCCTGTAGAAGATATACCGGTTTCTAATGTCGAAAGCAGTTCCTCTTTCCTCTTATGCGTATCCTGCAAGTTTTTCAGACTATCGTTAAGTTTTTGATACTCTATCTCTGTAGATTTGTACGTCTCAGACTTCGCAGTTAGTTCGTCGATGTTCTGTTCAATTGTATTTTTTACATTTTCCAATTTTTTTGAAGCTTCCTCAAAGTTTTCCACACATATATCTAGGGATGCTGTTGTTCTTGAAATTTGGTTCATCAAATTGCTCTCTTTTGCTTCTAATTGAGCTAGTTTCCCGTCCTTATCCAATTCTTTTTGTTTTGCTGCTTTAGTGGCCTCCAAATCTTCATTCAAACTAGAAATCTCATCTTTGGTTTTCAAAATGAACTCCTTTAATTCTTTAGATCGAGTTTCACCATTGTCTAAGGTTTCTTTAAGTGTTCTGCTCTTGTTTATCAAGTATTGATAGTCGTTGGCATTTACCACCCTCTGAGTTTTTTCCAGATCGGTTTGTGTTTCCTGGAATTCCAAAAACAGTCGCTTCTCGTTTCGTAGTTTCTGTAACTTTGGTTCAATTTCTTCCTCTAGCAGATTTCTATTCTCTTGCAATTTTGCCTCTTTCTTAGCCATAGTACGTTCAGCCTTCTCTCTTCTATCTTCAAACATCTTCGTCCCGGCTGCTTCTTCAATCAATGATAAAATTTCAGTAGGTTTCATGTTTAGCACTTTCGTTATCTTACCTTGCATGATAAGAAAATTAGGATTATTGATGTTGAGTTGGACCGATTGAAAGAGTTGCAGCACGGATTGTTGGGGTGCTCTATGACCATTGATCAAGTATTTTGAAGTTCCACCTAAGACAACCTGCCTGGTAACAGATATCTTTTGAGACTGTGTAAAACCAATGGGTGAATTAGATTCATCAGAATTATCAAACACTACAGTAACGCTCGCCTTAGTGACACCTGCTTGTCCTCTCTTATAGATCAAATCTTGTAAAGAAGAAGCTCGAACGGTCGTCATAGAAGATATACCCAAAACAAAACAAATGGCATCTAATATATTCGATTTACCCGAACCGTTCAAACCAGTAATGGCATTGAATTGTGGATCCCAGTCCGAAATAACGGTTCTAGTTGCATACGATTTGAAGCCATCAATAATCAACTCTTCTATTTTCATCACTCAGCAGGCTTATTGTCTCACAATACCTCAAAGAGAAAAGGAGAGTATTATTCAAACCACACAAGGTATGACGTTGTACACTTCTTACACGAATTTGGCGTTTAGATCCATCACGTTTTTGATGTAAACAAAGGGTTTTGCAGGATCTCATTTTCAACACAAAGACAGGGTAACTTTTCAATACAGGAGACATGCATTCAACTATATCTACTTGTAATGCAGTGTCAAGATAGTGATTCTGGTAAGCGTATGTGACTGATTCGCTTCTTTTGTTTCCACAGTAACGTATTATGTAAATTCAGAACGTGATTTTATTGATTTGATTAATTATAATTTTAAAAAACCATTTAGATACAAAATGACAATATGAGAAAAACCATATTTTATATAATCTAGTCTTGGGTCTTTTGAGAACCACGTAGCAAACCAGTTCTTCTGGCAGCAATCAAACCAGCCTTTTGACCAGAAACAGCACCTCTAGAGATGGTAGATGCCTTACCAATATGTTGATGGTTACCACCACCGTGAGGGTGATCAACTGGATTCATGGCAACACCACGAGTCTTTGGCCAAGAGTTTCTCTTAACCTTGTACTTGTGGAAAGCACGACCAGCCTTCAACAATGGTTTGTCAACTCTACCACCACCAGCAACAACACCGACAACACCTCTAGCATCAGAGGAAATGATCTTCTTGGAACCAGATGGTAATCTGACTCTAGTTTTGTTGTCATCTGGGTTGTGACCGATGATGATGACGTAGTTACCAGAAGCTCTAGCTAAAGCACCTCTGTCACCTGGTTTTTCTTCAACGTTGGAAACGATGGTACCTTCTGGAAGGGAGCCCAATGGCAAAACATTACCGACGTTCAAAGAAGCCTTCTTACCAGCGTAGATAAATTGACCAGTGTGAACACCTTCGTTTGCAATGAAAATTTCTTCACGCAACTTGTACTTGTATGGGTCACGGAAGACAACCTTGGCCAATGGAGCACCTCTACCGGCATCGTGAACAATTTGTTTCACAATACCACGAATGTAACCATGACGTTCGGAGTAATCCAAGGTTCTCAACTTGGCAGCACCTTGTCTCAATCTGGTGTGGGAGGTGAAGATAGAACCAGCACCCTTTCTTTGGTTACGAATAACTCTACCTATTCAAAAAGATATCATTTGTTAGTTAAAAATTCATTGCGATGTCTTCTAAAATGTCATATCAAGAGTATATGGAGATCCTAGTTTTCTTTCCCATATCAGAATAATTTTGTTGCTTCTATGACCACTAGGAACAATTTTCAAAATCATGTTAAATCTACTTCTTCACTTCAAAGATACAGGAAAATTCATGATATATATTTGAACCATTTTCAAATACATTGGAAACTGTCGTTGTTTTCACAAATCCATCTATACGCTTTATCACGACGGTTCTCACTTAATGAATCTGCGGTCGTCATTCACTCTTCAATATTTCATTTCAGTCTGTTATTTAGTATTTGTTGGAAACATACCCATTGCTTTTTGATCTTGTGGTTTCTTGTGCTGTTAGGCTAAAATGAACTAAATTACAATAACCAATATTTTTTGTTTCTGAAATATTATGGTAAGTGAATTATCCAGCTTCTCTGCCAATGTTGGGTAGGATTGCGCAGTCACCCTGTCGGATGCCCCAGGTGTCACGATTGCCGAACAGGTTGAGAGCGACTTCCAGACGGAGACTCCGCCTAGGAGTTCAATGCGGAAGGAGATGTTACCGCATCGTTCCCTCCAAGAGTTACACAGGCCGTGGCTTCCAAGCTGGTGATGCTCCCACTGGCCGGTGCGGTCCACCCGGCGCAGCACAAAAATTATCGCTAAAAAAAACAAACAAAACAGCTTGTAAAAATCAAAACGGTTGTGTATGGGTTCTCAAAGCGAGCGATATAGAAAAGTGTATGGGTGCAAAATAAAACACAGCAGTCGTGGATAGTTTACAGTTCTTCTACTTGTGGCCAGTTAATAAGTATGTCATGTATGTATATATACCTCTATCCAATATTATATATCTAGCTCATTCGTATATCTTATTTAAACAAAGAAAAAAGTTGCTATGTAGACTTTGTTCATTATTCAGTACCACCAACTGTAATTTCCTGCTGTGAAATTTGTATTTCAGGTGGATGATTTTCAGTGGTTTGTACTCGCAATGGTTCTTCTTGTTGTTCGTGGGAACCAATGGTTTCTTCTGCAATGGATGGGTCATTAACTTGTTCCAGCAATTTCTTCTCTGCTGACATCTTCTTTAGTTCTTCGATTTTGGCCAAGTATGCTGGTTTAACAATAATTTTTTTACCCAAAAGCTTTTTCTTTTGTGTCATTACAACTATCTTATCGATGTTCTCGGCTGTTTCCAAAGAAATTAGTGCTGCTGTGAAGTGACGATGAAACTGCAAATGCTTACTCTTTGATGGTTTTGTTCTGAATATCCAAATTTCCTGAGGATTGTACTCTTTAAAATATTCACGTAATTCCAAATCGGTAACAGCCTTTGGTAGATATCCACAATAAACAGTATCTTCTGAAAATTCGACTTCTTGAGTAGTATTGGCATCTAAATTTTGTGATTCAGCGACATTGTCACCATTATCTTGAGTCGCAGGCTGGCTCTCTTGAACGGGATTCGTGCTCATGTCATTATCAGCACCATCATTAGCGTCTATTTCTGCGCTTTCAAGAGCTTGGGGTTCCACTGTAACACAAATCTCTTCGTTCGTAGCTGTTGGGAGTTTCTTACACCGTCTTAATTTTGATAATGTTCTTGCCTTACTCATTTTTTTTGTGACATGTTCAGGAGAGTAGGGTACATAAGGTTTCAATCTCAACTCCCTACCTTTGAATGTTTTACTATTCAAGTCCTCAATAGCTTGTCTGACTTTCTCAGAAGATTCAAACTCTGCATAACCGATACCTAAAGGACGTACTTGATTACTTCTGAAGCCACGTATCGTCTGACTTGGGATTAATACTGAAACGACGCCATAATCTTTAAAATAATCAGCCAATTCTTGTTCAGTAGTTGAAAAATTTAAATTAGAGATATATAGTCTTGTGATTTCACTACTTGCGCACATCTTCTTTCTAATAATATGTAGTTGGCGGCTAGCACTTCAGTGTATAATGGCAGAATGGGAAGGTGCACTTAGTGTATTTTTAAGATGAAGAGAAAAAAAAGAAGTAATGCAAGGAAATTAAATATATGGTGCTAAAAAGGAGGGATATTGTTTTAAGCTTATATAAGCTGGAGTTTTTTTTTGTAAGTATGATCTTACTTTTGGATTTACTGACGCGCTTCATAACTACTGCCACAAAAACAATCGTTAAATATTGAGTTGTATTCTGATTAGTATTTAAGGTATAAACACCAAGTTATAATAGATACATATATAAACAAAATATGATATATATATGTACTAGAAATAAATTTTATACAACAGAACACTATTATACTCCTCCGTAAAAAAGGAGCTCTTTTATTCTCTCTTTAACTCAACTCAGAATTTATTTCTTAGCAGCACGTTCAGCAGCCAAAACTCTAGCAGTACCGTGCAAAGCATGCTTGTGATTTCTTCTGAACTTTGGATCAACACCCTTCAAAGATGGGTACTTATGGGTCTTAGGCTTTTTAATACCATTTCTGTGAGCCTTTCTGGTTTGGTTATGAGCGGTATGGTTCTTAGACTTAGCCATTTTCTGTATTGAAGTAAGTTTTGTTAGTATGCCAATCAAAATTGTGCTTTTTGAGCGAGGAGGGTTTACGTTGCTTCTTACGCTTGGTTTTTGAAAATATGATGGCTTCTGCAATGACTTGTCATAAAATTCGTCAAACGTCACATTATCCATTTGACTTTCCTCCATGCATGTACACAGTATTTCGGTAATCCATGTTCATTACTATGGCTCAATCCTGATAGTCAATTTGTTCAGGTACTCTTTCTTTCATCATTCATCCTTCATATCTGAAGAGAAAATACCACTAACGTATCACACTATCTCTCGTCACTCTGTAGTTTAATAATTGCTCGTACGTACGGTTTATCTTATCCTGGGGTTTTCGCTGTTTTATCGAAAGGTCAAATTGAAGTAAATTTTAACCTCTATGGCAATATAGCAACTATTACCAATAGATTTTCATTGTGCGATAGTAGGCCAGAGTTTGGGTATGTTCGAGAGCTACCACCTTACTGGGGGAGCTTCACCTGAGATGTCTCCTCATACGACAAAGTTCAAGGTTTTTTTCGCTTGAAAAATAAATAAGTAAACAAACAATTTTAAAAAAGAGTTCGCACTCAGATGTACGGATGTAAAATGCACAATGAATGTACGGATGCTAAATTTTCAGCGACAGTCACACTAAAGGATAATAAGGCTCATTTGAATCTCTGTGAAAGATCCCCAGGATATTGAGAGAGTTGGATCGATATGCTAGTCTTCATCAAATGTGGCCAAATAAAATATAATAAAATAAATAAATAAATAGTTATAGTTTGTTGGTTATACATGAAAAACAAAGGGATGGATGATCTTGTCGTGTATATGAATATGCTTAAAAGAATAAAAGAAATCTTATATATATTTTTTAATTTGGGCCATTGTCATTTGTGGTCGAGTTCGTATTCTTGGTTTTTTGTTGAGTTTATAAGTATCTTCTAGAATGGCGGGTTACTATTTGTCTGCCGATCAATGATGCTTTATTTATACAATGTTCATTTTTCCCTATGCACATGTACTTTTTCCTTTTCTTTTCCTGTCTTCTTCAACAGTTCATCACTTCAATTTGTTAAACAATCTTGGAGAAGCGCATGTGTCAAGGTAGTGTTGTAAATGGAAGAATTCCTCTACGCAATCTTCTTTGTATTCTAAATCGTCATAGCCAGGCTGTTCTTGAGCTTTCTTAACTTTTTCAGTACATTCCAAATAGTGATGAACTAATGGTTGACCTTGAGGAGCATTTTTACACTCTTCTTTTAGTTCATCCAATTGATCGACGGTTGCTTCTTCTTCATCCTCGTCTTCATCCTCATCCTCATCCTCGTCGTCATCCTCATCTTCATCAGCTTCCTAAGAAAAATAATTATATCAACCGTTAGTAAATTTTGGAACTGGAAAAAATATCATCTTGTAAATCTCAAACATACTTCTTTTTCTTCTACATCATCTTCAGCCTTGGCCACAGTAGGAACAAATGATTCCTTCAAATCCTCTAAATATTGGGTAATGGAGCTAATCATTGTAAGGATATGTATGATATGCAATCAGTTTTGTTTGGTATACCAACGTTTAATTGTGCTAATGTATGCGAACACCTGAAAGTGGTATTTGTTTAATCTGTAGATGATTATTTATTACCTTTATCGTTGTTACAATGCACGATCAAATTCAATGTTGGCGATATTTTAACCGAGTTCTATCGGACTAGAAGGGTGGAAGACAGAGAAGGGGCAGCATAAACCATTTGCTGTTATTTCATTGGCCCGTCGATTTTCCGACACACGTTCTTCAGGCGATTTCACGTGAATCGGCTTTAAGGATGGAAAAATCCCGAAAATTGTTTTGTTAATATATACATATATGCGTTTTTATATGGTCATTATTCAATGAGAGTTGTTAAGTCCGGTCGTCTTTTGAATCAATTAGCTGTCTAATATATGCGCAGGCCAACTCGACCGTAGTAGCTTTAGAGGGGATGGTGATAGATTCTTTCAGTTCCGGCGGTAACAGAGAGTTTAGATCATTCAGAGCTGTATTTAATCTGTTTCTACGACCTTGTTCGGCAACTTTATGAACCGCTTTCTTCAATTGATCACCTTCATCACTGCTAACATTACCACCTACCAAACTTATAGATGAAGAAGAAGCGCTTGTCTTATGTCTTGGTCGCAATTCTGCAGAGCCCGGATTTGATGTCTTCATCGTTTCTTCCAAGGACTCGCTTGTAGTTTGTTCAAGAATCGATGTATTTGCATTCATATTAGTATTAGAGCCATTCGAAATGAGTTGTTCATTAGCTTTATTGGGAGTTGATGAGCTAGTATTATGCTTCAAACCGTTCCATACCGGAGGTAACGATTGGTGATGTTGTCTTGGCTTGATGACCGGCGATTCTGTTGCACGTAAAACTTTAATATTACTATCGTTGGGATCACTGACATTAGTTGTAGCGGTGGTATTTGATGATAGGTCTTTCGGACTTGTGGAATGGTCATTATGATTGTATCTGAAAGCGGATTTTGTGTTGGAGGGTAAGATGACTTTAGGATAATTCATTAAAGTTGCTGGAGTCATTCTTGATTCTGGGGATGATAGAACACCTCCTGAAGAAGAAGATTTTGGAGTATATTCATCATTTGCGGCTCCAGCTCCGGTTGTTGGGGCGGATGCAAACATTTTTGGATTATTAGTGGATGTTATGCTACTTTCTGGCAATTTAAAGATCATATCATCCCAGGAATCATTAGAATTGCTATTTGTTGCAGGAGAAGAAGGTTTATTGTTTTTAAAATGTTCAGCAGTGTATTGACGTCTTGAAACATTCGTGGAGGCATTTAAATGTGGACTATTTTTTATGACTTTGGAGCTTGTTGTTGTTGTTGTTGTCGTTGCTACTGTTGCATTTGATGAGGATAAGCTATTGTTATTTGAATATTTTTTTTTTGATCTGATCGAAGAAGCCGAGCTCCTTTTAGGAATGGAGGTAATGGTTGATTCAGGTAATTCAAAATTGATCATTTGCGCTTGATCAATTGCAGTTAGAGCTGGTGAACTCAATGGAGAAAATTGGCTTATAGTATTATGTGTAGCGTTTTTTCGATTTGATCTTAGATTATTTCCTGGAACAGTTGTTGAATTTAGATAAGGTGTATTTGTACCTGAACCTTGACCAGTACGGCCAGATAAGTAAGGAGTATCATTCGCACTTAAAGAAGAGGAATTCGTTGGCATTACCATGGGTGAAGCCATGGGAGAGAAAATCATTTCCGGTCTAACATGGTTCAAATCCGTTTGACTTCTGTCAGATCTTATAGAGCCTCTAGGGATACCATCAACATGCCTCTTTTCATCAGGAGAATTACCCGTGTCATTATCATTATCATTTGCCATGGTATCATCGTGAATGAATAGAGAATTTGAAAGGTGGTCCAGATCAATCTGCATAGAATCAGGCGCCCAATCGACTTTTTTACCATTAGTATGAATGGATGGCGAAGTTGACGACGTTGTACAGGCAGAACGATTTTCTTCATCTTGATTTGTGTGATTTTCCTCCAATTTTTGTTGGTAGTTTTCATCGTTGTGCTCCGATTCTTCATACCCTTTTTTATAATGACTCTCATGTAAGTAATCATCCACTTGGTCTAGTATGCTTTTAGAAGCATGCGGTATACCCATCATTTCATCTTGGTCATCAACGTTATCATGAGAATATTCTTTGGACAAAGGAAAGGACATAGATGAACTGTCGTTGTGAAACGTCGAGCCAATCTCTTCTTTATCTAGGTGATGAACATGCACCATCAAAACAGAAAAAAGTACCTTACTTTGATAAATGTTAACTTGTGTAGATCTACCGTTTCTTATGGTGCTGTTATAGACAGCAGAAAGTAAGTACGTTTGAAGGTTTCCTTTTATCTATATATGATGACTTTGTCAAAAAGAGAGATAACTCGAGCAAGAGTAATAAAAAAAAAAAGCATGAAGAAGAAAAACGAACACGAAACAAAGACATGAAAAGACAGAATAATACATAAGAAAGATTATAAACGGCTTATAATTATTCCATTACATAGAATGCTGCTTGTTAACTTTGACAATATATGCAAATACGATGAAAAAAAAAACTTCACAGCATCGATGGATGAAAAGGTGCCGAATACTCTAGAAGAAGTCAAATGGACCATTGATCATCGATACGAACGACGATTATTTCAATTGCTACGAAGCGTTTATTAATCGATCAACAAATGAACTTGTTGATCGTTTGGGGTTGCCCTTAAGACACCAATTAACCACATTAAATCTAACGGAAGGGCATTGTTTTAGATGATATTATGACTATATGGCGTTAATTACACGGATGCGGAATGCTCAATCAGGTGAAAAATGTAGAAAGCAAGTACAGAGCACCCTTGCACCTCACTGATAAACGCGCGGTGCGCATCTCCAAGTTTAATTAGCTCTCGACACGTGGGACGGCTGATACACCGCGATGTATGCAGTGCGACTTGCTTGTGGTGTGTGGATTGTCCCTGCACGTGATGTGGGCGGCTATTTTTTGTACTTACGTTTCCTGTTGTTATTTCCGCCTCCGCCGCCGCCGGTGTTGTTGATGCGGTCGATTTCATTCTTGGAGATGATCAATCCGTTTCTAGTGGACCTGCCAATGCTGTGTACTTTAAGTCCTCTTTGTCTCTTCTTACTCATCGTTGCTTGTTTCTTCTTTATGCTGGTACCAATTCTTCTTTCAATGTCATTCTTATAGGTTTTCTCAATTTTCCTGAATTGTCCTCTTTTGACGTTGGATAGGATGATACCGCCTTCTTTGGCGTCCTGCTCGTATTTAGCGATCTTGGTCAAGTGCTTGTCGATCATTCCTTTTCTTATTTGTATTGGCATCTTTTCTAGTTTTTGAAGCCTTTGTTCGTTCCCGTTGATGGAAGATAATCCTTTCAGTCTCATTTCCAAGGTGCGTGATCTTGCTTTACCCATGATGGTGTTATCAGTTAGACTTGCATCGGCGTTGGCAGAATTGGAGTCGAATGCACTTAATAGGTGAGACTCTTTTAGAAAACGCTGTAGTTCAATGTCGTTCTTTATGTTTTCTTGTTCCAAGTCATCGTCGTCGTCGTCGTTGTCGTTTGGTGGCGGTAGCTGATTAGTCTTTTCTACTTGTTCTGGGTCATGCATCTTTCGTAAGGGTCTACCGCTCTTAAGAAATTTTTGTTCTTCTTTACTTGGTGGTACATAAGTATCGGTTGGCCCTTTAAACCTTATAATTTTTGGTTGTTTCTGGGTTATCCTGGGTTTGATTTCTTCATATTCTTCACTTTCCTGAGTCTCGTTGCTTTCTTCCATTTCATCGCTTTCGGCTATCTCATCGCTTTCATCAGTTACATGGTCTTCTTCTTTTTCTTCCTCGGTGATAATATCCTTTGTCTTATCTTCGAATCCCATGGCTTCTAGAGAACCAAACTGTTCCTCAAATGCTCGTCTTTGTAATTCCAATGTCTTGGCATATTCAGCATCACTCATATTTTCTTGCTACTTTTCTTTTACTGGTGTATTGTTTGTATATTATCTGAACCTCATCGCTTTACTTGAATGAAACTTTTCAGTCTCTTCGAGGGAAATCGTTGTCGTCTTATACGAGACAGATGCATGATTCAAGTAGTCAACGCATAGAGTGAAAGTATTGCATATTTAAGATCATACTGGGGCCTACTAGGCAAATCTTCAGCTGCCGATCTGCCGTATAATGACAAAATTCGTTGGGTGCATAGATCTTCATAATGGCCAGGTAAAACAAATTGTTGGCGGTACATTAACAGAGAAGGATGATAATGCTCCAAAGACAAATTTTGTTTCCACTCATTCTTCAAAATACTACGCTAAACTGTATAAAGAACACGATGTGACTGGGTGCCATGTCATTAAACTTGGTCCAAATAATGATAAACCAGCCATTGACGCTTTGAAAGAAACTCCAAATTTTTTACAAGTTGGTGGGGGTATAAATGAAACGAATTGTTTGAAATGGTTGCAATATGCAAGGAAAGTCATAGTTACAAGTTGGCTGTTTGATGCCGATGGTCATTTCGAATTGGATAAATTAATCAGGCTATCGCAATTATGTGGTAAGGATCGTGTTGTCGTTGATCTAAGTTGTAGGAAAATCGCTGATAGTGAACCACATCGTTGGGTCGTTGCAATGAATAAGTGGCAAAAATTGACAGATTTAAAACTTAGTGAACAAACTTTTCAATTGCTTTGTAAATATACAAATGAGTTTTTGATTCATGCCGCTGATGTCGAAGGTTTGTGTCGTGGTATCGATGAAAAGCTAGTTACACAACTGTATCATTGGACCAAAAACATACCCAACGAAGTAAAGATAGTATATGCTGGAGGCGCGAAAAGTGTGTCTGATTTAGAATTAGTCGATCATTTAAGTCATGGGAAAGTCGATTTAACGTACGGTAGCTCTTTAGATATATTTGGTGGCGATCTTGTCAAATTCGAAGATTGCTGTAAGTGGAATGAATCGCATTAAGAAGGTGTTTACATTTGGTATGTTACTTAAGTAAATTTTTTTTTTTATTATACATACGTTATTACCATGCGTCATCATATACACCATTTCCACCACCATTAGCATACGGATTCTGTTCGTGACTTCCATCCATTATCGTGTCACCATCCCCTGGCCCATTCATCCTGGCCAATGCATTGACATTGTTACCAGTGGCAAAATTAACCTTTTCTTGGTCCATCTGTGTTAATGCTAATAATATAGATGCAACTTTCTTTTGTAAAGTATCAATACCTCTCAAAACAACTTGCTCGATCGAAACCGATCCTACCGTTTCGACGTTCATATAAAAAGTATTTGCTTTTGCTTTATAATCAAAGGTATCTCCCTCAGCTGGTGGATCTTCATACTCACTATTCTTAGATGGAGGCCATTCTTTGGCAGCATCTTGTTCATACCAGTAATCGGTATGCTTTAATTTATTCCATGGATCGTATTCAAATTCAACTGCAGCTGCAGGTCCCCATTTGGCATGTTCTTTAGCTATACCTTTCTTTGCAATGCATTTCATTATCAACTCTTGCCCTTTTCTCAATTTGCAAATCAATACTCCATTATTTTCTTTATCTTGTATGATAGGATGTCCTATATTACGACCCATTAAATTGGAAATAATTACTAAATCCTTTGCGTAGACATTCGTAGTACTCTCACTTTCTCCAATGGCTTGTAAACTTAACACTACAGAACATTTATCACAATGGTCTTCACAAAAACAATCACGGGAATATTCTAATTGTTCAATATCTGTACTTTGTAATGGAATCAAACCCAATCTATGAGCAATAAATTCATCTGCTAAAACCGTTGTATTTGTCTCCACTTCGACTGAGTCTATTGCTATAGTTGGAATCTCAGCGATCATTACTCTACGTAATGAATTTGCCAGCGCAAGATCCACATGCGAGAGAATGAAATCAACATTATCTTTGGTGGCTTCTCTTATCTTCACTTGTGGTCCTTCTTCACTCATATCTCCGGCAAAAACCCTGTTGTTCCTTCTATTGTCTAAGTCATTTTAAGTATATCATTAACACGCAAATTTTGATTATTTCAACATGTTTGTTAATAATGAAAACGAAGCAACTTTTCATCACTTGATACGTCAATCATCAAGACCCCATTAAATTCGCATATGGGTTATGAGATAGTTGAAACAAGCTTCATCTCCAAAAGTAGCATAACGTTATAGCAGTCCAGTCCTTAGCCATTGTAGAACCATGAATACTAATTACCCTGTTCCAGACACACGATTTGAGCAAACTTTTAGGAGAGCACTAACGAGGGAGGCAGAAAAGCAACGAACTGTTCAATGGAAGAAAATGGGTGTAGTAGATCCTGTGATTATCAATCAGCTGCAACAGATGCATCCCCCAGTTATAAGTAATTTCACTTTTTTCAAAGTTGTTGTGCGTGATGTACTTTTGATGCCATTTGTGCAAGGCATGCTTTGGACAAGCGTTTTAATTGTAATGAGACCATGGTTAGGAAAAGTCGTTACTCATGGCAGAAAAATGGGGAGTTCAATCTATAAATTAGTCTTAGGCACTGACCTTATAAAAAGCAAAAAACGTGTATGACCTCCACTTATACCTTGCAAGAATATAATAAACTTATATGCTTCATGAAAAGATTATGTGTGTACAGTATATATATATATATATAAAAGAAATTAACCGTCGATTAAATATTCTATTTACAAAGAAAAATATGCAATGGAAAGACACACAGGAATACAAAGACATCAGGTAAATTGTCTTGATCCACCGCGAACAAATTCCAGAATCTTCCAACCTTCAGTTTCATCATCATCAATTTCTTCCGGATCTCTGGTAAAGACCATAGCATAAGAACTCATCATAATGTTAGATTCGTGTCCAGCAGCAACTTCTCCTGTCTTTGCCTTCCTGTACAAATGAATCTCTTGGGCTCTACAGCCAACAACTAGCACGGGTATATCTTGAGGTGGTAACATTTTCGCGCTAACAATCTCTACGCCTCTAATGTCTAAAATTCGACCGTCTGCAAATAATTGTTGCTCTCTGAACGCTTTTTGTTGAGCCGAATAAACGTTGAATGGTGCTTCGCTGAACCATTTCTTCAAAACTTTTTCGTCTCCCTTCACATATGCTTCCAATATTTCAGGTATAATATACTCTCTTAAGTGCTTAGTAAAATTATCATTACTGAAAGTAGGATCCATCATTTTAAATTGACCCAAGACACGAGCTGCCTCGGTTTCTGCAAAAAATCCACCAATCTTGGTTGTGACTTTTCTTAGAAAGACGATTAATGGATTTGCACTCTCGTCCCATAGTCTATGCTTCAACAAGTGAATAGTACGACCAACAAAAGTTTTTTCTCTAAAATCTTCTACTTTTTTGCCAAATGATTCTTTAGCTTCGATATTAGTTGCTACTAGCGCAGAACCTGCTTCTTCGTTACTCTTCACGGCCCTTGGGCGTTTGCCCGATGCAATATCCTTTTCACGTTTCAATCTTCTCTGCTCCTTGGTAATAAAACCACCGTAACGAGAGCTTTCACCGTCATCAATCACTTCTGAAACATCTTTATATATCTTAGTTTGCCTGACTGGCTCGAAACTTTCATCAATTTTCTTGGCCGTATCAGATGCAGCTTGCCTGGTGCTTTTTCCAATTTCGGAATCCCAAGCTTTAGCAGCTAGATCTTCTACCGTTTCACCAGTCTTCTTTAAAGTCTTACCAACTATAGTAGAGCCCTTTTGCGCCCTCACATATGCATCCCTTGCCTTCTTATATGCTTCGGATTCACCAAGTCTACCCGAAGCATCTTGTAAAGTTTTGATATTGTCTTGCAATTCCTGAGATTTTTTCCACTCTTTTTTAAACGTATCACGAAAAATTTCCATTGGTGACCTAGGACCTTGAAGGCATTTGCTTGTTGTAGAAAATGAAGCATGATTACCCAAAGCCGTGGTCGCTGCTGCTGGCTCTGACGTTATGATACGCCTTACTATCATTTTGCGGTGCCTCGACGCTACTGCCTTGCCATACATACTCTTTCGTACCTTCTTCCAAACGGTCTTCTATGGGCCCGCTAACACTAGGTCTTAAATTAAAAATACAAACGAATCGAAAGATAGCAACACTATATCTTAAAGTGAAGTTCCCAGTGCATTTTCAAAATTAAGTCATTTTCTCAATTGGAAAAGAATGAAAATTTTTTGTCCGGCATCTTTTGAAGAAACATTTTGTCCGGGGTAAAATAGAATACGCAAACAATGTAGCAAAAGAATTATCAATGGGTATCTAACGATCACTATTCACAATAATGGTATCCCCCCGTAGGTCTTGAATGAGTATTATAGAACGAGAGACTCTTTTAATTAAAAGGCCATCACGTGATTTCTGATAATCGAGAATTTACTTATCTTCGTCTCCAATGATATAGAGCATCATGATGAGCTCTAAGAGAACCTGAAACCAAAAGGGAAATTCACGTTAATAAATCCATAATATACGAGATCCTGGCGATATCCAGAATACACTAGTCTGTCTAATCCATCAGTGACACGCATAAATGTCTAGTAAGAGACGAAGAATTAACTGTGCGCTGCCGATTGACACTCTTTCCCCAAGCATACAAAACAATAAAAGTAACGGTGATGGCGACAGCGGCAGAGCAGGACGCTCTGAACTGGCCCCCAAAGGAATATCAGAACGGTATAAGAAGTTTCGGAAAGATCGAAAGATTGTTGAGAAGTTGAACCACGGCTCTACGAGTGATTTTTTCCCTTCGGAAAGTAAAATATCCTCCATGGGATCGGGTGCTGGCACAGATGAGGGAAAGCATGTAAACCTAGATATTGATCCATCAGATTCTCAAGATGAGATTGAAAAGTATCGGCAAGGAATCTCAGGGAATTTGAGTGGGGAAGAGGAAGAGGATCAGCGTTCGAAAGAGGTAGAAGAGTTTGAACCCCTGGATGGCACACCACCAATGAAAAGACAAATAAAGAAAAGTCACGGCCTTTTGTTTTCTTCTCCATTAGATGCTTTGAAGAATAATATGAATACTGTGACGACTAAGTTAAATTTATGCGGTAATATTCGTACCACAGATGTTAGAAAGCGATCGGACGTAAAATCGCAATGTCTGATGAAATTCGTTAATGATTCCAGTGGTCCTCGGGTTAACTTTACCCACAGGAATTTCGAAATTAAAAATGCGCAGATCGATTTTATCAAAGATTGCGACGTAATAATGTTTGATAAAAATGATTCTTGCATTGGAATGGTTTTAAGGGAGGCAAGGTTTATTGATATGGATAACAAATCAACAATTGGGAGAGCACAAACAAAACTGTTTTTATGGACAAATAATGATGGTGGAAGGGATACCAAGATTTACAAAGTAAGGGAAATATTATTGCACTCAAAGGAATGTAAAACGCGAGTAGTTGATTCAAAGGCAATGATAATAAAAAAAATCGACGAGGTTGCTATAAAAGAGTACAAGAATAAAGTGCTGCCACACTGCAATTCTGTTGAAGAGGCTTTTGAAAGGCGGAAAGAGAAGCGGCATTTTTGGGAAAAGACAGAGCTCTCGTCATTGAAGGGCCAAAAAAGGCTATCCAATTTCACTTCTTCATCAGGTCAGAAGATACACGTCCCGAAGGTTACATTAACGTCAGATCGGATTCAGCATGATAGATCTGAGGGAGGTATTATACCCAAGGTTTCTCCATCGAAGTTCTATTCTAACACTTCTTCAAATGGCCCTGAGACGATAAAGAAACACGACACAAGTCGAAGTTCACCTAGAACTAGAAGTCACACCCCCAATACCATACAAAGTACTTTGTGGAATCTGGATGATGAGAAAAATTTCGAAACACCAGAGACATTCAAGCCTACGCTTTGTTATAAGTTTGATGATGGGACCAGCTATACTATAACAAACCAAGACTTTAAATGTCTGTACAATCACGATTGGATAAACGATAGCATTCTTGATTTTTTTACAAAATTTTATGTGGAACGGGCAATTATAAATTCTGTCATATCTAGACCAGAAGTACATATAATGTCATCTTTCTTCTACACAAAGCTTATCAGTGATCCTTCCGATTATTATGCAAACGTCAAAAAATGGGTTAATAACTGCGATTTGTTCAAAAAAAAGTACGTTGTTGTTCCCATAAATATAAATTTTCACTGGTTTGGCTGTATAATCACTAATCTAGACTTGTTACTCGAGTTTCTCAAGAATTCTCAAACAACGTCAGATTTCAACAAGGAAACTGAAAAACCTGATTGTGAGGTCATTAGATCAGCAACTGATCTAAAACTTCCAAAAGAAACAGGTGAAGAGATGCCTTTGACCAAAAAAAATGACAAAGAGACCTCTGCTACCCATTTTGGAAGGATAACTGATTTACTACCAACAAGGATGACAAAGAACGAAGACGATGACGAAATTTCAATCAGTACACCAATAATTACTATTCTTACCTTTGACTCTTTGAGACAAACGCATACACGTGAAATTGATCCAATAAAAGAGTTTCTTATAGCATATGCAAAGGATAAATATTCCTTAGATCTGGACAAGACGCTAATCAAGATGAAGACATGCGCGGTTCCCCAACAACCAAATATGAGCGATTGTGGTGTACATGTCATTTTGAACACCATGAAATTCTTTGAGAATCCAAAGCAAACAGACGAAGTTTGGAGATCAGCAAAATCTAGAGGTAAGTCCTCTGCTAAAATTGTCAATGAATACTTTGAGAAAAATAAACGGAACGATGCAAGAAAGGACCTGAGAAACGTTCTTTGGGAATTACGGAAGGAGCAGATAAAAATTATGAACGATAAAAACGAGTATCCTCAAGACAGCGAAACTAATGTGAAAGGCCACGAGGAAGATGATGGTGATATCGAAATCATAGAAGATTTCTCAGAATACCAGAGGCAATTGCAGAATGCGAGAAATTCAGCGGCCGGCAATGCAAATCCAGAACTAGTGAAGCAATTACGATCAGATCCCCCCAGCGAGGAATACGATCAAATATCTGATACGTCCGCTAAAGAAATGCATGATGTTGAGGAAGTCACCGAAAACCCTCTGGAAATTGAAGGAAAACATGAGACACAGATTACCCCACTTCGATCTGATACATCAAACCAAAATCAAGATTCGGACGGTCTTACGAATTACAAAAGCGTAAAATCTCCCATCGACAAAGTCGTCATCGCTTCACCGCGAAATTTTCTAGAGAGTTCTCCCATAAAAAGCTATATTGAAGACAGGCGTACTGCTACTGCAGCAGGTTTTACATCCCCCTACTTTGGTAACTCTTCCTTAAGAAGTAGAGGTGATACATTCAACAATACAAGCAGTGAATCCTCATCATCTCCGCCAGACAAGTTGGGAGGCTCATCTCACCCCGAGACAATCAAAAATGAACAATCACCTTTTTTACGACAGGCAGAGCTTCAGACCTTAGGTGAAGTGCAATCTTCAGATGCTCAATCAGTCCATTTGAAGTCAAAGAAATCACCCTGGAGCTTATCAACGTCCCCCTCACCTGCTAGAAATCATCAAGTGGTCATATACGATGTGGAACCTGACGATGACGTTAACCTTATCGGAGATGCTGATGAAAAACAGCTTATCGAAAAAGATAGTCTAACGCAGGTCAGAGAGAATGTCCAAAAAGAGTTAAATGAAAGCTTGATCGGAAGTAAGGACCGAAATGGTCTTCATTTGCCTCAGCTAACATTACTGCAAGATGAAAGAATTTTGTCGAGAAGAGGTAGTGGAGGATTTTCTAAGCAGAACATTGATATTCGGGACGATTTTCATGGAGAAGATCTCAATTCTAATACCACTATACCCAGCCAAAACATTGAAGCGATTTCTTCGGATGATGGCGGAAAGAGTAAATTACCAATGCTTTCCAGCAAAAATGCCGTTTTCGAGTCCACCTCACAAGATACGGCCAGCACGTAAGTCATAAGTCAACTGAAATAAATATCAGTTTATCAATCAGTATTCAATGCATACAAGTAGGCATTTAAGTTCGAAATTCCTACCTAAATAAGATGTTCCTTATTAAAGAGAAAACTCATAAATTTAATCTATGTACACATATGCAAAAATGCAGGGCCACAATTGTTGCCTTGCGGACGGTTTAGCCGTCAGTGTTAGGGAAGTTTTCTAGTGATCTTCCCTTCGCGTAAACTTCATCCTTGACATTCTGTATTGCGACACCAAACCACTTCTTAGCCGCAGATGCACCTTTCCAAATGACATAAGTTATCATAATGATATAAATCGAAAGATAGCATAAGTGTTGTGGTGAAGTCCATAGAATGTGATCTGATTCAGTCAATAACCTGTAGCGCCACAAGAATCTCATTGCGGCACCGAAGGACGAGTAGTTCTCTTGATGTAATATAAATTCCAAAGAGGAAAAGAATAGCCAAGAAACCACTAATGGTAATGTTGTGTATAGTATGAAAGATAGTTGGCTTAACACTTCTTTCAATAAAACCCTTGATAAGACATAAAATGAACGGTTTCTATTATTCGCATATTGCTTGCTAAAATTCCAAAAGGCGTCCATACTAGCTAGTACCACAATGATACTTATTGGGCCTGAATCACCATCCAATAACCAAAGTGACAATTCCATCTTTGGCTCTGTGAAAAGCGAAGGTGAAAAGTATCCACCAGCAAAAGCCTTTAGTTGTTGAATGTTGAACATTATTGCTAGACCTTTTGTAAATGTCATAACGAAAAGGAGCAATGAGTAGAGGGTCACTTTTATTTCACCACGATCCAAGATATTCCTCATAATAGCACCCCAACTCTCAACAGGATTCATCGGGATTCTTTCTGCACGATTGTCATGCAGTTCCTGAGTATCAGCACCATCGTCAACAACTGGTATAATATGGTCCCGTAAGTTGATCTTCGACAGTTTGTGCTGGTGATACGTCTCTAGAATTATAGAGAGGATCACTGCTCCACCACAAACGAAAAATATGTCCAATTGTTGATACTTTGCCTTGATGAAATATTTCAAAGAATCTTGTTTGAAACTCGATGGTAATACCAGTAATGGTAAACTTAAAGCTGCAAGCAACGTAGTAACAATGTATTGACAGGAGATTGCCGTAAGTAGCACTAAAAGAGAGGCAAATAACCACACAAAAACAATCAGGAAAGTGTATCTCAGACGAAATCTTGGGGGAGTATAAACAATCGAGTAACCATCAAATTCCGTATTTTGTTCGTCTAAATAACCAAAATCACCTGCGTTGCGTTTGTTTCTCTCTTTAATCAATTCCAAATCCAGTGGTTTTAACAGTTTGTCATCCTTTGTGACCGGAACAAATAGTGTTTGAACATAGTTTCTGGACACAATATCAGAGGAAGGTACACGCATCAAGATTCCATCCGGTATGAAATAAGCATGAACTGCTTTGTTCTGATGAAACAATTCTTTGGCCTGAGTAAAAGTCTTTGGAGAAGTAAATAACTCAGGATTGGACCATTGAGCCTTCTTTCTAGCAAAAAATTTGTAAAAGAAATTTCTGTAATGGATATGGCCTCTTTCGATCGGAATATCAGTTCCTAAGATAAAGGATGATAGGCGCAATTTCTTTGCCGACACATCGAATGCACGTACCCAATATTTCCTGATATAAAGCTTCACACTCGGTTTTGATTCAACGATCTGCTTTGTAATATAAAAAGGAACAATAAAAATGTACGGTGCCCAAAGTTTGTGAACGAAAAGGTTACTAGTGGTCAGCATTTTAGAGCTGAGCAAAACTGGGAACAAAAATCTCGTGTGGAAACCGAATCCAATAATGATAAAAACAGCGTAAATAAACATTGACAAGCATAATCTGGATATCTGTATATTCATTGGATGGATTAAGCTGTCATGTAAAATTTTGATATTTGGATCATCTGGAGATCTAATGAAAAATAGAACGCCTGGCCTAATGATGTGTTGCCTAATCATTCCGATATATTTAGCAAACCAATACATGTATAATGTACCGATTGTCCAATAAACAAAAAATAAGAATGGCGGCCAGTACTCACAAATTTGAGGGGCCCAAATGATATCACCTGGACTCAATAGAGGGCAAAATAAAGAAAAATCCAGCATTAAACCAGCAAGGACTGGGAAACCGGCCAGTTCAATGAAAAATAAGGTAAAAACTTTGAAGGTACATTTGATAGCAAAGAGGATTTGAAAAATAAACCTTCTTGTGCGATTTTTCATACCATTTTCACGGCTGAAACCTTTACAAATTAGCTCCGAAGTAATACTTACAATCGTTATCGCTGTAACATATGAGACCAATGCTGGAACACTTCTGACCAAGATAGATGATTTCATGGAGTTGGTATTATATCCATTGTAATAATAGACCCATGAGTCGATTATATTATTCATGATCCAATGGTGTACCTCAGTTAAGTGAGGAACCTTGACTAGAGCCAAAGCGTAAACTTTGGGCAAATGTAGAAGGTGGTAAACCTGCACTAAACCGCGACAAAAAATTTTAGTCAGACCAACATAACATTTTATTAAGCCAAAACCAACAAATGATGGCAATAAGTAAGCTATCGCCAGATGTACTGCAACCAGAACAACTGCAACAATG
Source organism: Torulaspora microellipsoides (assembly GCA_900186055.1). NCBI lineage: Eukaryota > Fungi > Ascomycota > Saccharomycetes > Saccharomycetales > Saccharomycetaceae > Torulaspora > Torulaspora microellipsoides. Next base: position 498,599 of record FYBL01000006.1, on the reverse strand, counting down.
TAATAGGCAATCACATTAATTAGCTTCAATTTTAAATTTATTATTATTGGTGGGGGAGCTTGTTGATTGACATCATCTTCACCATCTGCATTAACAATTGGGGCAGCGAAAATTTCGTCTTCATCATGACGTGCAGGTGGAACAAATACCGGACCATTTGGCCTATTGATTGCATTCTGTTGATCCATTAAGTCGTCAAACTGATTTTGGGCCCTTTGGTTTCTGAATGCATCCAATGGTCTTTGCATGGGAATGTCAATTTCTTCTTCAATCAAGGCTGCATTTGCAATATCATCAACGTCTTCTCCTACTTCTTCCGCTTCTTCTCCATTAGAATCCGAGTCATTGTCATTATCTTCCATTGCTTCGTTATCATGTTCCAGCAAATTATCATAATCTTCATGATGCTGTTCACCCTGTGTGGGGCTTCCGTTGCGTACGTTTTCTCTTGCCTTCATAAGTTTTGCAACTTGCTCTACAGTTTCATCATCCATCATTGGGAATCTCTCCTTTAATTGTATTCTAACGAGTTCCTCTTTGTTATATTGAGGCCCAATCTTGTGGAAAACCATCTTACTGAACACACTTTCCCTTACAATCATATCATATTGAAAATAAAGGCTGATATGCAAAATAACGATCATGACAATTTGCAACATTGAGAATCTATAATTGAGTAAACACTGTACAAGGTAACTTGTATCCTTTGGAACGTTATTTCGGTAACCAAACGAAACACTTTTGTAAAAATCACCGCTATATGGTATTTCACCATCCAAAATCATCGTGTACAGTTTTCCAAAAAAATTCCAAGTCAATGGAATTCCAACAACAAATAAAACTGCTGCTAAACTTAGAGTCATACCTTCTTTAATGAAGTAAAAACATGAGATCAAACTCTTCTTCAGTAACAATGATATAGGTATACTATCAGGCATGTTTTCAGCGTAAGTCGTTCTGAAGTTAATAGGATAATGACAAATATCACAGTTGGCAGTCGTACCAGGTTTACTAATGTCTACATTCTTTGAGGATATCCACTCAGTTAAACATGATTCATGAATGTACTTGATAGACCCTTTACATTTACATGGATGGAATAGAGGATTATCGTCAGTTCCATCACCTCTACAGATACGACAGGTTGCTCCGGAAGGAATATCATTTTCTTGAGTACTGTGTGATGATGTTTCTATGTCATCAACAGGCATAGTAGATGTATCGTGCACTCCTCGATCATCGTCCAACTCCATACTGGAATACTAACTACTGGTAAACTTTGTGTGCTATTTGTTGACAGAGACCAGATTCTATATGATTTAACTAGGCTAATATCCTGAATTCCAGGTGGTGGTGATCTTTAAAAACTTTATCTGTCTATTCCACATCCCATCCCATCCATCAAACTTGCTTTGTTTGCGTGTGTCCGCAGGGAACGACGATCCATCGAAAGCTGTAGAACAAAAAAAAGGTTGGCTCGTTTAACACGATATATAACCATTTATAATCAAGAAAAAAGATAAAACAGCCCTGTAGGGGGCTCGAACCCCTAACCTTGTGATTAAGAGTCACACGCGCTACCGATTGCGCCAACAAGGCTTAATTTAACTTAGTTTTTTGAGAGAGATGGTCCTTCCTAGCTCTAAGTTTGTGGTCCTGCCGATATCCATTTTTTTTATGTTAGATTTTGTGATATTGTATAGTGGATGAGATAACAAGATATCATAAAACAGTAGAGGAGGATTTAATGTATCTTTCTTACCTCTGATCTGCGAATAACTACATATCAAAATGCTCAGAAGACCTCCAACTACTTTACAACTAGCACAAGAAGATGTTTCTGAACTTATAGCCGAACTAGAAGAAGAGAAATTACAGCTACGGATCCAATCACAACGTAAAAATCTCATACGATCGTCTACAAGATTGGAATCTGGTAAAACTGATAAGGGGAACCTGGCGGAACCAATTAGTATTGATTCTTCTTTTCAAATAAGTCCTCTAGATGGTAAACGATTACAATTAGACCCATCAGATGGCCCTCCAACCGCGACACCTAATTGGGCTAATCGTCAAGATGCAAATGCAAACTCTGGTTCTGTTATTGCTGCTTCAGCTTCTGTAAATACTGAAGCAAACCCGTTCTACAATCGTGAATGAAGAATGTGGTATATAATGATACTCTCTTTAGCTTTTCTATCCATTTTTTATATACAAAATATAGGATCCAATTGAAAAGTCAAACCTTCTTCTTTTCATTTTCTAACGACCATTCCTTAACCTGCTTTCTCTTTTGGTGGATATCTACGAAATTTGGGGTATAGGTGACCGGTCCAGAGGGATCACTACCGATCAAATTATCGACATTCGTAGCTTTACTCATTTCAATATCTAATAAATATTGGCCTTGTGTTAGCAGTTTTTTCGAACCTACCAATGGATAGTATGTCAATTTGTCGAAGGATAGGAAGATACTGAATACAAATGTTCCTAATCCTGCTAATGTTTCATATTTGATATCTTTTGGTAACCCTAAAACAAGTTCTGAAGCCTGATCTTTTGGGACACTTTTCAATAGCTGGTGAAATTCATAACTGGAAAATGCTGAATGACTTATTAAAATTACCGAGATAACTAACAAAAACTTAGAAACAAACCCCATTACCTCAATGCTTTGACTTTACTTGTTCTTTGTTGCACTCCAAGTCTACACGTTTTTCATCTCTGTATAGGATTAGCACACTCCTTTCGCCTCGCGAGCAAAACCTGCGACTTCAGCGATGTGATAATACAAATGCCCTCCCATCCTGTATTTATTAGCAACGATTGCTTATATAGGTATTATATATTTTATCATATTTCAGAATCATCAATCGGATCATTTTGCAACATATCGATGTCTGCAGTTTCTTCATTTCCTTGAGACTGCTCATCAATCGGTTCATGCTCTTTGAGTTGCAACTGCTTCTTGTTATGTGGTATCCGACCTCTCTTTTCTTCTTGGAAAATTGTATCGTCAATTACACTGGCATATAGCGAGCCAAGTTTATCCTTGTTTAATGAGATTCTAGAGACTATATCTCCCTTTATCAAACCTAATTTTGTTAGCCCTTTTAACTTTATGGCGAATAGTAATAACTGCTTTTCGACACTATCTGAAAAATCTTCCTCTCTCAAATCATTGAGATCCACATCTTCTTCAGGAGATCTGTCTAGTTGAATGCCAATTTCTTTGGCACATAAGCTCTCTAGATATAAAAATACTTGTAACAACACAGGACTAGCGTCTTCTTGCAAAAATTGGGGAAATCCGTTTTTGAAAGCATTTTTCCAAGACATTTCCGACTCAGGCAAACCTAGCTCAACTACTTTCAACGAGATAATAATGTCAATTAATGCATTAGCAATTGACCATTTCAACAAGAAGCCGTTGTAATTACAATTAGTATCAGGGTTTTTTCCTAAGCTAATGAGAATTCTGTTCAGCGTTTCCACAATGGCGGAAACGGAGTGTAAATCAGGATGATACGATTGTGAACCAATATGAGTTGAGGCAGATTTTTCTAGAATTTTTGTCCACTTCCGCAATTGGCTACTCACCAATATTGTGAAGATTTTAAAATCCATCTCCTCGATAGTGTCGTGATCAAAATTGTCAAATTGTGCTGGTATCTGAGACACATAACTTTCCAAAAGTAAACTCAATGTAGAATGGTCAAATTCGATGGTATATACTTTTCCTAGAAGCACGAACTTGTTGATAAACATCCCGTATAGTGTATTTGTTTTTTCATCAATATCCACCTTATGATCCCTCAGTGACATCTTCTCTTCCAAGAATTTGTTCAACTGATATTTTAAATGAGTAATTTGGTTTAGCCATAGTTCATCCAATTCATTCAATCCTAGTTTTTTAATGTGTTGAACCGTTTCAGAGAAACATTTGTATTTTAAGTCCGTTTTTTTGCAACTAAAACTACTTCCTGTAAAAACCGTGATAATTTTCTCAACTATTTTTCTAATGCTTTTTTCATATCCTGTATGAATCCAATCTTCAAACGAAAATAAATTGAAGACACTTAAAATTGATGCAAGCACATTGCTAGACTGGATGGGTAACTGGGTTAGTAGCTTTTCCATTTGGGGCAACACTGCTTCGGCTACCTGGAACCTTGGTTGAGACCTCGCATTTGTACCACCATAAGATAATCCGCTAAGAATGGTAACATAAAGAATTATATTGCCGCCTTCATTGGGAAGCAAAAGTGAATCATTTTTTCCCGTATCTTCTTCTTCATTTTCGCTATTTTCAGCTTGCAGATCGGGAATATCATATTCGCCATCATAAGTAAGAATGTGACAGAGATCTTCTAGTAAGGAACCAAAATATGGATATAGAAATGCTGCCGCCTGAAATAAAATGTGAATTTTTGTTTCTGAATCTAAATCAGGCGCTTCCTCCAAATAGGCAATTAAAGATTCGTTCAAAAGACTTGTGAATATACCTATTTTAATAGCAGATGATTTCTTGATGCCGAAGAGCTCTTCGGATAGGTCATGGCTTTTGGTAAATTCTTTACACCTTTCAGTGCTAACCGCGGCAAAAAACTTGGCGGCAGCAGCTAAAAATCTCGAGTTTTTACCGTGAGAGGATATTTTGACTTTATTATCATCAAAGATCAAACTAGAGATTGCCAATATTTCAGAATCCTCCAAATAACCCAAAGCGACCACTTCAACAAGTACATCAACGGCGTGTATTCTAACTTCAAGGTTATTATCCTTTAGTGCAATTTCTAAAAGTCTCTCCTTGAACCTCTCGAAAAATTGGCGAACTGCGGAGTTATCGACTGATCCAGTATGGTTTCTAGCTATTAATTGCGGTAGTATCTTGAGTACCTGTAATCTTACTTCAGCTGAAGAATCGCTTAAGAGCCAACCAAAGTATTTTAGAAATGTTACTTTAAGAAAGTATTCTGGGTAGCTCTTGATCCAGATAGATAAATGTACCATAGATAAGCACCTTATTGAATTATCAACATCCTTGAACCTGTGAACAAAGCATAACTTTATGATGTTGTCAATTATACTTTGTGTTACCATTTTACTGCTTTGAACCTCAGTAATAGCTGATTCTAGTTTTTCCAGAGTCTTAGCATTAGATCGCTTCTTTTTTTGTTCCATCACTAATTGTTTCGATAGCTTTGATAAATAATTTCTATCCAAATCCACAACATGTTGGGATAAGAAGTCCTGAAACAAGTAAAGCGTTAGCGTAGAGATGTATCTTAGACATCTAAGTTTGCAAACCGATAAAGATGATAACCAAGTTAACAGATCGAGAACTAATGGGCTTGTAGTAATTTCGCCATCTTCATCGGCTGATTCTGCGTAGAGGAGCTGCGCATCATTGGCTATATCCATGAAGCTTGACATAAATTCAACAAAATTGTTATACAGATATTGATATTTTGATTTCTTCCTCATATTCTTACTCACCAATAAATGAAATTCATGAATTTTTTGTCTCTGAAACATCAATTGTACTTCCCCTATCGTTTCATTCGATGACTCATTACTGTGTACATCATGTTCCTCTACACGAGCCAATGCACCACTACAACATAGTAATAAATTGATAAATTCTTGCAAAAACAAATCCCTATTTGCGGTGTACGTTTCCAACCAATTCCTCAATAGTTCGTCAATTGATACATCTTCGGAGGTAGACAAAATTTCGAAAAGTTCAGTTGGTTGAAAATCTTTTATCATTTCCAAGTAATTATCCTGATCCCTTTTACTACCCGCGGATGAAATGGTTGGAGCTCTTGAAGAGGTCTTAGGTGTAACGGCAGGACCACTTTTGCTTCTTTTGGTAATAGCTTTTGGTGTTCCTCTCGCCCTTTTCTTGTTCGTAGTGGATGGCTGTTCATAATCTTCGTCGTCGTTATCCTTGTCTTCGTCTGATTCTGAGCTCTCATCCATTTCACTTAGGACTTCAGCCACTGAAGTTGTTTCATCGGCTCGTACCTCTCGTGCAGTATAATGAAAATCACCATCTTCACCAGATCTGAGAGCTACCTCCTCTTCTTGCGTGGACTTGGTCCGAATTCGAGCAGATCGACGTACTTCTGACATGATACGGATATTAATTAAGCGTTGTTTGCAGTGATCATCAGGCAATTGTTTATATAAAAGATCAAACGCGTAATGCTTTCATATTTGGCGCGTCACATTTCATAAGATGACCAATATCATATCACTATCAACGAATGCCATAATTGGCTATTATTCATTACAACATGATGAATATATCTAACGTAGAAATTATATATTGCAACATTCATGTTTTTAATTTTCAAACTGCAAAACCTCTATAACGCTTGTGAAAATTATTGTTAAATTCTTGTTTTTTTGTTGTTTTTGTGCAATGTTACCTTCTTTGATGTGCAGTAGAGGGCTGAACAAAGTCTGTCCTCCACCGACGACACATCGACCGTAATAGCGAGCGATATTGAAACATAAACGGTACAAATTGGTTGAAAGATCCCTGATAAAAGTAAATATTAAAGCAAAAACGAAAGTAAATTAATTGATTAATGATTGTAAAGCTGCCAAGCACGAGCGACGGGTCAACAGTTCAACTGTTCCAGTAAGTCCTCGCCTTCTTAGCAATGGAGACCAAGCCATTCAATGGCCTCTGGTTTGTATTAAGAAATACGTTAGAATCATACTGAACAGTCTCTTCTAGATCTGATTCAGAAGGATCAAAATCCAAGTCCTCTGTACTGCTCAATTCGCCATGGGATGATATATTAACGTAGTCGTTGGTTGCGGTATGAGTCGCAGACGATTGATACCCTTCCAATCTTTCTTGCGGGAACATATCAGGAGACAAATATTCGTTCTCCGAGCCATTTACAGTATAGCTTAGCAACTGCTCCTGCTGTTCATTTTCGTCATGTGTGCTGCCGATAGTAACGTCATCCAAAGTGTCATTTGGATCGTAGTCATGATAGTTCAAGACGTTATTCGTATGACCAGAGTTGTCAGTGGTTGTTTCAAAGTATGAAAGTGTAATCCATTCGCGATCGTTGATCACCAACTTAAACATAGCCTTCTCTTTACCGTTTAACCTAGGAATTTCGACTTTGTATCCTTCCTTCTCATCATATTGGAGAACGTAATCGGAGTGTTGCCAATCATCGAATTCGCCAGTGATAACTATCTTATCCTTGGGAGACGAAAAACTGCCGATCACCTCACTCGGAATCACAACTAATATATTCGACATAACCGCCAATTTACTTACCACACAGTTATGCAGAGACAGATAGAAACGTAAACGTACAATATGTATATAAAGAACTATACTATTCGCAATTACAGAAAGTAATTGAAAGAAATATACGGAAACTACGCGATCTGATTCGATCCATTTGTCTCATTCTCCCTTGTTTTTTTACTGACAGTAATTCGCGGGGTGTGTGACATGGGGTCACGATAAGGAAAAAAATGGTGACTTTATTTGATCTACTAATGTCGTTTATGTTAAGAGAGAGAACATCAATGTACACTTTACTCATTCATGGCGAGGGCGCCCATTAATCCAAATCCTATGCTGATCGAGATCAGTTGTAACATCCACTTCTTAATCTCTTGCGATTTGTCCGTCGTTGCTACCTGTAACACCTGGGGAACGACTCCCACAGTAGCGATATAGATAAATCCACCTGCAGTGATGGGCAACATCAAATCTGCCGGGTTAATTCTCAAAGTGGTTGGCCAACCAATCCTGACTGCAGTATTCACCGCGTCTGCGTTGCTCACTTCGTTCAATGCACAACCAACTGCAGTTCCGATCAGGGCACCCATTGAAGTAATTAGATGGGATTTCAAAGCTTGGGTAAACGTAAATCCACCGGATAATAAAATCGCAAAATCACCTAATTCGTGTGGTATTTCATGAAACATTATCGCAATTGTAGTTGTTACTCCCACGTGCTTAGAACTGTAAAATGATGAAGCTAATGCAATACCATCCGTTAGATTGTGCACAAAGCCTGCAATTATGTTTAAGTATGCAGAAACAACTGAATTATTCTTAGTAATTGATATCGTTTCTTCAATCTCCGGCTCTGATGATTCTTTTTCGTCCACGACTGGTTTACTCTTTTTTTGCCTGACGACCTTCTTATTTCCATTTTTAGATGATGTTGTAGTCGAATGACTAGAAACAGATATGTGAGAATGCGATTCTGGAGAAGATTGAACATGGGAATGAGAATGAGAATGGCTTGAAAAATTACCTGCATTCTCTGTTCCAATGGATATAACTCTTAGCGTTTTATCCAGAAATAAAAATAACATAAATCCTCCGAATATAGCTGATCCTAGAACAAGAAATCTCTGCTGAATAATAGAAACAGGAAGGCCCTCACTTCTCGACGAAGTGAATATTTCTGGAATCAAATGTAAAAATGCATCACCAAATAAGGTACCAAGAGCAAATGAAACAAGTGAGGACAAAACTAGACCGTTGCCATCGTTTTGCAATGCAGGAATTAAGAGCATTATGAAGCATGGGATTAGTTGGATAAGCAATGTAGCTAACAAAGAGTTGTAGCGTGCACTAAACGGAAACAAATATTGTTGTAAATGATGGGCTAACAGAGTCAATGCACTGTGTTCATGAGTATGCGATGCATGGCCAGATTTGTGAGCAACTGTCAATCTGAATGCAGATGTAAAAATTAGAATAGCTCTGATCGTGACTGCCATGCTTGCATATGCAATATACGTTGTTAAAACGTCCAATTTATAACCGATGATCGGAGATGTTTTGCTTTCGGTTCCACTTGAAAAATAAATGCGCTTAATGAAAATATACATCTCTTTATTCATTCATAGTAACAAAATTTCTATTTGAGGTGACTAAATTAAAATTACGTTAAATTATATTACAAGGACCAAGGTTTATAAACTTGAGGTTCTGTATGAGATAATGCCTCCAGTTCTTGATCAGCTATCTTTTGTAGTTGTTCTTGGTTACTTTCCGTTCCTTCTTCTTCTTCTACCAGTTTTATACCTGAATCTACTTGTTCTGATACCAATACCAACTTTTTGGATATATTTAGTTTGGACAATTCACCGTTTAATTCATTTACTTGTTTGCTTAGGGATATTCTGTCGTTCAATATATTTTCCGATTCTTCCACGTATTTGACTCTTTCTTGTTCCAATGCAGCTTCCAATTTATCCAATTTTTTGAATCTAAGGTCCAATTTTTTGACAGTTAGATTGGCAAGTTCTTGAACTACTGCTTGAGTCTCTTGCAAATATTTTTCAGAGAGTTTTTTAGCCGATTGAGGGATTGATTGCTCCAAGGTTTGCTTGTGAAGTCCTTCTAATAAAGCTTTTATAGTAGCATCGACAGCCTCCATAGTTTCGAAAGGTTTTTTTACATCTCCATTGTTCCCTTGAGAATCATTATTTTTAACTGATCCTTTTCTTTTGAGACCCCCAACGATGTCATCGATATATTTGTCCTCTATAGGTAAGCTTAAAAACTTTTCAACACATTCTTCTAGGGTCTTGGTACCTCCAATATGGTCAACGATTTTTTCCCATTGATCCTCATACATTTCGATACCTTCCAATAGCAATAGTAGTTCCTGGTCTGCCCACTGCCTTTTCCCCGATTGCATCTCATTCTCTAATCTTATAAAGTCGGAAGATTGAAAATTTGCACCAAAATGACCTTCTTGGAAGCATCTAGAACACAAATTAGCATCTCTAGCGCGTAAATTATGATAGTGCACAACCACCGCATCATTTCCACAGGTATGACAAATGAACGCCTTATGAATTTGTCTGGAAGATTTGTCGCGCGATTGTAGAGCATTAAAATCTTGAGTTGTATCATAAATACTTTTTCTCAAAGATAAGTTAACTGGGAACTTTTCCGGCTTTACAAATTTATAATCAGTAGGTGTGTATTTGTTACCCTTAATTGGCGTTGCTGACCCCTCTTCTTTAGGTTCTGGTGAAGCCTCCTCTTCTCTTTCTTCTTTAACTAACTCAGATGGAACGAATGGTTTTAGACCTTGGGGAGTGTCAAGAATTACCTGAAAATGTCCAGTGAAACTTGGACCTATCAATGAGGGTTTAGATCTAGGATCTATTTGATAGTTGATCAATCCCCATCTTTCCAAAAATGCGTGAATCTTAACGATAGATGCGACATCCATTGCAATGTTTCTTCTAACTGCGGTCATGGTCAAATATTCATAGGGTGACAACCTGTAAGTATTGATCATAAAATTTCTAGCGTCTTTATACGCCTTTGGAGACTTAAACCGCGATGAATCGTCAAAGAAATCTGGAATAGATTTGTTTTCTATTTCATGAACTTCGGAAAATTTAAACCATGACGCAAATGATGGGATAATGACCGGGTGAGCCTGTTTGGCCAAAAACCTCAGTGCTTTATCCTCTAGCTTCTGTGCTTCTTGTTCATAATTGACTTCTGCTGTTTCATGCTGTTGTAGTTGTTGTTGTTGTTGTTGTAAATGTGGTAATAACGGTGGTGCGCTACCGCTCGCACTGGCCTCGACTCCTCCAACCGGAATGATGGGTGGTTGCTCGTCGGAACTCATATTACTTACTCTAGTCTTCGGCCCTTTCAAAATTCCTGTTTCCTCTATTAGTCACTCTCTATCAAAAGATGTTTATGGTCTATATGTTCAGAGTATTGGATTGGTCGCTTCTTCGAATTTTCTATCGACAAGCCGTGAAAAACAAGAAAGATCACGTGCCCGATCGAAATAGAGCTTATCAACTATCTTTCTCCCATTTGTGGAGGGAGTTACTAATGAATCTATAGTCTTCAAGGATCCAAGAAATCTCAGGTATTCAAAATTAAAAAGGAGTTTGTCCATTCCCTTCACTTCACAGCAGCGTGACTAGCTCTTATGGGACGCGTGAAATGATGAACTGAAAATGTTCCACCAAACATCTCTTAAAAAAATCCATCGTCCGGCACGTAGGCTGAGGTTATTCTGAATTTGGACTGTTGAGAACGATGGCTAGTGCTCATGGTAGCGTAGTGGTAACCCCAGTAATCACGAGGTCCCTCAGGGCTAAGAGGCAACAAACCCAGCTGAATTATAGGGAAAAGGAAGAATCAGATCTGCAAGCGGATGTGAACATTTCTGATGATGGCGATGGTACAGGTGAAAGCTCTGTAGAACAGGGACCAATTTGGCTGCAAGATGATGTGAAAGAAAATTCAGATGTAGCGTTGGATTCAGATGAAGAGGGTGAAACGAAAGACGATGAGCAACTGAACCAATTGCTTAATCAATCTAGGTTAAAGTTACAGCAAAAAAAGGAAGAGGCGGATGACTCTGATGATGATATTGATGAAAATGACAAGAAAACTGTGTCTTTGAAACTAAAAAAACTACAAGAGTTTGTTACGCAAAGTCAAGTTTATTCAAGCGTTATAGCCGACACTCTTCTGGAACGTTCAAAGCAAAGACAGGATGATCAAAAACCTATCGAGAACGATAATCCACCAAGAAAGAAACAGAAGAAGGCAAGATCTATAGTTGATTTTTTCAAGCGTAAGGAGAAACAGGACAAAGAGGAACATACCTCGACATCATTAACTAATGAAAACATCGCTGAACAACAACCCAGTCTGTTGAAGAACTGTTTATTGAAGCCATATCAATTGGAGGGTTTGAACTGGTTGATTACTTTATATGAAAATGGTTTAAACGGTATCCTTGCTGATGACATGGGACTAGGAAAAACCATTCAAAGCATTGCCTTGCTGGCTTTCATTTACGAAATGGATACTGAAGGACCGTTTTTGATTGCAGCGCCTTTAAGCACTGTTGACAATTGGATGAGTGAGTTCGAAAGGTTTGCTCCTGATATCCCTGTTTTGAAATATTATCATCAAGGCGGCATTAAGGAACGAACTAAATTGCTTAAGAAATTTTTTAAAGCAACAAAGGGAACTGGTGTTGTGGTAACTTCTTATGAAATCATCATCAGGGATGCCGACGAAATTATGTCAAAACAGTGGAAATTTTTGATTGTTGATGAGGGTCATCGGTTGAAAAATATTAATTGTAAATTAATTCAGGAATTGAAGCGTATCAATACAAGAAACAGATTACTGTTGACTGGAACTCCATTGCAAAATAATTTGGGTGAATTGTGGTCACTGTTGAACTTTATCATGCCGGATATTTTTGCAGATTTTGAAATATTCAGTAGATGGTTCGATTTCAAGGATTTGGATTTACAGAGCAGCTCAGCTAAGTTGAATAAAGTTATCAATGATGAGCTAGAAAAAAATTTGATCTCCAACTTGCATACAATACTTAAGCCATTCTTATTAAGGAGGTTGAAAAAAACAGTACTGGCGGGAATTTTACCACCAAAAAGAGAATACATTGTGAACTGTCCAATGACTCCAATCCAGAAGAAATTTTACAGAATGGGGCTAACTGGTCGATTGAAAAAAACAATCTTCAAGGAGTTGATTAAGTCTTTCTTCACTTTGAATCAAAAATATATTGGTACGGTATCAAATAAGTCTATCAGGGAATACATAGAATACAAATTAGATGACGAATCCAAGGACAGCGAGGAACCTTTGAGCGACAATATTGCTAAGATGGATTTATTATATCAAGAAAATCTACACAGGACCTTTAGTAACATACGACTTCAAAATATGATGATGCAACTGCGTCAAGTAGTCGATTCCACATTTTTGTTTTTCTTCCCATATTTACATCCTGAAGATCTGACTTTAGATGTTTTATTAAGTACTTCAGGAAAGTTACAAACCTTACAAAAGCTTTTGCTACCATTGATTGCCAATGGTCATAAAGTCCTGATATTTTCTCAATTTGTCCAAATGCTTGACTTGCTCGAAGATTGGTGCGACCTGAATTCTTTGAATGCACTGAGAATTGATGGCTCGGTGGATAATGAAACTAGAAAGACACAAATCTCCGACTTCAATAAGCCAAATGATAAACACAATGTTTTCCTCCTCTCTACAAGAGCGGCAGGTTTGGGTATAAATTTGGCTGCCGCAGATACAGTAGTGCTCTTTGATAGCGATTGGAATCCTCAGGTCGATCTACAAGCGATGGATAGATGTCATAGAATTGGCCAGGAGAAACCAGTGATTGTGTATCGATTATGCTGCGATAACACAGTAGAACACGTCATGCTTACTCGTGCTGCAAGTAAGAGGAGATTGGAGAAGCTGGTTATTCAAATGGGGCAGTTCAATACATTGCGTAAATTGGCGTTAAACGAAGGCTCATTTCTACCAAAAAATACTGCCAACTCCAACAAGTCAACCAATAAAGAACTTGTCCAGGAACTATCCCAACTGCTGGTTAGTGATGAATCCAGTATCGGCTTTACCAAAAATCTTCAGGATGATGACGGTCAATTGACAACGGAAGAGCTTCGCGAATTGTCAGATCGCTCACAAAAGGCATGCAACCCCGATAGAATAGTAGAACTTCCACATGTAAGACTCTTTGAGACCACGGCAGGGGAACTATGATCATAACCACAGATGCTAATAGCGTAGTAAAGGAAAAGTCTCCTCGTCACGTGAAGGCTCGTGTTGAAATCACTTGCTACGGAGTGCCGTCTTTCCAGCTCTTTTGGGTTTTTCCTCCCCTTGTTTGCCACCCCTTTAAATGGGAAAGTAACATTATATCTTATCATATTACATTGGGTATTATCGTTCATCTGGGTATTTGTATGCATATATATATTTATGAATAGAACCTATTGAAACATACCCTTTTCTAGAGATCGAACTCATAAGGTTAGCAACTTTGATTAGCATTTTTTTGTTATACCCACTCAGCAATTGATATAGTCATGCCGTTGTCGGACGAGCAACAAGGTGAATATGATTTGTTCCATAAGGAAGTGGAAAGACACTGTCCCAATGACCTATTGCAATTTTCGGCGAATTATTTCAACAAGAGATTGGAGCAACAACGTTTATTTACCAAGCAGCAGGAAGCATTTGCTCTATCGAAGGGCATAATTCTATTTGCAAGACCCTCTAGGCAAGAATCGGTTGTAGCAGCTTCTTCAAGTATTAAACATAACAAGGCTACTGTTGAGGAAAAGGATGTACTATTCAAGTCACCATTTGCAGATCAGGATCCTCATGCTACACACGATGATGAGCATCTGAGCTCGGCGACTCCTTCTCATTCTGGTTCCGCGACGGGTTTATTCAAGGGTGATTTTAATGTTGGCAAGGAGTCCAGTAAACGTGTGAATTCTCCATTGGATCCTCATAGTGGTGATCCAAGTGCTCCTAAGAAAGCTATTGTAAATCATCAACCATTACCACTAAATTTTAATGCTGAAAGACGTACATCTGTTAGTGGTGAAACGTTTCAACCAGGTAATTTTGATGACTGGACCCCAGCACATTTTTCTGAAAAGACTGAAGAACAGCTTCATCGTCTAGCTAAGTCAATCGGAAAGAATTTTCTTTTTAACAAACTGGATTCCGATTCTAAAGTATTGGTCATCAATTCCTTAGAAGAGAGATCGGTAAAGGAAGGTACAGAGATAATTAGACAAGGTGATGAAGGTGATTATTTTTACATTGTGGAAGAAGGTACTGTGGAATATTTTGTGGATCACCAAAAGGTAAACACATCAGGACCTGGTTCCAGTTTTGGTGAATTAGCTCTAATGTACAATAGTCCAAGAGTAGCTACGGTGATGGCCACGTCAGATTGTATATTATGGGCACTTGATAGAATAACTTTCAGAAAAATATTACTCGGTAGCTCTTTCAAGAAGAGAATGATGTACGATGAGTTACTGAAGAGTATGCCAATTTTGAAATCATTAACAACCTATGACCGTGCTAAATTGGCTGATGCACTAGATACAGAGTTCTATGAGCCAGGTCAAGTAATCGTTAAAGAGGGAGATGTAGGTGAAAATTTTTACCTGATTGAATATGGTGATTGTGATGTTTCAAAGAAAGACCAGGGAATTGTCGCACACTTGAAAGCACATGACTACTTTGGAGAAGTTGCATTGTTAAATGACTTGCCACGTCAAGCTACTGTCACAGCTAGGACCAAGACAAAAGTGGCAACGTTGGGTAAAAGCGGATTTCAAAGATTATTGGGTCCAGCAGTGGATGTTTTGAAATTGAACGATCCAACACATATGGAGCATGATACAAGTAAATGATGAGACGCATATTGTTTTTCATCTAAAAAGTGCATAGGTGTTATTTTTTTCGTATATGTTTTATTCTACAAGTTAACCTTTTTTTTTCTTCTTTTGTATGAAAACTTTGTGCGATTTCTTCATCTGCTATCCACAAATATCTTCTACCTTCCAGATGTATTCTAGCTTTAAATCAGTATTTCTTCATATTTGTGCACCTAAGTATATACCTACATAAATTAAAAAACATACCGATCATATCTATGTGAATCACCATGATGAACCGGTATAGTATTCCTTTTGGTTGTACATCCAGATCAACGATGTTGAAGCAACGACCAATGGACCCATGAATCCCTTACCCAATTTACAAGTGCGGAAGATCAACAATTCACTACCAAAATGAGCAATGGCAATCAAATAGGAAATGAAGGTCAATTGGTAAACATGTTGCTCATTCAAATAAAAGGCACCGTAAAATCTAATGACGCAGGAGACGAAGGTCCATGTACCAAATGTTCTTGCACTTAATGCAGTTGTCTCATTGGGTTTGTTTTCATACACTCTACGTGTCAACTCCAAACCTGAGATGTAGGTCTGAATGGAATTGAACACAGACACGACAGAAATAAATAGCAGCCATTTAGGTAAGTAACCTGGTGGCATATTAGCCAGTTTGTCTTGAGTAAAATTGATAACTTGTTGAAATGATAGCATGGTTGCGGATAAGCTGGAATTGACCAATTTGCTATATAATTCAATAAACCAGTCAAATCAAATTGAACTTACTAAAAGAAAGAAAGAGGAAAGGGTAGAAAAATGGAATATATCTCTTATGGCATCTATGGTGTGTCGTGCGGAATAAAGGCCGCTTCAAGCCCGTACTGTCCGCTACACCGTATACGAAGCGCAGCACAGTAGCCTGCCAAGGAAGCAAACGGTAGGCGTAACGAGAAAGGTAAAAGCTACTTTAAACTCTCCAATGTAGCAGTCGATCAATTGAATCATTGGCTTATCTTGATGAAAATGGATCTAATGCGCACTCTTGAAGTCAAATGTGATCTGACCAGAGCTGTCCAGCGGGTTTATCCGGGTCACAGATATATGACCCGGATACTCGAAACGGGTACCAAACGGATCATCGCTATATACGGCATGGTTACTTTGAGGATACTTAATATTTATATTTGTTAGAACATTCAGGTATTTCAAGTAGAACCATAACAGTTTGCGGCACTATTAATTGTCAGTGTTATTCATTCTAGCTTTGGTTATTATTAAACAAACATGAATTTACTGTGGTACATATTTATAAACAGATTACAACATCAATCGGAATTTGACTCCCATTCATCTTCGCTCGAGTCAGAAAGGATAATTAGAGTGTCGTCACTCACAGAAGTACAGATTTCTAGCTCCCGATTATAAAGCCCGTAGTTAGCAAAGCGATTCCTTAGTAGCATCGTTCTTTTTGTGTTAGCACTACCTAAGCTTCTGCGGTCTTTTCGCATTAGTTTCCCACTGATGGAAAAGGTCCTTTCGATCCCACAAGTACTGATTTTTGTATAAAATAGAGGAATGGCCAATCGGAATAAATTTGGGTAGATAGATCTTCTAGAATACCACCACTTCAGAGCATCCACCGTAGAATCTGATGCAATCTGGCTTTCCCTCTTGTA